>JAGFNQ010001021.1:0-194881 GCA_024364735.1 Boesenbergia rotunda
ACTACACGGGGTTCCCAAGACCATCGTCTCTGACCGAGATGGTCGATTTACTTCTGATTTTTGGGGACACGTGCAGAAGGCCCTTGGCACGAAGCTGAAGTTCAGTACAGCCTTTCACCCCCAGACTGACGGGCAGACTGAACGAGTAAACCAGATACTAGAAGATATGTTACGAGCTTGCACCTTGGACTACAAGGGAAGCTGGTGTCGATACCTGAGCCTGGCAGAGTTTGCATATAACAACAGTTATCAGGCTACTATCGGGATGGCACCGTACGAGGCACTATATGGCCGAAAATACAGATCTCCTTTATGCTGGCATGAGAGTGGTGAAAAGAAGGAGATGGGACTCCAGACCGATATTATTGATGAGACCACTCAGGCTATAAAGAATATCCGCCAGAGGATAGAGACTGCTCAGAGTCGGCAGAAGAGCTACGCCGATAAACGATGTCGACCACTTGAGTTCGAGGTTGGGGATTCGGTATTCTTGAAGGTAGCCCCTATGAAAGGGGTGATGAGATTCGGAAAGAAGGGGAAACTGAGTCCGCGATACGTGGGACCCTATCAGATTTTGAGACGAGTAGGCAAGGTGGCCTACGAGCTGGAGCTACCGCCAAAATGGCGGCTATCCACAACGTCTTCCATGTGTCGATGCTCAAGAAGTGTACCCCTGATGCGAGTCAAATGATAGAACCCCCACCAGTGCAAGAGCAGGAGAGCCTTAGTTCCGAACGCCGCCCGATCCAGATCCTCGATCGGAAGTTAAAAGGCTAAGGAACAAGGAAATATCCTTAGTAAAGGTTCTGTGGCGGAACAAGCAGTTCGAAGAAGCCACCTGGGAACAGGAAGATACGATGCGATCAAAATATCCGGAACTATTTTAAAGTTCGGGACGAACTTTCTGTAAGAGGGGGAGGATTGTAACACCCCAAATTTGTCAATGTAAAAGCATGACAATGTATGAAAATGGTTATAATGAAATGATATAAATTTCATGCAATCGCATGTTATGAAATGTCATGAATACATGAAATATTATATTCATGAAATATTATTATCATGAAATGTTATGTGAATAATATTTATAAAATATTATGTAAATAATGTTATGAATTCAGGAAAAATATTAGAAAATATTATGAATTCATAAACATGAAATATTATGAAATTTCATGATGGACTTGGCTTAATGGGCTTTGATATGGATTAGTGCAAAAGGTGATAAAAAGGAGGGAGCAAGGATTGAACCTGAACCTCCTAGTTGCACTCTCCATGTCTTAACCACTACACCAAGCATTGTTTCTTGTTGAGAGGATGAGAAACATGCTTGTTAAGTGTGTAAGAGTGAAGAGACATGTCTTTTCATGAGAGAAGTATAAATAAGGGAAGTTGGAATAACTTCCTCTTCCTTTGATCTTCTTCCTCACTCTTCCAAAACCGAAAACTCACTCTTCCCTTTCCTTCTCATTTTCGAAAACATACTCTAGAGATAACCCTAGGGCAATTTCAAGAAGGAAAGTCAAAGTGCCATTGCCATCTACTAAGTCCAAGGAGTCCTAGAGAAAGTTGGAAGAAGAGGATCTTCACATACCCTCCAAGTGTAGGGTACCCTACGGTTTAAAGAAATTCCAGCGCAAGGATGTAAGTATCCCCTCGCCTGCAGTATAATGGTTATGTGTGATCCTTGTTATTTTTCTTGTACAAAATTTAGGGCTTTTCACCTTTGAAAGTTTCGGCCCCCTCTTGAAGGGAGGCCTTGGTCACTTTTTATTACATGGAAAGATTCCTTGAAATTTAGGGTATGCTTATATGTTGTTTCCCTTCATGTTGTAATACCAAAAATTGGATTTGCACCCTTATAAGTTTCGGCCAAGCATGATAGAAATTAGGGTTTGGGGATTTTATGATTTTCTATAATGGATTCATGTTTAGGAATGTAGATCAAGTGTTTGAATATATGTTTGTATGAATATTTGATACTCCTACCCTATGAAACTAGGGTTAGGGTTTAGATGGGTTTCGGCCAAGACCTAGGAATTAGGGTTAGTGGATGCTAACCCCACTTTGAGGGTTAAACAATATTTAAATTGTTAACATGAAATATACTAGAGGTGTTTGTAAGAATGTTTGAAGGAATGCTTGATTGGAAAACCAAACTCCTTTACTTGTGAGTTTCGGCCAACCCTAGTTCTGGGGTTGAGAAGTACCTAATGAGACCATAAAGCATGCTACTACATATGTGATGTGTGTATAAATTATATGACCTATCTTGTTAGGTATAAAAGCATGCCTTATAGCCCATGGGGGCACCTTGATGATATGAACATGATGTGTTTGATAATATGCTTAAAAAGGGTTACTCTATTGAAACTGGGATCAAGAGCACCCGAATGTGTGGTGTGTCCCTAGGGGATCAAGAGCACCCGAATGTGTGGTGTGTCCCTTTGAGAAGTGATTAAGAGTACCTTTAGGCATATACATATATGAGTAATAGCATGATAAATTACTTTACTTTGAAGATTGTGTACCCGACTCGGAAGGGGGTCGTTAAACAAATCCAATGTGCATGTTAACTGAAGGTCATGGCATTGGTAGGACGGAAGGGTCCTGCTCTAATTAGATTGGTGGCTCGCTACCCCAATTTATTAGGGAACGCGCATGATGTGGTACTACAACTGGGCCCTAGATGATGATATGATATTTTGAAGTACTTACCTTATGGAACCTTTTTGAAAAACATTTCTCATCATGTGATCTTGTTCCGTAAAGTACTTAGAGATAAATTGATGTGATGTTTATGATGCTTTGATGAGATGCTTATGATGCTGATAATTCTATCTGATTACTGTGTACATGATGTGATGTATCGATATGGATTTTGGAGTAGGCCCGGATTCTTACTAAGCATGTTTTGCTTACTAGTTCATGTTGTTTTTCTTATGCTGCAGATAGCGGTAAGAAATACTTGAACTAAAGGAAGAGGCAGAGGGAAGGCTAGAGGATGTGTGTGGTGATGGCTCGGGAAAGGATGAAAGATTCTATCTACCTTAGTTTGTCTAGAATCTAACTACTTACGATAAAAGATTGAAATTGTATTACTATACTCTGAATATATGATGATTGTGACTACTCTACTGTTAGAGATATGGAACCTAGGTCATGTTAGATAATACTATTATAAATGTCTAATTCTTATAGTATGCATGCTCAGTAAAATGCTAGATGTTTACTATTTTCGGTTGCTTATGAATGCTTCTTTTGTATATGCTTCTTTTGCATGTATCTAAGACTAGATAACTCTTGCTATATTCTTACTTGAGATTTCATGCTATAGTGTGTTAAATGATCTTCATATTAGTTGTAAATGCATGTAGATATAAAAGAAATGAAAAACCTTGCTTGGTAAATTAGTCTTCAATAAGCATGCTTATTACTAGTTCATGTATTGTAATTGTTTTGTTTGGATATACATGCTTACCTTGATAAATGATATGAATGTATGGACCCGTAACCCCGCCTTAAGGGTAGATATAAGGTCGGGCGTTACAGGCTAAGTCTTTTGAAGGTTTTTTGGGCGAATTAAATGAGTTTAATTCGCGTTGGTTCGGCTCGGTTTGGGCGGGCCAAAGAGGGTGCCAACCCTCCTTGGTTGGCCGGCCATTAAAAGGGAGAAAAACCAATTTAATTGATTTAATTAATAAAATAAATCTAGTGCGATTTATTTTATAAATTATGTATAAATAAATTTATAGAAATTTATTCTTTTTATGGAAGTTAAAATAATCCATGAATTGGTTTATTTTAATTTTATAAAATCAATTATGAATTGATTTTTCCATAATAAGAAAGTTTATAAATTTCTTATAAAATTTATTCCATAATTTAAAGAGAAGAAGAATTTGTTTTTTTTATAAATTAGTTATAATAAGACTCGGCTTAAACGGAATAATTAATAAGAGAATTTATAAGATAAATTTCTTATAACTAATTCTGTTAATTCCGTTAAGAGGGAGACTTTGCAAAGGAGTTGCTACTATATAAAGGAACCAAAGGCAAGCCCTTATAATAAATTACTAATTGAGATTAGTAACTTCCTCTCTCCCCTCTCTCTTATTCTCTTCTCCCTCTCCTTTCCCTTAGGGCCGGCGCCCTTCTTGGAGAATTAGGGCCGGCTTCCACCTTCCTTGCTAGGGTCGGCGCACCCTATCAACACCAAGCAAGCTTGCCGTGAGCTTCAAGAAGAAGGAGAAACGAAACAAGAAGAAGAAGAAGCGGATAGCGACTCCTCTCTTCCCGGAATTCGATTCCGTTTTCTTGGTGGTTAGTTTCCCTTTCCTCTCTTGATCTTTCTTGTTGTGCCTATAGAGAATCTAGTAGTTCTCGTCGGCACAAAACTCGTGACTTTGCGAAGTCATCCCGAAGAGAACTCGGCGTGGACGCGAATAGAGGCGGAGCTTCCAAGGGACGCTACGGTTAGATCTCGTCCCTTACTTCGAGTTACGAGAGGTATAAAGTAAATTAGTTTACTTTTCCGCAATGTTTTATTTTATGATTATGTCAACACACCATAAGGTTGCATGTTAGATACGTGGTTAAAATAATTTAGGAAATTATTTTATGCTAATTCTTCCACTGCACGTAAAAATTTTAAAATTTTACGAACCCGTATCCTTGTCGACATGCACCCGGTCCCAACAGTGGTATCAGAGTCGGTTAGTGTTCGACATAATCATAAAATTGTTTTGCGGAACACTTTGTCATAATCTCAATTTCAGAAAAATTTTCAATTATGGAAACTTTCCAATTATAATAAATTTTAGATTTAGGAATTTCGAAGTTTGGAAATCCTCATGAAATTTCACAAACGTTTGGAATGTCCTAATTTCTGAAATTTTATAATAATTGTGAAAACTTCCCATCTTTGGAAACTTTCCAATTTTGGAAATTTTTCTAATTTTAGAAATTTTCCAATTTTGGAAATATGTAAGTTTTCTTTGTACCAGAAACTTACAACCATTCTAAAATCTATTATGAAACCTCGCAATTTTGGGCACTTTCTTTTGAGAAAGTCTAGACAAATTTATGGATAATTAGTTGACAATTTCAAATTCGAATTGGCTTTAAATTATTAACAAAATTCTTTATTTTGGATTGAGCCTCGGGGAGCCGTACAATTTAAAGTTAGTTGTTGTAATTTAATTTCCCAATTTTGAATGAAATTGTCATGTTTGATTTGGTTGCGTTTCCAAAACGGACCAAATTGGATTTACGACAAATTACTTTTCTTTGGGTATCTGAGCCTCGGGGAGCCACCCTTAGAAAATGATTTGTTGTAATTAATTAAATCCATGAATAAAACATGATTTAAGAGGTGATGCTCTTACATGTTGTTGTCTCCAAAATTAATTAGGAAAATGGTTTCCTATAGAGTTTTCTTAATTGAGATTTTATGAAAATAATATGTCATTGAATTAATGGAATTGCCTCTTAATTTAATAAGATTTGATTTAGAGAAATCAAAGTCTTAAACATATTATTTCTGAAATTGATTATGACAATTTAGGAAATTGTTTCCCAAAACAATTCCTTTAATAAAGTATGAAATTACAATTTGGAAATCCGGTTCCTGATTCAATTAATGAGACTTGATAACTTAAGTCACATACATACTTTATTAAGGAAATCGTTAGTCATGACATATGTCATGAATGTGCTTAGAAAAGATGAGATCCAAAACCCCTTACAAAATATTAAGGTCAACACCTTCCATTAATATAGTTAGAATCGGAGTTTTGTTTCTCGTTTGGGTTGATGGACACATCCATGCCCGACTTGAACCTCAACATGTTCAAACCATGGAATTAGTTTATGAATAATATAGTTGGAGTCAGAGGTCAATCCTTAGTTTTGGTTGTTGGACACATTCAAGCCTGACTAAACGGTTGAATGAGCTCCAACCATATTAAAACTATTTCTTGATTAATGGGTCAGCCTTAAGCTTGGAGCATCGATTTGTTGTGCCACAGCCAAGGTCGATGCAAAGAGAGGTGCAATTGGGTGTTATGTATATGATGCATACTTGTTAATGAGTTAACATCCCAATGACTTATGCAAACATTCAATTAGTTGATAGCATAATGTGATAGTTACATATATGTGATATGTAATCGGTATAATTACCTACCTTCATAGCTAAGAATGACTTGATAGCCACAGCCATGGTTGTTCTCATCTATGGTTGGATATCAACCTATTTGGAGATGTTTCTACGATCTCCCGAATTGATAAAAAGGGTTATTCAATTTGAAAAATAAATAGGATTTTATTAATGTATGTTGATACATTCTTTAATCAATCTTCTCACATAAACTCAATTTGTATTTCTAGGTTAATCACTCGATCATGTCTTCTCTGAATTTGCGTTCCATTTTGGACACCAACAAACTGACTGGGCCAAACTTCATGGACAAGCTTCGAAACCTGAGGATAGTCCTCAAGGCAGAAAAGCTTGCTTATGTCCTAGAAGATCAACTTCCCAACCATCCTCCAGAGAATGCAACTCCAGACCAATTGTTGGCCTATCAGAAACATGTGACCAATTCTGAACTTGCGAGTTGCATTATGCTAGCCTCTATGGTACCTGAGCTGCAAAAGCAGCATGAGCATATGGATGCTTATACCATCATCTTCCATCTTCATGAGTTGTTTGAAGAAAAGGCGAGATTCGAAAGGTTCGAAGTCTCCAGACTCCTCTTCACCTCAAAGATGCAGGAAGGCACTTCTGCCTCACAATTTGTGTTAAAGATGTTGGGGTACATTGAGCGACTGGGCACACTCGGTTTTGCAATGGATCATGAACTAAGTGTTGACTTAATTTTGAATTGTCTGCCCAAAAGTTGTTCACAGTTTGTGATGAACTATCTGATGAACAAGCTGGAGACTACCATTCCTGAGTTAATCAACATGCTGAAGGCTGTTGAGCCCGCTGTAAAGCAGGATCAGAAAACGGTACTGTTAGTTGGTTCCTCGAAGAAAGGTTCTAAGAGGAAGGCCAAAGAACAGAATAAAGGAAAGAAGAAAAAGGCCAAAAAGACTGAAAAGAAACCAAAAGGAACTTGCCATCATTGTGGCAAGGAGGGTCACTGGCGAAGAAACTGCAAAATTTATCTTGAGTCCTTAAAGAATATGGCATCCGATGCCCCATCCTCTTCAGGTATCTTCGTTATTCAATGTCACTCTATTTCCTCAAATACCTGGGTACTTGATACTGGGTGCAGCTCACATATATGTAATGACATACAGGGGCTAAGGAATAGAAGAAGACTCGTCAAAGGAGAAGCGAATTTGCGAGTTGGGAATGGAGCAAAGATTGCTGCTGTTGCCATCGGAACATATTTGCTAAAGCTCCCCACTGGACGTGTCTTAGAATTGGATAATTGTTATTTCGTTCCTTCGTTAATAAAGAACATTGTATCTATTTCATGTTTGAATGAAAAGGGTTATCATTTAACTTTTAGTAACAATTGTTGTTACATAACATTAAATGGCGTTCTTTATGGGAATGGAACTTTGTGCAATGGCATCTACACGTTAGATTTATCCAGTGATGTTTTCAATATCGAAGTTAGCAACAAACGTGCTCGAATAGATAATCGAATAGACTCCTACACGTGGCATTGCCGTCTTGGCCATATAAGTAAGAAACGCATTACCGAATTACACCAATGTGGAATTCTGGAATCATTTGAACCCGGTTCATTTGATACATGTGAATCATGCTTAGAAGGCAAGATGACCAAATTACCCTTTTTCAAAAAAGGTAATCCAGTGGGAGAATTGCTTGGTCTAATACATACTGATGTATGTGGACCAATGTCAACTCTTGCACAAGGAGGCTATAGCTACTTCATCATCTTTATCGATGATCACTCACGATTCGGGTATGTGTTCTTGATGAAACACAAATCTGAATCTTTTGAGAAATTCAAAGAGTTCAGAAATGAAGTAGTGAAACAACTTGGCAAAAGTATTAAGATACTTCGATCCGATCGGGGTGGTGAATACTTAAGTCAAGAGTTTCAAGATTATCTTAGGGACAATGGGATATTGTCCCAATGGACTCCGCCGTATACACCACAGCATAATGGTGTATCTGAGAGGCGCAACCGAACCTTGATGGACATGGTTAGGTCGATGATGAATCATGCAACTCTTCCAAAATCCTTTTGGGGCTATGCACTTAAGACAGCTGTTTACTTGCTAAACAGAGTCCCGACCAAGGTAGTCTCTACTACTCCGTATGAGATATGGAATAGTAAGAAACCTCACTTAACTCACCTTAAGATATGGGGTTGTCCTGCTTATGTGAAGCGGACTGTATCAGACAAATTGGATGCTAAGTCTGATAAGTGTCTATTTATTGGATACTCTAAGGAAACGAAGGGATACCAATTCTATCATCCCTTGGAACAAAAGGTGTTTGTTTCAAGGCATGCTGTATTTCTGGAAAGAGAATTTCTTTTACAAGAAAACAGTGGGAGTGGCATTGAACTTGATGAAGTTCAAGAAACTCCAATAGACATTACAGAGACACCTAGTCTAGACCCACAACCGATAACTCATACTGATGAACTATCAGTTGAACCTAAAACTACACCACCTCTTCGTAGGTCTGATAGGACACGCAATATTCCAGAGAGATATGGATTTCTCGTAAGTGAATCGAACGACGTGTTACTCATAAGCGATGATGAACCTATCAGTTATAAAGATGTTCTGAAATGTTTAGAAAGGGACAAATGGCTTGAGGCCATGAAGTCGGAAATGGATTCCATGTACGAAAACCAAGTATGGGACTTGGTTAACCCACCTGAAGGGATTAAGCCCATAGGGTGCAAGTGGGTTTTCAAGAAGAAAACCTACATGGAAGGTAATGTTGTTACCTTTAAGGTTAGATTAGTGGCAAAAGGATATCGTCAGAAACAAGGAGTTGATTATGACGAAACCTATTCGACAGTAGCTATGCTTAAATCCATTCGGATGCTCCTAGCCATAGCAGCTCATTATGATTATGAGATATGGCAAATGGATGTGAAAACAGCTTTCCTTAATGGAAACCTGCTTGAGGACGTATACATGATACAACCTGAAGGTTTCACATCGGTTGATAAAACCAAAGTATACAAGCTTCAACGATCCATATATGGACTGAAGCAAGCATCTAGGAGCTGGAACATCCGTTTTGATGAGACAATCAAAGAGTTTGATTTCTCACAAAATCCTGACGAACCTTGTGTGTACAAGAAGGTTAGTGGGAGTGCAGTCGTATTCCTAGTACTATATGTCGATGGCATTTTACTTATAGGAAACGATATATCAATTTTACAGACAGTTAAAATTTAGTTGTCCAAAACATTCTCCATGAAAGACCTGGGAGAAGCAACCTATATCCTTGGGATTAGAATCTATAGAGATAGATCAAAACGGTTGCTTGATCTTTCACAGTCTATATATATAGACCGAGTGCTAAAAGGTTTAGCATGTCGGAATCCAAGAAAGGTTACCTTCCCATCAGGCATGGGATCAATCT
The DNA here is from genome assembly GCA_024364735.1 of Boesenbergia rotunda. NCBI lineage: Eukaryota > Viridiplantae > Streptophyta > Magnoliopsida > Zingiberales > Zingiberaceae > Boesenbergia > Boesenbergia rotunda. The sequence continues at coordinate 9,593 of JAGFNQ010001021.1, forward strand.
TTCAAAGTCTATGTGTCCGCGCACAGAAGACGAGAGGATTTGCATGAATAAGATTCCCTATGCATCCGCAATAGGATCTATCATGTATGCTATGTTATGTACTAGGCCCGATGTATCATATGCTTTGAGCGTCACAAGCAGATACCAGTCGGATCCAGGAATGGATCATTGGGCGGCTGTTAAGACAATCCTTAAGTACTTAAGAAGAACTAAGGATGTGTTCCTAATATATGGAGAAGGAGATATGGTAATACGTGGGTATACAGATGCCAGTTTCCAGACAGATAAGGATGAATCCAAATCTCAGTCTGGATACGTATTTACTTTGAATGGAGGCGCAATACGTTGGAAAGGTTCCAAACAAGACACCGTAGCGGATTCTACCACGGAAGCAGTTTGGATCAAGAATTTTATCTCGAAACTTGATGAGGTTCCAACCATTGATGAAGCAGTGCCGGTTTACTGCGGCAACAATGGAGCTATTGCACAAGCAAAGGAACCAAGGTCTCATCAGCGATCCAAACACATGCTTCGCCGCTATCATATGATCAGAGAGATTATAAGTAGAAATGACATACAAATTGAGAAAATTCCCATTGAAAGGAATTTAGCGGATCCTTTAACTAAGGCCTTGCCTCAAAGCAAGTTTGAGGGTCATGTTAGAGCTTGTTGTATTGGATACCATAGCGATTGACATTAGGCCAAATGGGAGTTTGTTAGTGATATGAGAGAAGTGTCCTAAGGCAATCGCCTTATGATTGTAAATATTTATTTTAATAAATGATAATTCACTATTTAAGTATACATGTTTGTGTATTTGATTGGGATCTTAAACACATCTACTAAATGTCCGCAATACAACTCACAGCATAAGAGAATTTGTGATGGGATCACAACTTGTGATTATCTCTTAATGTGCAAATGTGAAGTATTGAAAATATCCCTAGTCGATGAATTGATAAAAACGGACACTATCAATTCTGTTGAGACTAGCATGGGTTATTCTCTAATCAGCTGATTCTCACTGGCTGGTGACATTGGGATGTCCGGAGATAAACATGGATGCTAGTTAAGGGAACTAGTTCATTGGAGTGACTAGCTGTAAAACTTCATATGGTTATCTATATAGATATGTCAATGAAGTTCTTACTGCAGCTTAAGTGCGATGTTCCTTTGACATGCGGTGTTCAAGTCATCTTGGTCATGGAGACTTATACTTTAACATCTTAAGCAAGCATCTCCAAGGAGGTGTGGACCCAGGATGATTGGGTATGAGCCGAAGTGCCCGAAGATGTTTGAACAGCCTATAAAGGATTCACCACTCCTTGCGAGGAGATGTATACCCAGGCCTATCGTCGGATTGTTACTCAAAACCTCTGGCCAGAGTATATCATGTTAAGAGTGCCAGTCTCTTAAATACATGAGAGTAATTAGAAATCCAAAGGACGAGAAAGACATTACTTGGGCTAGGTGTGACGTAGTCAGCCTAGTGGGGACTGACACAAATAGACCGTGTCCTGAACCAAGTGGGTATAAGATGGTGAAGGGAATGGGGCACGATTTAGTAGAGCTGCTGAAGGGTTTCAGAATAATTTCTTCTGAGGTCAAACCGTTGATCTTTCGATTAATTGGGGATCATGATGTACTACTAGGTGCCACTCATGATCGTTCTATAATTGGTTGATTATAGACGGCCAACATAAATCGAAAGTCTATTTAGTCACACGCACTACGAGTAATCCGAGGGATTTAAAACGAGTTGAAAATTAGATTTTCCGATCAAGAGAAATAACTCGAATCTGAGTTAATCAGAGGCGCAATGGAAGCTAAAAATGGCTAAGTCTTTTGAAGGCTTTTTGGGCGAATTAAATGAGTTTAATTCGCGTTGGTTCGGCTAGGTTTGGGCCGGCCAAAGAGGGTGCCAACCCTCCTTGGTTGGCCGGCCATTAAAAGGGAGAAAAATCAATTTAATTGGTTTAATTAATAAAATAAATCTAGTGCGATTTATTTTATAAATTATGTATAAATAAATTTGTAGAAATTTATTCTTTTATGGAAGTTAAAATAATCCATGAATTGGTTTATTTTAATTTTATAAAATCAATTATGAATTGATTTTTCCATAATAAGAAAGTTTATAAATTTCTTATAAAATTTATTCCATAATTTAAAGAGAAGAAGAATTTGTTTTTTTATAAATTAGTTATAATAAGACTCGGCTTAAACGGAATAATTAATAAGAGAATTTATAAGATAAATTTCTTATAACTAATTCCGTTAATTCCGTTAAGAGGGAGACTTAGCAAAGGAGTTGCTACTATATAAAGGAACCAAAGGCAAGCCCTTATAATAAATTACTAATTGAGATTAGTAACTTCCTCTCTCCCCTCTCTCTTATTCTCTTCTCCCTCTCCTTTCCCTTAGGGCCGGCGCCCTTCTTGGAGAATTAGGGCCGGCTTCCACCTTCCTTGCTAGGGTCGGCGCACCCTATCAACACCAAGCAAGCTTGCCGTGAGCTTCAAGAAGAAGGAGAAACGAAACAAGAAGAAGAAGAAGCGGATAGCGACTCCTCTCTTCCCGGAATTCGATTCCGTTTTCTTGGTGGTTAGTTTCCCTTTCCTCTCTTGATCTTTCTTGTTGTGCCTATAGAGAATCTAGTAGTTCTCGTCGGCACAAAACTCGTGACTTTGCGAAGTCATCCCGAAGAGAACTCGGCGTGGACGCGAATAGAGGCGGAGCTTCCAAGGGACGCTACGGTTGGATCTCGTCCCTTACTTCGAGTTACGAGAGGTATAAAGTAAATTAGTTTACTTTTCCGCAATGTTTTATTTTATGATTATGTCAACACACCATAAGGTTGCATGCTAGATACGTGGTTAAAATAATTTAGGAAATTATTTTATGCTAATTCTTCCGCTGCACGTAAAAATTTTAAAATTTTACGAACCCGTATCCTTGTCGACATGCACCCGGTCCCAACAGCAAGTAGTTCGTAAATTTCAATTCCATAGTTTGAATTTAATTGCTTCATTTTCCAAATAGGTTAAGTGTAGTTCTTGTAATTTCCTAATTCGTTCCATGCTTTAGTTGAGTTTATTCTATTCTGTTTCATATTGCAATTTCATTCATTATCGCTAAAACCGCCATTTTATTAGAAAACCCAAAACATCAAATGACAACAACCTTAAAGCTTGAATTAAACACTCTTAACTAGTCCTTGGAAAAATAAGACTTAAGGCCCCTATACTACATTTCAATTTTGTGAGCTAAGGGTTTTCAACTTATAAATATCTAAATTTGAGACTCATTCGTGACACTAGTTATTGGGTCCATCAATGGTAGCTAGTGGGTTAAAGGTCATTATGAAAAACCTGAGAATCATAACATACACTACTTTAGAAATCGAAAATAAATTAATTTCTCAAAACAATTAATTTCTGAAATCAACCAACATCTCAAACACCGAGAATTTGCATGCCACGTTAGTGTGGACGTATACAAACCCTACATTCGTTCTAGAAGGTTTTACCCATTAATCTTACTATCTTGTCAACCTAACTTTTTGACACGTAAGACTAATAGTTGGTCAACTTTGGCCCTACAAATTATTAGCAGTGACTCCGTTGGGGAGGATACTAATAATTGTATCTAAGTGTCTACCATTGACCGACACTAAGAGAATTATTTAGGATTATGTGCCTTCCATTGGGGAAGTACACACGCTCTGCAATAATCCTCAATAATCTTTTCTGATCTTGTGATCCGTAGAACAAGCATATACGTTATGGAGGAAAGCACTCAGAGCCAAAGCGCGGGCTTGTTCGCATCACATATCAGATTGCAATAGAGGTTGTGGGACCCTTAGCATCCTTCTCCCACTTAGTAATTTATTTCGAGGAATTTTAACATAGCACAACAACACAACCAAGCACATAACCAAACATATGAAAACTACAGAAAATCCTAGATTTTCCAACTTTCATGGCCCTTGGTCTCTAATACGCCTCCAGTTGTGTCATCACTTCGTCCGCTCCTCCCTTCCTTCTGCACAAGCTACCTTGAGGGATCTTCGAACTGAAATGACTTATCTAATTATTTACATCATCGATCCTATACTCCACGAAGGAGTGTACTGTTGATGCAGTCTGGCCCTGATTGTTGTTTTGGTGTTGACATCGATTTTAGTTTAGGTTGATTATGATTATGATTAAGTCTTGGTCAGGGATCAGGCATGGTATGGAAAATCCTAGTCTGGAGGGCTAGGTGTTGGAAAATCCTAATCTGGAGGGTTAGGTGTTGAAAATCCTAGCTTGGAGGGCTAGGTGTATGAAAAGTCCTAATTCGGAAGAGGTGGGTGAAAAGTCCTAGCTTGGAGGCTAGGTGAAAAGTCCTAACTTGGAGGGTTAGGTGCAAATTCCCATCTTGGAGGATTAGGTGAAAAAGTCCTGGCTTGGAGGGTCAGGTGCCTAGCTTGGAGGGCTAGGTTGGATGATGTTCTAACTCGGAAGGGTTGGGTGAAAAGTCCTAGCTTGGAGGGCTAGGCGAAAAGTCCTAGCTTGGAGGGCTAGGTGAAAAGTCCTAACTTGGAGGGTTAGGTGCAAATTCCCAACTTGGAGAGTTAGATGGAAAAATCCTTAGCTTGGAGGGCTAAGGTGAATGAAACCCTAGCTTGGAGGGCTAGGTTTGAGTTCCTGGATCGGTCTGGTGACCGATCAGGGACATTGGCACACTGCTCCTTCGTGGATCGGTCTGGTGACCGATCAAGTGATGTATGATCGGACTGGTGACCGATCAGGGAGCGCACAGTGAGGTTGGGAACCTACTGTGTGGCTCTTGATCGGTCCGGTGACCAATCAGGGAGCAGGCTGCTTCCTCACTGCCTTGCTCCTGATCGGTCTGGTGACCGATCAGGGAGCTGGAAGTGAGTGAGTTCCCTTGCTGTTCAAGTCCTGAACGGTCCGGTGACCGATCAGGGACTTAGGATCTGATTAAAAAATCACTGTTCATCTGTCCTGATCGGTCTGAGTGACCGATCAGGCTTCACTCTGATCGGTCTGGTGACCGATCAGGCGTGTATAGCCGCGAGTGATGGGAATCCCAGCGAAGCAGTGGATCGGTCTGGTAACCGACCCACAAGCCCTGGATCGGTTCGGTGACCGATCACTTTAATTCAAATTGGACTGTCAGACGCGGTCAGAGCGTCTGATCGTATCCGATTCGCTGCTGTTTGCTTCTGATATTTGATTTACTGTGTGATTTGCTGCTCTAACAGTCTGATTAAGCTGCAGGTGACAGGGGAGGATTCAAACACTCAAGGAGAGGTCAATGGAGGCTTTCCTTGGAGCAGGTTTGTCCGATTCTCCATTTCAGGTTGCAATGGTCGAGCTGCAGACTGGAGCCGAGACTGGGGCTTGGCTGAGGGGATCTCAGGAAGACCAGAGAGGGCTCAGTGGTAGCTGGCGTTGGCAGTGTGGTAGCTGGAGGCTACGGAGGATATTGTCACCTGGTGCTGTGTGGAGAATCAAAAGGGCGGAAGTTGGCTTCGTGGAAGCAGAGTTCGAAAACTTGTGTTCTTGTCGCGCCTTGTGTTCTCCACAACTTGCTTGCTGTGTTCTTGAAGTTTTCATCAATTTGAGCAAGCGATCGAGAAGCAATCATCCATTACTTGAGCGCTTGAAGGAGAGAACAAGGAGCTTGGAGTCCGACAGTGGGAAGACACGAAGAGGGGTTCTTGCGTGAGATCGCCACTGGGTGGAGCTCACGGAAGCTTGCTGTGTTCTTGTCCTTGCTAAGTGGTTGAGTAAGATCCTTCTTGTTGTTTCTTTGTGGTTAAACTTTATCTGTGATTGAAACGCTGTGGAGAGGTTTCTCCACCGAGAAGGAGGTTGCGTTATATTCGGTGAAAACCGGGGCTTGATCTGCTGACGATCAAGGGATCGCCCACCTTAAGGGCACGCTAAGGAGTAGGGGCAAGTTATCCCCGAACCTTGTAAACCCTCTTGTTAGCGATCATGGTAGTTGTCTTTGTTTGGTTTCATTTCTGTTTTCGTTTACTGCACTGCTTCATTTTCCTTTGCTTCTTCCGCTGTGCTACTGGTAAGTTGAGTGCAGAAAACATACTAAGTGCCAAGAAAAAGTGATTGGCTATATTCACCCCCCCCCCCCTCTCTAGCCATCCCGTTTCCAACATGTACATGAAAACTAGATCGAAAGAAATATAAAAAGCTCGACTAAATATGTGCCGTATTTAATTACAAAAATTAAATACCTAGCCTCGTCAACCCCGAGGATTAATTAATTACAAAAATTTGCATAACCATCTCACAATCATTATTTGGCCATTAAGTTGGAATCTCGTGCCTGCAACACAATGTTAGATTATGCACATCCACGCATCATCCAGCAAAATAAAATGTATGAAAATGCTAAAATTAACCAATCCTAAACACACAAAGCTGGAAACCTCAGCTCTGATACCAATTGTTGGGTATGGCTTGGCGGGTTTCCTAAGCGAATACTCAGTCATTCCGAGAGACCTCTCTATGTCTACGGATTAAAAATTAATCTGAATGAAGACCCGTCTCCCTACGACCGTCTCGTGCCATATCGAACGATCTAAATCACAACTCGGCCAATTACCAAAATCGCCCTTGTGACATGCTCGACCGTTCGACCGCGGGAAAGGCGATGAGTTGATCGCCTGCTTTTGTGTTTATTGTAGAGGTCCAGTTAGTTAATTAACAACTATGATATGAAATCAAATTAATAAACTGACACACATAAAATGACGAAGTTAGTGATCATACCACAAAATAAACATAAGGTTAATCAAAGGAGCATGGAAAGAGATATACCTTTCCGATCACCTCGTGGTCTTCTACCTTATTTCCCTCCTTTCGCGAACGTCGTGTGGGCGACGATCTACCATGAACCGAGATCACCAAGGCCTATCTTTCTTCTTCTCTTTTCCTTAGCCAACCCTAACTCCACCAAGGAGTTGCGCCGGCCACCTCCTCCAACTATGTGTTGGGTATGGCTTGGCGGGTTTCCTAAGCGAATACTCGGTCGTTCCGAGAGACCTCTCCATGCCTACGGATTAAAAAATTAATCCGAATGGAGACCCATCTCCCTACGACCATCTCGTGCCGTATCAAATGATCCAAATTACAACTCGCCCAATTACAAAAATCGGCCTTATAATTTGCTCGACCGTTCGACCGCGGAAAAGGCGACGAGTCGATCGCCGGCTTTTGTGTTTATGGTCGGGGTCTAGTTAGTAAATTATTGGCTATGATACAAAATCAAAATAATAAAATAACTCACATAAAATGACGAGGCAAATGAATAAGGTACAAATAAGAACGAAGGAGCCAATGAAGAATTATACCTTCCATTACCTTACGATCTTCTACCGTATGACCCTCCCCTCTTGGACATCGTGTGGGCGACAATCTACCAAGACCCGTGGTCACCAAGTCGATCCCTTCTCCTTGTGCCAACGAATCCCTAACCAACGGATGCCGCCGACCACTCTAAGGAAGAAGCTAAATCAAACACAAACCCTACCTTTCCTTTCCTCCACCGTCGGCGCCCAAACAATAAGTATCTTGGAGATCTTGTGTTCTGAGCAACTCCAAGTCGCGAGAGCAACTTGTGTTATGAGCAACTCCAAACACTCCAACTTGCGTTCTCAACACCAAGCTTCGTTTTCTCCACCGTGAGCACGAATTTGCTTCCTTAGACAAAGTTGTATGAGCAACTTTGCCACTTTAAGCCAAATCGCTGCCTCGGAGAAAACCTTGGAAAAGAGAGTTATGAGCAACCTTGGACTCTTCACAGCCCACAGCCCACAGCCGCCAATGATGAACAAGATGTCGTGAGTATCTTTCCCACTCCACAAAAGTCGATGCCCCTTCTCCAAGTAGCCGTGAGCAACTTTTCTACTCCACCATGAAATCGCATGATGCAATTTCAATTGCTCAGCCAATATCAATTGCCTTGTGGCAATTTAAGTGCCGTGCCTCAATTAAATTGCTTTTGATCACAGCGTAACCAATTAAATTGCTCACAACGTGAGCAATTTAATCCTGCTACAAGCAGGAGAATTGAGTGGAGAAGAATAGTAACTGCATGCATTGCAATTAATTGGAGAAAGCATGTTTAATTGCATGCGTTGCAATTAATTGGAGAAGCTGCTCCCTTCTGTTCGGCGCCGCAGAGTGAAAACGAGAGAGAGAGGAGAGGAGAGGCTAGGGTTTTTTTGGTGATCTATTAGATTAATTAAGTCTTGGTTCCATGTTACCATGGGGTATATATAGGGCTATGGTAGGGACCATGAGGAGGAGTTAGATCTTGGCCTGCTAATGGAGCCGGTCCATTAATGAGGATCCATTCCACTAAAGGACCCCCATTGAATTACCTCACCAACCCCCATATTTACATATGGGCTCCACTTATTACGAGTCGTCCATCCCCCCGTGTTTAAGATCTCGCATGCCCGTTAATTAATTAAATTACTGATAATTTAAATTAATTAACTTCTGGATACTTGATTAGTACCACTCAACCTTATCAACGTGCCGGATCAAATCCACCTGCAGGGTTTAACACGATGAACCTTTTTAGCTCATCAAGGGGGCATCATCATCCCGACTTACCAGGACACGGATTCCATCAATAATTAATGGCACACCATATAATTAATATTATTTCCTAACTTACCAGGCCTATCGATCTAACAGAATAGATCTCGCCCATTGGTAAATCAAAGAACTAATAATTAATTATATGTACCCGTTATTATATCGGGATTTAGGAATCGTACTCCATAATAATTCTGAGGTCCTATCCAATTATTAAGTCAATACAAATTGGATGACCTCTGGTTTTGGTCATGCTCAATGTACTCAAAACACACTAGTGTAATTCTGTGGTCAAGACCAACCACACTTAATTATACTACAACCATCCCGATGGGTTGTCCAATTCCATCTCGGTTGTGAGTCTCTATTTATACTAAACAAGAAACTGATAACATGATCTTCTGTGTGACACCACACACCATGTTATCTACAATACAAAGTAATTGGACTTCATGTATATACTAATATAAATTGGCACCTAGTGTAGTTATGATTCTCTTTTCAAAAATAAAGATGTTCATATATATAAAAGAAGCATGTCTTTTAGTATACACATCTATCACTATGGTTGCGCCGCCGACTTTTCCAGGCCACCTAAAGTCATCGGCTACCAAACAGCAACCAAGAAGGAGATAGAGAAGAAGATGGAGTGGAAAAACCCTCTCCTTCCAACTCAAAACCCGATCAAAATCATTTCCCTCTCAGCCTTGCGCTGCCAGTCATGCACCGCCGCCGAGACCTCCTTGCGCCACCACTTTCTAGCCGCCGGTCCCTCCTCTCTCTCACCGACGCTCACCACAAAGGAGAGGAGACTCTCCTCTCCTTGTCTAGTGGTGCTTGCTCACGGTAGACTTGAGGGAGGAAGAAGAAAACAAGGGGAAGAAGAACCCCTTGTCGCCGTGACCTAGGAGAGAGAAGGAGAGGAGAGGAGAGAAATATTTGAGTTGGATTATTATCCTTGGTGTTTTGATCTCATAGGGTATTTATAGGGCTAAGGTAGGGACCAAGAGGAGAGTCAGATCTTGGCCCACCAATGGATCTAAACCCGATCCATTAATTAAGATCCATTCCACTAAAGGATCTTAATTGAACTTCCTCACCAACCCCCATATTTTCATATGGATTCCACATATTACGAGTCATCCATCCCCCCTTGTTTAAGATCTCGAATGTCCGTTAATTAATTTAAATTACTGAAAATTCAAATTAATTAACCTCTGAGTCCTTGACTAGTACCACTCGACCTTATCATCATGCCGGATCAAATCCACCTGCAGGGTTTAGCATGATGAATCTTTCGAGCTCATCAAGGGGGCATCATCAACCCGACTCACTAAGACATAGATTCCATCAATAATCAACGGCACATCATATTATGAATATTATCTCTCAACTTACCGGGCCTATCGATCTAACAGAATAGATCTCGCCTATTGGTAAATCAAAGAAATAATAGTTAATAATATATGCCTGTTATTATATCGGGATTAAGGGATCGTACTCCATAATATATACTTGAGGTCCTATCCAATTATCGAGTCAGTACAAATTGGATAATCTCGGGTTTTGGTCCTCCTCAATGTACTCAAAGTACACTAGTGCAATTCTATGGTCAAGATCAACCACACCTAATTACACTACAACCATTCTAATGGTTTTCCAATTCCATCTCGGTTGTGAGCCTCTTATTTATACTAAGCAAGGAACTGATTGTTGCGACCGGGTGCATGTTGACATGGATACGGGTTCGTAATTTTAAAGTTTAATTACGTGCAGCGGAAGGTTTAGCATAAATAATTTCTTAAATTATTTTAACCACGTATCTAGCATGCAACCTTAAGTTGTGGAGACATGATCATAAATTAAAATTTTGCAGAAAGTAAACTAATTTACTTAATACCTCGCGTAACTCGTAGAAAGGGACGAGATCCAACCGTAGCGTCCCTTGGAAGCTCCACCTCTATTTACGTCCACGCCGAGTCCTCTTCGGGATGACTTCGCAAAGCCACGAGTTTCGTGCCGACAAGAACTACCAAATTCTCCAAAGGCACGACAAGAATATCAAGAGAGGGAGATGGAAGACTAACCACCAAGTAACGGAATCAAGATCTGGGGAAAGGAAGGAGTTGCGACCCGCTTCTTCTTCTTCATTGGCACCTTCTTGGTGGAGGAGTCTCACGGCAACCCTAGGAGGTGCGCCGGCCCTAGAGGATGAAGAGGGCGCCGTCCCTAGAGGAGGGAGAGGGAGAGAAGGAGAGAGAGAGAGAGCTTGCTTCTTTATCTCTTGATTGGAATTCAATCCTTGCCTTGGTTTCTTTATATAGTAGCCACTCCATTGCCAAGTCTCCCCTTTAACGGAATAAATTTTCATAAGAAATTTATCTTATAAATTTTCCTATGAATTATTCTGTTATGCCTTGTTTTATTATAACTAAATTTATAATAAAACAAACACATCTTCCCCTTTTATTATGGAATAAATTTTCACAAGAAATTTATTATATAAATTTTTTTTATCATTGAAAAATCAATTCATAATTGATTTTATAAAATAAAATAAACCAATCCAAGGTTTATTTTAATTTGCATGAAAATAAATCTCTTTATATAAATTTCTTTATATAAATTTCTTTATATATAAATTTATTTATCCATAATTTTATAAAACAAATCGTGCTTGATTTATTTTATAATTTAAACCAAATAAATTAGTTTCCCTCCTTGTTGTGGCCGGGCAAACCAAAGAGGGTGGGGACCCTCTTTGGCCGGCCAAACCAAGCCGCCTCCTCGTGAATTAAACTCATTTAATTCGTCCAATAAGCCTTCAAAAGACTTAGCCATTTTAAGCTTCCGGTGCGCCTCTGATAAATTCAGATTCGACTTATTTCTGTTGATCGGAAAATCTAATTTTCAACTCATTTTAAATCCCTCGGATTACTCGTAGTGCGTGTGACTAAATAGGCTTTCGATTTATGTTGGCCGTCTATAATCAACCAATTATAGAACGATCATGAGTGGCACCTAGTAGTACATCATGACCCTCAATTAATCGAAAGATCAACGGTTGACCTCAGAAATAATTCAGAAACCCTTCAGCAGCTATAATGAGTCGTGCCTCATTCCCTTCATCGTCTTATACCCACTTGGTTCAGGACACGGTCTATTTGTGTCAGTCCCCACTAGTCTGACTACGTCACACCTAGCCCAAGTAATGTCTTTCTCGTCCAACGGATTCTAATTACTCTCATGTTTCCTAGAGGATTCATACTTGGAATATGTTGTGCTCTGGCCAGAGGCTTCGAGTAACAATCCGACGATAGACCTTGGGTATACATCTCCTCGCAAGGAGTGGTGAATCCTTTGTAGGCTGTTCAAACATATTCGGGCACTTCGGCTTATACCCAACCATCCTGGGTCCACACCTCCTTAGAGATGCTTGCTTAAGATGTCAAAGTATAAGTCTCCATGACCAAGATGACTTGAACACCGCAAGTAAAAGGAACCTCGCATTAAGCTGCAGTAAGAACTTTCATTGACATATCTATATGTAGATTACCATATGATGTCTTACAGCTAGTCACTCCAATGAACTAGTTCCCTTAACTAGCATCCATGTTTATCTCCGGACATCCCAATATCACCAGCCAGTGAGAATCAGCTGATTAGAGAATAACCCATGCTAGTCTCAACAGAATTGATAGTGTCCGTATTTATCTATTCATCGACTAGGGACAATTTCAATACTTCACAATTGCACATGTAGAGATAATCACTAGTTGTGAATTCATCATAAATTCTTTCATGCTGTGAATTGTATTGCGGACATTCAGTAAATTAGTTCAAGATCTCAATCGAATACATGAACATGTATACTCAAATAGTGAATATTCATTTATTAAAGTAAATGATTACAATCATAAGGCGATTGCCTTAAGACACCTCTCTCATATTACTAACAAACTCCCACTTGGGCTAATGCCAATCGCTACGGTATGCAATACCACAGGCTCTAACATGATCCTCAAACTTGCTTTGAGGCAAGACCTTAGTTAAAGGATCCGCTAAATTCCTTTCAGTGGGAATCTTCTCAATTTGTATATCATTCCTACTTATAATCTCTCTGATCAGATGATAGCGGCGAAACACGTGTTTGGATCGCTGATGAGACCTTGGTTCCTTTGCTTGTGTAATAGCTCCATTGTTGTCGCAGTAAACCGGTATTGCTTCATCAATGGTTGGAACCACACCAAGTTCTGAGACAATCTTCAATCTTCTTGATCCAGACTGCTTCTTTTGCTGCTTCCGAAGCCGCTATATATTCCGCTTCCGTGGTAGAATCCGCTACAGTGTCTTGATTGGAACTCTTCCAACTTATTGCGCCTCCATTCAAAGTAAATGCGTATCCAGACTGAGATTTGGAGTCATCCTTATCTGTCAGGAAACTGGCATCTGTATACCCACGTATTACCATATCTCCTTCTCTATATATTAGGAACACATCCTTAGTTCTTCTTAAGTACTTAAGGATTGTCTTGACAGCCACCCAATGATACATTCCTGGATCAGGCTGGTATCTGCTCGTGACGCTCAGAGCATACGATACATCCGGCCTAGTACATAACATAGCATACATGATAGATCCTATCGTGGATGCATAAGGAATCTTATTCATGCAAATCCTCTCGTCTTCTGTGCGCGGACACATAGACTTTGAAAGGTTGATCCCATGCCTGATGGGAAGGTAACCTTTCTTGGATTGCGACATGCTAAACCTTTTTAGCACTCGGTCTATATATGTAGACTGCGAAAGACCAAGCAACCGTTTTGTTCTATCTCTATAGATTCTAATCCCAAGGATATAGGTTGCTTCTCCCAGGTCTTTCATGGAGAAAGTTTTGGACAACCAAATTTTAACTGATTGTAAGACTGATATATCAATTCCTATAAGCAATATGTCATCGACATATAGTACTAGGAATACGACTGCACTCCCATTAACCTTCTTGTACACACAAGGTTCGTCAGTATTTTGTGAGAAATCAAACTCTTTGAATGTCTCATCAAAACGGATGTTCCAGCTCCTGGATGCTTGCTTCAGTCCATATATGGATCGCCGAAGCTTGCATATTTTGATTTTGTCAACCGATGTGAAACCTTCAGGTTGTATTATGTATACATCCTCAAGCAGGTTTCCATAAAGGAAAGCTATTTTCACATCCATTTGCCATATCTTATAATCATAATGAGCTGTTATGGCCAGGAGCATCCGAATGGATTTAAGCATAGCTACTGGTGAATAGGTTTCATCATAATCAATTCCTTGTTTCTGACGATATCCTTTTGCCACTAATCTAGCCTTAAAGGTAACAACATTACCTTCCATGTCAGTTTTCTTCTTGAAAACCCACTTGCACCCTATGGGCTTAATCCCTTCAGGTGGGTTAACCAAGTCCCACACTTGATTTTCGTACATGGAATCCATTTCCGACTTCATGGCTTCAAGCCATTTGTCCCTTTCTGAACTTTTCAGAACATCATCATAACTGATAGGTTCGTCATTCGATTCACTTACGAGAAATCCGTATCTCTCTGGAATATTGCGTGTCCTATCAGATCTACGAAGAAGTGGTGTTGTTTTAGGTTCAACCGATAGCTCATCATTATGAGTTATTGGTTGTGGGTCTAGACTAGGTGTCTCTGTAATGTCTATTGGAGTTTCTTGAACTTCTTCATGTTCAATACTACTCCCACTGTATTCTTGTAAAAGAATTTCTTTTTCCAGAAATACAGCATGCCTTGAAACAAACACCTTTTGTTCCAAGGGATGATAGAATTGGTAACCCTTTGTTTCCTTAGGGTATCCAATAAATAGACATTTATCAGACTTAACATCCAATTTGTCTGATACAGTCCGCTTCACATAAGAAGGACAACCCCATATCCTAAGGTGAGTTAAGTGAGGTTTCTTACTATTCCACGTCTCATATGGAGTAGTAGAGACTACCTTGGTCGGGACTCTGTTTAGCAAGTAAACAGCTATCTTAAGTGCATAGCCCCAAAAGAATTTTGGAAGAGTTGCATGATTCATCATGGATCTAACCATGTCCATCAAGGTTCGGTTACGCCTCTCAGATTCACCATTATGCTGTGGTGTATATGCGCGGAGTCCATTGAGACAATATCCCATTGTCCCTAAGATATTCTTGAAACTCTTGACTTAAGTATTCACCACCCTGATCGGATCGAAATATCTTAATACTTTTGCCAAGCTGTTTCTCTACTTCATTTCTGAACTCTTTGAATTTCTCAAAAGCTTCAGATTTGTGTTTCATCAAGAACACATACCCGAATCGTGAGTGATCATCGATAAATGTAATGAAGTAGCTATAGCCTCCTTGTGCAAGAGTTGACATTGGTCCACATACATCAGTATGTATTAGACTAAGCAATTCTCCCATTGGATTACCTTTTCCGAAAAAGGGTAATTTGGCCATCTTGCCTTTTAAGCATGATTCGCATGTATCAAATGAACCAGGTTCAAATGATTCCAGAATTCCACATCGGTGTAATTTGGTCATGCGTTTCTTACTTACATGGCCAAGACGACAATGCCACGTATAGGAGTCTATTCGATTATCTATTCAGCACGTTTGTTGCTAACTTCGATATTGAAAAGTCACCGGATAAATCTAACATGTAGATACCATTGCACAAAGTTCCGGTCCCATACAGAACACCATTTAAAGTTAAGTAACAACAATTGTTACTAAAAGTTAAATGATAACCCTTTTCTTTCAAACATGAAATAGATACAATGTTCTTTATTAACGAAGGAACAAAATAATAATTATCCAATTCTAAGACACGTCTAGTGGAGAGTTTTAGCAAATATGTTCCGATGGCAACAGCAGCAATCTTTGCTCCATTTCCAACTCGCAAATTCGCTTCACCCTTGACGAGTCTTCTTCTATTCCTTAGCCCCTGTATGTCATTACATATATGTGAGCTACACCCAGTATCAAGTACCCAGGTGGTTGAGGAAATAGAGTGACATTCAATAACGAAGATACCTGAAGAGGATGGGGCATCAGATGCCTTCTTCTTTAAGGACTCAAGATAAACCTTGCAGTTTCTTCACCAGTGACCCTCCTTGCCACAGTGATGGCAAGTGCCTTTTGGGGTCTTTTCAGTCTTTTTGGCCTTTTTCTTCCTTCCCTTATTCTGTTCTTTGGCCTTCCTCTTAGAACCTTTCTTTGAGGAACCAACTAACAGTACCGTCTTTTGATCCTGCTTCACAGAAGGCTCTACAGTCTTCAGCAGGTTGAGCAACTCAGGAAACTGGTCTAGAGTTGCATCTTCAGGAGGATGGTTGGGAAGTTGTTCTTCAAGGACATAAGCAAACTATTCTGCCTTGAGGACTATTCTCAGGTTTCTAAGCCAGTCCATGAAGTTTGGCCCAGTCAGCTTATTGGTGTCCAAAATGGAACGCAAATTTAGAGAAGACATGATCGAGTGATTATCCTAGAAATACAAATTGAGCTTATGTGAGAAGAATGATGCATCAACATGCATTAATTAAATCCTATTTAATTTTTCGAATTGAATAACCCTTTTTATCAATTCGGGAGATCGTAGGAACATCTCCAAATAGGTGGATATCGAACCATAGATAAGAACAACCATGGCTGGAGTCCATTAAGATATTCTTAGCTATGAAGGTAGGTAATTATACCGATTACATATCACATATATGTAACTATTACTTTATGCTATCAACTAATTGAATGTTTGCATAAATCATTGGGTTGTTAACTCATTAACAAGTATGCAACAATATACATAGCACCCAACTGCACCTCTCTTTACATCGACCTTGGCTGTGGCACAACAAATCGATGCTCCAAGCTTAAGGCTGACCCATTAATCAAGAAATAGTTTTAATATAGTTGGAGTTCATTCAACCGTTTAGTCAGGCTTGGATGTGTCCAACAACCAAAACTAAGGATTGACCTCTGACTCCAACTATATTAATCATAAACTAATTCCATGGTTTGAACATGTTGAGGTTCAAGCCGGGCATGGATGTGTCCATCAACCCAAACGAGAAACAAAACTTCGGTTCTAACCATATTAATGGAAAGTGTTAGCCTTAATATTTTGTAAGGGGTTTTGGGTCTCATCCTTTCTTTTCAAAGCACATTCAAGACATATAATTATGTCATGACTAACGATTTCCTTAATAAAGTATGTATGTGACTTAATTTATCAAGTCTCATTAATTGGATTAGGAACCAGATTTCCTAATCCCGATTTCATACTTTATTTAAGGAATTATTTTGGGAAATAATTTCATAAATTATCATAATCAATTTCGGAAATAATATGTTTAAGAATTTGATTTCTCTAAATCAAATCTTATTAAATTAAGAGACTGATTCTCTTAATTCAACCACATATTATTTTCATAAAAATCTTATTTTAAGAAAACTCTATAGGAAACCATTTTCCTAATTAATTTTGGAGACAACAATATGTAAGAGCATCACCTCTTAAATCAAATAAGGAAATTATCCTAAATTTCCAAGATTTGATCACATATTTTATTTATGGATTAATTAATTACAACAAATTATTTTCTAAGGGTGGCTCCCCGAGGCTCAGATACCCAAAGAAAAGAAATTTGTCGTAAATCCAATTTGGTCCGCTCCCCGAGGTGTAACCAAATTAAACATGACAATTTTATTCAAAATGGGAAATTAGATTACAAGAACTAACTTTAAATTGGACGGCTCCCCGAGGCTCAATCCAAAATAAAGAATTTTGTTAATATTTTAAACCAATTCGAATTTTAATTGTCAATTAATGATCCATAAGTTTGTTTAGACTTTCTTGAAAGAAAGTGCCCAAAATTGCGAGATTTCATAATAGATTTTCAGAATATTTGTAAGTTTCTGGTACAAAGAAAACTTACATATTTCCAAAATTGGAAAATTTCCAAAATAAGAAATTTCCAAAATTGGAAAGTTTCTAAAGATGGGAAGTTTTCACAATTATCATAAAATTTTAGAAACTAGGATATTTCAAAAAGTTTGCGAAATTTCATGAGGATTTCCAAACTTTGAAATTCCTAAATCTAAAATTTATCATAATTGGAAAGTTTCCATAATTGGAAAATTTTCCAAAATTGAGATCATGACAAAGTTTTCCGCAAAATAATTATATGATTATGTCGAACACTAACCGGCTGTGATACCACTGTTGGGACCGAGTGCATGTTGACATGGATACGGGTTCGTAATTTTAAAGTTTAATTACGTGCAGCGGAAGGTTTAGCATAAATAATTTCTTAAATTATTTTAACCACGTATCTAGCATGCAACCTTAAGTTGTGGAGACATAATCATAAATTAAAATTTTGCAGAAAGTAAACTAATTTACTTAATACCTCACGTAACTCGTAGAAAGGGACGAGATCCAACCGTAGCGTCCCTTGGAAGCTCCGCCTCTATTTACGTCCACGCCGAGTCCTCTTCGGGATGAGTTCGCAAAGCCACAAGTTTCGTGCCGACAAGAACTACTAGATTCTCCAAAGGCACGACAAGAATATCAAGAGAGGGAGATGGAAGACTAACCACCAAGTAACGGAATCAAGATCCAGGGAAAGGAAGGAGTTGCGACCCGCTTCTTCTTCTTCTTTGACACCTTCTTGGTGGAGGAGTCTCACGGCAACCCTAGGAGGTGCGCCGGCCCTAGAGGATGAAGAGGGCGTCGGCCCTAGAGGAGGGAGAGGGAGAGTAGGAGAGAGAGAGAGAGCTTGCTTCTTTATCTCTTGATTGGAATTCAAGCCTTGCCTTGGTTCCTTTATATAGTAGCCTCTCCATTGCCAAGTCTCCCCTTTAACGGAATAAATTTTCATAAGAAATTTATCTTATAAATTTTCCTATGAATTATTCCGTTATGCCTTGTTTTATTATAACTAAATTTATAATAAAACAAACACATCTTCCCCTTTTATTATGGAATAAATTTTCACAAGAAATTTATTATATAAATTTTTCTTATCATGGAAAAATCAATTCATAATTGATTTTATAAAATAAAATAAATCAATCCAAGGTTTATTTTAATTTCCATGAAAATAAATCTCTTTATATAAATTTCTTTATATATAAATTTATTTATCCATAATTTTATAAAACAAATCGTGCTTGATTTATTTTATAATTTAAACCAAATAAATTGGTTTCCCTCCTTGTTGTGGCCGGCCAAACCAAAGAGGGTGCGGACCCTTTTTGGCCGGCCAAACCAAGCCGCCTCCTCGCGAATTAAACTCATTTAATTCGTCCAATAAGCCTTCAAAAGACTTAGCCATTTTAAGCTTCCGGTGCCCCTCTGATAAATTCAGATTCGACTTATTTCTCTTAATCGGAAAATCTAATTTTCAACTCGTTTTAAATCCCTCGGATTACTCGTAGTGCGTGTGACTAAATAGGCTTTCGATTTATGTTGGCCGTCTATAATCAACCAATTATAGAACGATCATGAGTGGCACCTAGTAGTACATCATGACCCCCAATTAATCGAAAGATCAACGGTTGACCTCAGAAATATTTCTGAAACCCTTCAGTAGCTATAATAAGTCGTACCTCATTCCCTTCACCGTCTTATACCCACTTGGTTCAGGACACGGTCTATGTGTGTCAGTCCCCACTAGGCTGACTACGTCACACCTAGCCCAAGTAATGTCTTTCTCGTCCAACGGATTCTAATTACTCTAATGTTTCCTAGAGGATTCATACTTGGAACATGTTGTGCTCTGGCCAGAGGCTTCGAGTAACAATCCGACGATAGGCCTTGGGTATACATCTCCTCGCAAGGAGTGGTGAATCCTTTGTAGGCTGTTCAAACATCTTCGGGCACTTCGGCTTATACCCAACCATCCTGGGTCCACACCTCCTTAGAGATGCTTGCTTAAGTTGTCAAAGTATAAGTCTCCGTGACCAAGATGACTTGAACACCGCAAGTCAAAGGAACATCACACTTAAGCTGCAGTAAGAACTTTCATTGACATATCTATATGTAGATTACCATATGAAGTCTTACAGCTAGTCACTCCAATGAACTAGTTCCCTTAACTAGCATCCATGTTTATCTCTGGACATCCCAATGTCACCAGCCAGTGAGAATCAGCTGATTAGAGAATAACCCATGCTAGTCTCAACAGAATTGATAGTGCCCGTATTTATCAATTCATCGACTAGGGACAATTTCAATACTTCACAATTGCACATGTAGAGATAATTACTAGTTGTGAATTCATCACAAATTCTCTCATGCTGTGAATTATATTGCGGACATTCAGTAAATGAGTTCAAGATCTCAATCAAATACATGAACATGTATACTCAAATAGTGAATATTCATTTATTAAAATAAATGATTACAATCATAAGGCGATTGCCTTAGGACACCTCTCTCATATTACTAACACTGATAACATGATCTTTCGTGTGACACCACACACCATGTTATCTACAATGCAAAGTAATTGGACTTCATGTGTGTACTAATATAAACAAGCACCTAGTGTAGTTGTGATTCTCTTTTCATAATAAAGATGTTCATATAAAAAAATTCATGTCTTTCAGTATACACATCATACAATGTAAGCCCTGGAGACTGCAAGTTGTCGTGAGCAACATGGCTTGGAGAAGTAAAATTCTCCACGGCAACTTGGCTTGGAGAAGCAAAAATTCTCCACGTTGACCATGTCTTGGACGAAGCAAAATTCTCCACGTTGACCATGGCTTGGAGAAGCAAGGTCTTACGTGACAACCATGGCTAGGAGAATCAATGTTCTCCACGGCAGCCACGACTTGGAGAAGCAGAGTTCTCCACACAGCTGCCATGACTTGGAGAAGCAAAGTTCTCCACGACAGCCATGGCTTGGGGAAGCAAAATTCTGCACTCCGTGAGCAGCTCTTCCTCACCAATGGAGAAAGCCGCCATTGCCATGAGCAGCTCTTCCTCTCCAATGGAGAAAGCCACCATTGCCGTGAGCCACTTCTCACATTTGAGATGATCCGTGAGTCACCTTCTGTCCTTGGAGAGAATTTTCGTGAGCCACCTTCTCGCCTTTGAGAAGATAATAGTCGGCGCTGAGAGAAGGAGAGAGAGAGGAGGAGAGGAGAGGAGAAACTTAGGGTTTTTTGTGATCTATTGGATTAATTATTTAACATGGTTTCTGTTGGGACCGGGTGCATGTTAACATGGATGCGAGTTCGTAATTTTAAAATTAATTACGTGCAGCAGAAGGTTTAGCATAAATAATTTCTCAAATTATTTAACCACACATCTAAGCATGCAACTTTATCTTATGTAGACATGATCATATATTTAAAATTTTGCAGAAACGTAAACTAATTTACGTATTACCTCGCGTAATTCGAAGGAAGGGACGAGATCCAACCGTAAGCGTCCCTCGGAAGCTCCACCTTTATTCGCGTCCACGCTGAGTATCTTCGGGATGACTTCACAAAGCCACGAGTTTCTTGTTCTCGAGAACTACTAGATTCTCCGAGAACGCGACAAGAAAACCAAGAGAGAAGTAATTACATCAGAAAAACTCACTACAAAGGTTGGCCGAAATCACAATTCCGGCAAGAAGGAGGAAGATGACTTGCACCCAATACCAAGGTGATAATAGCCAGAGAGGAAGATCGTCCGAACGGAAGAACTTTGTCGCCTCGGTGCTTCTCCTTGTGCTCACGGCAAGAAGAAGGGAGAAGAGCCTTGTGGCCGGCCAAGAGAAAGAAGGGAGGTGAGGGAGAGAGCCCAGGCAAGAATACTTCGATTGATTTTCAAGTCTTGACTTGGGTCCTTTATATAGTGACCTCTCAACCGCCAAGTCTCTTTTTTATTATGGAATAAATTTTCTACGACTTATTCCATCATGCCAAGTTTTATCAAATTTTAATTCATGATAAAAACTGACCAAGTCTCCTTTTTTCTTATGGAATAAATTTTCTTATCATGGTAAATAAATCCTTGATTGATTTTATAAAATAAATAAACCAATTCATGGTTCATTTTAATTTCCATGAAATATAAACCAAACCTTGGTTATTATATAAAAATTTATATCATCCATAATTTTATAAAACAAACCACACTTGGTTTATTTTATAAATTGAACCAAACATTTGGTTCTCTTCCTTTGTTGTGGTCGGCCAAGCAAAGAGGATGGAGACACTCTTTGGTCGGCCCATCCAAGCCACACCCCAATGAATTAAACTTATTTAATTCATCTATTAAGTCTTCAAAAGACTTAGCCATTTGACGCTTCCGATGCGTCTCTGAAAAATTCAGATTCGACTTATCGTTTGGCTTAACCAAACCTAATCTCTCTTGATTGGAAAATCCAATTTTCAACTCGTTTTAAATCCCTCAGATTACTCATAGTGCGTGTGACTAAATAGGCTTTCGATTTATGTTGGCCGTCTATAATTAACCAATTATAAAACGATTATGAGTGGCACCTAGTTGTACATAATGATCCCCAATTAATCGAAAGATCAACGGTTGACCTCAGAAACAATTCAGAAACCCTTCAGCAACTATAATGAATCGAGCCCCATTCCCTTTAGGATGTTATACCCACTTGGTTCAGGGCATGGTCTATGTGTGCCAATCCCCACTAGGCTGACTACGTCACACCTAGCCCAAGTAACGTTTTCTCATCCTACTGATTCTAATTACTCTCATGTATTTAAGAGATTCATACACTGAACATGTCATGCTCTGGCCAGAGGCTTCGAGTAGCAATCCGACGATAGGCCTTGGGTATACATCTCCTCGCAAGGAGTGGTGAATCCTTTGTAGGCTGTTCAAACATCTTCGGGCACTTCGGCTTAAACCCAATCATCCTGGGTCCACACCTCCTTGGAGATGCTTGCTTAAGATGTCAAAGTATAAGTCTCCATGACCAAGATGACTTGAACACTGTAAGTCAAACGAACATCGCACTTAAGCTACAGTAAGAACTTCATTGACATATCTATATATAGACTACCATATGAAGTTTTACATCCAGTCACTCCAATGAACTAGTTCCCTTAAGTAGCATTCATGTTTATCTCCGGACATCCCAATATTACCAGCCAGTGAGAATCAGCTGATTAGAGAATAACCCATGCTAGTCTCAACAGAATTGATAGTGTCCGTATTTATCAATTCATCGACTAGGGACAATTTCAATACTTCACAATTGCTCATGTAGAGATAATCACTAGTTTGAATTCATCACAAATTCTCTCATGCTGTGAATTATATTGCGGACATTCAGTAAATGAGTTTAAGATCTCAATCAAATATATAAACATGTATACTCAAATAGTGAATATTCATTTATTAAAATAAATGATTATAATCATAAGGCGATTGCCTTAGGACACTTTTCTCATATCACTAACAAACTCCCACTTGGCCTAATGCCAATCGCTACGGTATCCAATAGCACGAGCTCTAACATGACCCTCAAACTTGCTTTGAGGCAAGACCTTAGTTAAAGGATCCGCTAAATTCCTTTCAGTGGGAATTTTCTCAATTTGTATATCATTCCTACTTATAATCTCTCTGATCAGATGATAGCGGCGAAGCACATGTTTGGATCGCTGATGAGACCTTGGTTCCTTTGCTTGTGTAATAGCTCCATTGTTGGTGCAATAAACTGGTATTGCTTCATCAATGGTTGGAACTGTTGGGTTTTTTCGGGCCGCGAAAACCGCCCTTTCGCGTCGCGGAAACCCCGAGAACCCAAAGCCATGGATCTCGTGTGAAGAAAAATTCCGAAACAAAATTCACGTATTCATTTCATGCTCAAAACTCGATCTACTCCTAGATCTAAAGAGGGATAAACCATTTTACCTTTGGTGCGTGCCCCGCTTAATCCCGCTCGCTCCTTTTGGATGTCGGATCTCTAGGACGTCAAGTGTCGTCCCTCTAGAAGTATCCACGCGAACAAAGTTGATGGAGGAAACCCTTTAGGTGTGCTAGCACCTTTCAAGGGTTCGGCCAAGAGGAGAAGAAGAAGAAGAGCACCAACACTTGGAGGAGGAAGAAGAGAAGACACACCATAAAAAAAATGGAACCAAAACTTGGTATCTTTCTCTCATTATGGCCGGCCACTTAATGGCCATTAATGGCCATTAAGTGGCCGGCCATAACCCCCTTTCAATTTGAATTCAAATTCAAATGGGGGGGGGTTACAACCTTTGGAGATGATGTGGAGCATCATCATTGGTCAAATACCAAGCCAAGTCATCACTTGGTCAAGTCAAGGTGAGGTGGCCTTTTGGTCAAGTCAAACTTGACCATTAATCTTCCTTGATGAGGTGGCATCCACACTTAATGCTCTTGATGATGTGGAGCATCATCAATGGTTGGCTCCATGCCAATTCATCACCATGATGTGGCATTAAGTCAAGTCTAACTTGAGGTGGATTTGGGTCAAGTCAAACTTGCCTTTTATGGACTTTCCATATTTAGTCAAGTCAAACTTGACTCCATTTCTTCTCCCATGTCAAGTCTAACTTGAAGTGGAACCAAGTCAAGTCAAACTTGATTTGGATTTGGGTCAAGTCAAACTTGCCTTTTATGGACTTTCCATATTTAGCCAAGTCAAACTTGACTTCATTTTTTCTCCGTCTATTTGTTCTTTGTGTGTGACCCTATAGGTTCTTGTAACGTTGGCAATGCTTCTAACCTCTTAGAAACATAAGCAATGAGCGGTATCTAGCAACACATCATTGCTACCCAAGTTACAAGAATGTTGAGATCCAACATCACCAATGTGACTACTAATTATGACTTTCATAATATGTGACAATGTCCTTCTATCATCGATATCTAGATTGATCTTCTATGAAGCATAGACCGTGTCATCCTCCAATCAATCTATGTGTCTTGAACTCCAAGTAGACTCACTATAATCAAATAAGCTCAATATCTCATATTGCCTTATTTGGGCATGACTATGCACTTAGTGATCTCACTCTATCAAGACTATGATATCTCTCCCGTCATATAGGAGGGATAGATCCCATCTACATCACTCACATCCCTCCGCATAATTTGTTACATACCCAGTAATCACCTTTATAGTCCACCCAGTTACGGGTGACGTTTGACGAAACCAAAGTACATAACTCCTTATGTAGGGAACTATGGTGACTTTAGGTCTAAGGACTAATAGTCATACTAATAGTCACATGAGAAAGTATATGACACTCATATAACGATCCATGATACTTTCTCATTGTGGGTCATTCAGTATACATTCTCCAATGCATACTCATGTGTCAACTTGATATCTCATATCCATGACTTGTGAGATCAAGTCATCGTGTTGACCTACATGCTAGTCTCTATGCATTAACATTGTCCCTGAATGTTAACACTTGACTAGGAATAATTAAGAGTAGTGTTCTCTATATCATCTCACTATCGATTCAACCAATCGATTGATATAGATATGAACCTACTACCAAGGACGTTATTACACTTAGTTATTTGGCACCAATACAAGTAAGTGTAATAACCATAATCAAATGCCTTTATATATATATGAAATATGATAGAATGAGTCCATACAACAACCATCACATGATTGGCTCTAGGGCTCTCACTAACAATCTCCCACTAGAACTAGTGTCAATCACTGTAGTATCTAATACCCAATGACCTAGTGTGACCATCATGCTTGGTCTGTGCCAAAGCCTTGGTCAAGGGATCTGCAATGTTAGCCTCTGTGGGTACTCTGCATATCATCACATCTCCTCGATCGATGATCTCTCGAATGAGATGGAAACGCCGTAGTATGTGTTTGGTCCGCTGGTGTGAATGAGGTTCCTTAGCCTGCGCAATAGCTCCATTGTTGTCACAATAGAGCTGTACTGGGTCGGCTATGCTAGGAACCACTCCAAGCTCAGTAATGAACTTGCGGATCCAAACTGCCTCCTTTGCTGCCTCAGATGCAGCAATGTACTCAGCTTCTATTGTAGAATTAGCAACTGTATCCTGCTTTGAACTCTTCCAGCTGACAGCGCCACCATTTAAGCAAAACACGAACCCTGACTGCGATCTGTAGTCATCCTGGTCAGTTTGGCTGCTTGCATCATTGTAACCTTTTACAGTTAGCTCCTCTTCGTCTCCAAATATCAAGAAATATTCTTTAGTCCTTCTCAAGTACTTAAGAATATTCTTGACTGCTATCCAGTGACGTTCACCTGGATCTGACTGATATCTGCTCGTCATGCTCAAAGCATACGAGACATCAGGACGAGTACATAACATGGCGTACATGATAGATCCTATGGCTGAGGCATAAGGGATCTTGCTCATGCAGTCTCTCTCCTCTCTAGAAGAGGGACCTTGAGTCTTCGAAAGACTCACGCCATGTGACATTGGCAGATTTCCCTTCTTGGAATTCTGCATGGCAAACCGTTGCAAAACGGTATCAATGTATGTACTCTGACTTAGGCCAAGCAATCTCTTAGATCTATCTCTATAGATCTTTATGCCTAGAATATAGGCTGCTTCACCTAAGTCTTTCATTGAGAAGGAATTCCCCAACCAAGTCTTCACAGACTGTAGTGAAGGAATGTCATTCCCAATGAGTAGTATGTCATCTACATACAAAACAAGGAAGACAACTGTGCTCCCACTAACCCTTTTGTAGACACAAGGTTCATCTTCATTCTTGATGAAACCAAACTGTTTGATTGCATCATCGAATCGAAGATTCTAGCTTCGAGAAGCTTGCTTTAGTCCATAAAGGGACTTATGCAGCTTGCATACTCTACCAGTATGCTTTGGATCTACAAAACCCTCAGGTTGTGTCATGTACACTTCCTCGAGGAGGTTTCCATTCAGAAATGCAGTTTTGACGTCCATCTGCCAGATCTCATAATCGTGGTATGCTGCAATAGCAAGCAAGATCCTAATGGACTTGAACATCGCGACTGGAGAAAAAGTTTCATCATAGTCAATACCATGAATTTGCTTGAAACCTTTAGCTACTAGTCTACCCTTATAGGTATGTACAAGTCCTTCCATGTCAGTCTTTCTCTTAAAGACCCACTTACACCCAATGGGTTTGACCCCTTCAGGTGGATCAACCAAATCCATACTTGGTTGGTGTACATGCAATCCATCTCGGATCTCATGGCCTCTAGCCATTTCTCAGAATCTGGGCTCATCACGAGCATAACGTCATCATGGTCAGACAAGAGAAATGAGTATCTCTCAGGCTGACGACGTACCCTATCAGACCTGCGAAGAGGTAGATCTACATGAACAGGTTGTTGTTCCACAGCTTCTTGTGCAACAACCTCATCAACCACCACACTTTGTGGTTCCTGTTCAACTTCCATCAAGGCTTCAGTGCTATTGTCCATGTCTTGAACTTCTTCAAGACTGAACGTACTCCCACTAGTCTTTCTAGAAACAAAGTCCCTTTCTAGAAATACTCCAGTCTTAGCAACAAACACTTTGTGTTGACTAGGAATGTAGAAGTAGTATCCCTTCGTTTCCTTGGGATACCCTATGAAATAACACTTATCAGATTTGGGTCCCAGTTTGTCTGAGACTTGACGTCGTACGTAAGCCTCACAACCCCAAACCCTCATGAAAGACATCTTGGGACTCCTCCCTGTCCATATCGTATATGGTGTCTTCATGACAGCCTTTGATGGAACACGGTTTAGTGTGAACGCTGCCGTGTCTAGAGCATATCCCCAAAAGGATATAGGAAGATCTGCGTGACTCATCATAGATCGTACCATATCTAATAAGGTACGATTCCTCCTTTCGGATACACCATTCCACTGTGGTGTTCCAGGGGGAGTGAGTTGGGATAGAATCCCACACTCAGCTAGGTAGTCACGAAACTCATGGCTCAAGTATTCTCCATCTCGATCTGATCGAAGTATCTTAATACTCTTGCCAAGTTGGTTCTGTACTTCATTTCTGAATTCTTTGAACTTTTCAAAATTCTGACTTATGTGTCATCAAATACACATAGCCATATCTACTGAAGTCATCAGTAAATGTGATGAAGTACCTGTAACCACCTCTGGCAGCGACATTGAAAGGGCCACATACATCACTATGTATGAGTCCTAACAAGTCTGTCGCTCTTTCGCTATGTCCACTAAAGGGAGTCTTAGTCATCTTGCCTAGAAGGCATGACTCGCATGTCTCATATGACTCAAAATCAAATGAGTCCAGCAAACCATCCTTATGGAGCTGGGACAAGCGACTCTCATTTATGTGGCCTAAGCGACAGTGCCAGAGATAGGTTGGGTTCAACTCATTTGATCTCAACCTCTTGGTATTCACGTTATAGATAGGGCTCTCTAAGTCTAGAATATAGAGGTCATTCATCAGATGTGCGCTACAATAGAACATATCCTTTAAATAAACAGAACAACATTTGTCCTTTATTATGAATGAAAAACCTTTGTTATCTAAACATGAAACTGAAATGATATTCTTTGTTAGTACAGGTACATAACAACAGTTATTCAATTCCAGTACAAGCCCAGAGGGTAGAGATAGAAAGTAAGTCCCTATAGCAACAGCAGCAACCCTTGCTCCATTGCCTACTCGTAGGTCCACCTCGCCCTTGGCCAATGCCCTGCTATTTCTCAGCGCCTGCACATTAGTACAAATGTGAGAAGCACACCCAGTATCTAATACCCATGATGTAGAAATAGAAAGGTTGACTTCTATAACATTTATACCTGAAGTAGAAGTCTCACTTCTCTTCTTCTTCAGATCTTCCAGGTATACCTTGCAGTTCCGCTTCCAATGCCCAGTCTTACCGCAGTGGAAGCAGGTAGCATCCTTAGCAACCCCACCTTTAGGTTTGAGTGTTGAAGAGCTGGCTTTGCCCTTGGTTTGGGTCTTACCCTTACCTTTGGGCTTCCACTTGCCCTTACCCTTGCCCTTTTGTACCATTAGGACGGTACTGGACTTGGCAGTGGTGAGATTAGGCTCAGCAGTTCTTAACATGTTGAGTATCTCGGGCAGTGGTTTGTCTAATTCGTTCATGTTGTAGTTCATGACGAATTGACGGTAACTCACCGGCAACGATTGCAGGATCAGATCGGTAGCCAGCTCTTGGCCCAAAGGGAACCCCAACCTCTCGAGGTTCTCGACGTACCCAATCATTTTGAGTGCGTGAGTTTCTACAGGGGTTCCCTCTTTCATCTTGCATGAAAAGAGGGCCTGAGTCACTTCAAACCTCTCATGCCTTGCCTGCCCTTGATATAGTTGCTTGAGATGGCCAATCATATCAAAAGCATTCATTTTCTCGTGTTGCTTCTGAAGCTCAGGAGACATACAGCATAGCATTAGGCATGACACGTCTAACGCGTCATCTAGATGCTTCTGATGAGCATCTCTAACACTACGAGCGGCAGAGGCTGGTGGTGCATTAGGAACTGCTTGCTCCAGAACGTACAGCTTACGTTCCTGCGTGAGGACTATCCTCAGATTCCTATACCAGTCCAGGAAATTAGCTCCTAGGAGCTTGTCCTTCTCAAGAACAGATCGTAGAGAGAGAGTGTTCGTGTTTGACATGGTAATCTACAACATAAAATGCAGAAAATAAATATCCACCACTGTATCATATTTTATTTATCATTTAACTAGGCCTTTAATTAAATGATGCTCCCACTGAATTATAGGGCTTTGGTAGAATCCAGTCATAGATGTGGTAAAACCACACTACTAGATCCACACCAACTAACTATAATTCTCGTAGGTCAAGATCCACATCATACTACGCCTTGAGTTAGCTTTGGCTAAATCGCCCAAGACTTAGTATGATCGGTAGGTACTAATTACCAATTACATCTCTATGCAACTCTTGTTTATAGGATCAAGAATTAACATTTATGAATAATCTTGAGTTAGCTTTGGCTAAATCTCCCAAGACTATTGATAAATGCGATCTTGTCCTACCTTTCCAACTATTGGAGTATGCCTATAGTTAGGCTCGATCCAATTGAGCTAACTAGTTACTCAATCTAATTGAGCTCAATCTAACCCAAGCGTGATAGGCGGGACCAAGGTTGTCCCTCCGCATCCCACCAAGATTAAATGCATTGCTCTGCTTTGGCAGATTCAACAATCGCATATGATCGTGGTAGTGATGGGTATCAAGGCTCGTTAGGCATATACGAGTTGATTTCGATTTAGATCTAATCTAATCGATGATGTGCATCGTATTTAGGCATTTATTAAATCTAATTTAACCTAAATGTGTATTAGGTGCACATCAAGATGTGGTTCCCACATTACATGTGCATCACATACACTCATGTATATTCTATTCTATACTAACATGCATCACATACATATAAGGAAAAATAAAATATACAAGAAAATTAAAGTGTGATTAGTCATGGCCCTACTAAGATCTTCTCAAGCCAATGAGAAGATCCTTTGGTCAACCTAGGGTCTAGGCAGCAGCTTCTCCAAGCTCCTCCTTCCAGAACCCCATGTGTTGTCGGCTTGCTTCCCACGAGTCCGTCTTCTCCAGAATTTCCTTCATCTTCAATTTTGTACATTACAAAATTTATACTCGAGTTACATTCGAGTCTTAAACTAATTTTAACAGAAATAATAAATAAAAGGCCGACACGCAGGTCGCAATCACAATACAACACACACAACACAAATAACGGCACGCAGGCCGTAATATGAATTACACACATATTTTAATCTAATTAAAATAGGGTCTTGGGCCATGACCATCACACTACTGTACATAATTCAAAATTATGTATTTTACAGAAATTTATCTAATTTTTCTATGTATTTTATGAATTTTATGAGTCACAACTCCACGGCGGTCCCGTTAAGCGGGTTTCGGGCACAATCACGTGACAAGGCCCCTTGCGGGGTTAGGGGCGGCGCCCCTACTCACGAAATTAATTTCGTGAGTGTCGTATCACGATCTAACAGTGCCTAACCCGCTATCCCAAAATCTATTTGGGCGAAACTTGCCGTTTCGGAGAAGTTTTTCTCGGTGGTCGAAGTGTACAAGTGCTTCGCACTCGTTGCTTCGCCTCTACGAGAAAAATACTCATAAAATCCTAAAAATTATAAAAATTACAGAATCATAAACTACTCAAAATTTTGTAACCCATACAAAAAATAAATAAATACGTGCTTCGCACGTGGCTCTGATACCACTGTTGGGTTTTTCGGGCCGCGAAAACCGCCTTTTCGCGTCGCGGAAACCCCGAGAACCCAAAGCTATGGATCTCGCGCGAAGAAAAATTCCGAAACAAAATTCACGTATTCATTTCATGCTCAAAACTCGATCTACTCCTAGATCTAAAGAGGGATAAACCATTTTACCTTTGGTGCGTTCCCCGCTTAATCCCGCTCGCTCCTTTTGGATGTCGGATCTCTAGGACGTCAAGTGCCTTCCCTCTAGAAGTATCCACGCGAACAAAGTGGATGGAGGAAACCCTTTAGGTGTGCTATCACCTTTCAAGGGTTCGGCCAACAGGAGAAGAAGAAGAAGAGCACCAACACTTGGAGGAGGAAGAAGAGAAGACACACCATAAAAAAAATGGAACCAAAACTTGGTATCTTTCTCTCATTATGGCAGGCCACTTAATGGCCATTAATGGCCATTAAGTGGCCGGCCATAACCCCCTTTCAATTTGAATTCAAATTCAAATGGGGGATTACAACCTTTGGAGATGATGTGGAGCATCATCATTGGTCAAATACCAAGCCAAGTCATCACTTGGTCAAGTCAAGGTGAGGTGGCCTTTTGGTCAAGTCAAACTTGACCATTAATCTTCCTTGATGAGGTGGCATCCACACTTAATGCTCTTGATGATGTGGAGCATCATCAATGGTTGGCTCCATGCCAATTCATCACCATGATGTGGCATTAAGTCAAGTCTAACTTGAGGTGGATTTGGGTTATGGACTTTCCATATTTAGTTAAGTCAAACTTGACTCCATTTCTTCTCCCATGTCAAGTCTAACTTGAAGTGGAACCAAGTCAAGTCAAACTTGATTTGGATTTGGGTCAAGTCAAACTTGCCTTTTATGGACTTTCCATATTTAGCCAAGTCAAACTTGACTTCATTTTTTCTCCATCTATTTGTTCTTTGTGTGTGACCCTATAGGTTCTTGTAACGTTGGCAATGCTTCTAACCTCTTAGAAACATAAGCAATGAGCGGTATCTAGCAACACATCATTGCTACCCAAGTTACAAGAATGTTGAGATCCAACATCACCAATGTGACTACTAATTATGACTTTCATAATATGTGACAATATCCTTCTATCGTCGATATCTAGATTGATCTTCTATGAAGCATAGACCGTGTCATCCTCCAATCAATCTATGTGTCTTGAACTCCAAGTAGACTCACTATAATCAAATAAGCTCAATATCTCATATTGCCTTATTTGGGCATGGCCATGCACTTAGTGATCTCACTCTATTAAGACTATGATATCTCTCCCGTCATATAGGAGAGATAGATCCCATCTACATCACTCACATCCCTCCGCATAATTTGTTACATACCCAGAAATCACCTTTATTATCCACCCAGTTACGGGTGACGTTTGACGAAACCAAAGTACATAACTCCTTATGTAGGGAACTATGGTGACTTCAGGTCTAAGGACTAATAGTCATACTAATAGTCACATGAGAAAGTATATGACACTCATATAACGATCCATGATACTTTCTCATGGTGGGTCATTCAGTATACATTCTCCAATGCATACTCATGTGTCAACTTGATATCTCATATCCATGACTTGTGAGATCAAGTCATCGTGTTGACCTACATGCTAGTCTCTATGCATTAACATTGTCCCTGAATGTTAACACTTGACTAGGAATAATTAAGAGTAGTGTTCTCTATATCATCTCACTATCGATTCAACCAATCGATTGATATAGATATGAACCTACTACCAAGGACGTTATTACACTTAGTTATTTGGCACCAATACAAGTAAGTGTAATAACCATAATCCAATGCCTTTATATATATATGAAATATGATACAATGAGTCCATACAACAACCATCACATGATTGGCTCTAGGGCACTCACTAACAGGAACCACACCAAGTTCTGAGACAAACTTCTTGATCCAGACTGCTTCCTTTGGTGCTTCCGAAGCTGCAATATATTCCGCTTCCATGGTAGAATCTGCTATGGTGTCTTGCTTGGAACTCTTCCAATTTATTGCGCCTCCATTCAAAATAAATACGTATTCGGACTGAGATTTGGAGTCATCCTTATCTGTCTAGAAACTGGCATCTGTATACCCACGTATTATCATATCACCTTCTCCATATATTAGGAACACATCCTTAGTTCTTCTCAAGTACTTGAGGATTGTCTTGACAGCCGCCCAATGATACATTCCTGGATCAGACTGGTATCTGCTTGTGACGCTCAGAGCATACGATACATCGGGCCTAGTACATAACATAGCATACATGATTGATCCTATCGTGGATGCATAAGGAATCTTATTAATGCAAATCCTCTCGTCTTCTGTGCGCGGACTCATAGACTTCGAAAGGTTGATCCCATGCCTAACGGGAAGGTAACCTTTCTTAGATTCCGACATGATAAACCTTTCTAGCACTCGGTCTATATATGTAGACTGCGAAAGACCAAGCAACCGTTTTGATCGATCTCTATAGATTCTAATCCCAAGGATATAGGTTGCTTCTCCCAGGTCTTTCATGGAGAATGTTTTGGACAACCAAATTTTAACTGACTGTAAGACTGATATATCGTTTCCTATAAGTAATATGTCATCGACATATAACACCAGGAATACGACTGCACTCCCACTAACCCTCTTGTACACACATGGTTCGTCAGGATTTTGTAAGAAATCAAACTCTTTGATTGTCTCATCAAAACGGATGTTCCAACTCCTGGATGCTTGCTTTAGTCCATATATGGATCGTCGAAGCTTCCATACTTTGGTTTTATTGACCGATGTGAAACCTTCAGGTTGTATCATGTATACATCCTCAAGTAGGTTTCCATTAAGGAAAGCTATTTTCACATTCATTTGCCATATCTCATAATCATAATGAGCTGCTATGGCCAGGAGCATCCGAACTGATTTAAGCATAGCTACTGGCGAATAGGTTTCGTTATAATCAATTTCTTGTTTCTGACGATATCCTTTTGCCACTAATCTAGCCTTAAAGGTAACAACATTACCTTCCATGTCAGTTTTCTTCTTGAAAATCCACTTGCATACTATGGGCTTAATCCCTTCAGGTGGGTTAACCAAGTCCATACTTGATTTTTGTACATGGAATCCATTTCTGACTTCATGGCTTCAAGCCACTTATCCCTTTCTGAATTTTTCAGAACATCTTCATAACTGATAGGTTCGTCATTGTTAATGAGTAACACGTCGTTCGATTCACTTATGAGAAATCCGTATCTCTCTGGAATATTGTGTGTCCTATCAGACCTACGAAGAAGTGGTGTCATTTTATGTTCAACTGATAGCTCATCA
The DNA here is from genome assembly GCA_024364735.1 of Boesenbergia rotunda. Classification (NCBI taxonomy): domain Eukaryota; kingdom Viridiplantae; phylum Streptophyta; class Magnoliopsida; order Zingiberales; family Zingiberaceae; genus Boesenbergia; species Boesenbergia rotunda. The sequence goes on from JAGFNQ010001021.1 coordinate 43,846, forward strand.
TTATGAGTTATTGGTTGTGGGTCTAGACTAGGTGTCTATGTAATGTCTATTGAAGTTTCTTGAACTTCTTCAAGTTCAATGCTACTCCCACTGTTTTCTTGTAAAAGAAATTCTTTTTCTAGAAATACAGTATGCCTTGAAACAAACACCTTTTGTTCCAAGGAATGATAGAATTGGTAACCCTTCGTTTCCTTAGGGTATCCAATAAATAGAAATTTATCAGACTTAGCATCCAATTTGTCTGATACAGTCTGCTTTACATAAGCAGGACAACCCCATATCTTTAGGTGAGATAAATGAGGTTTCTTACTATTCCACGTCTCATATGGTGTAGTAGAGACTACCTTGGTCGGGACTTTGTTTAGCAAGTAAACAACTATCTTAAGCGCATAGCCCCAAAAGGATTTTGGAAGAGTTGCATGATTCATCATAGATCTAACCATGTCCATCAAGGTTCGGTTATGCCTCTCATATACACCATTATGTTGTGGTGTATACGGCGTAGTCCATTGAGACAATATCCCATTGTCCCTAAGATAATCTTGAAACTCTTGACTTAAGTATTCACCACCCCGATCGGATCGAAGTATCTTAATACTTTTGCCAAGCTGTTTCTCTACTTCACTTCTGAACCCTTTGAATTTCTCAAAAGCTTCAGATTTGTGTTTCATTAAGAACACATACCCAAATCGTGAGTGATCATCGATAAAGGTAATGAAGTAGCCATAGCCTCCTTGTGCAAGAGTTGACATTGGTCCACATACATCAGTATGTATTAGACCAAGCAATTCTCCCACTGGTTTACCTTTTTCGAAAAAAGGTAATTTGGTCATCTTTCCTTTTAATCATGATTCACATGTATCAAATGAACCAGGTTCAAATGATTTCAGAATTCCACATCGGTGTAATTTGGTCATGCGTTTCTAGCTTACATGGCCAAGACGACAATGCCACGTATAGGAGTTTATTTAATTATCTATTCGAGCACGTTTGTTGCTAACTTCGATATTGAAAACGTCACCGGATAAATCTAACGTGTAGATACCATTGCATAAAGTTCCGGTCCCCTAAAGAACACCATTTAAAGTTATGTAACTGCAATTGTTACTAAAAGATAAATGGTAACCCTTTTCATTCAAGCATGAAATAGATACAATGTTCTTTATTAACGAAGGAAAACAAAAATAAATACAATTATCCAATTTATTAACGAAGGAACAAAATAACAATTATCCAATTCTAAGACAAGTCCAGTAGGGAGCTTTAGCAAATATGTTCCGATGGCAATAGCAGCAATCTTTGCTCCATTTCCAACTCGCAAATTCGCTTCTCCCTTGACGAGTCTTCTTCTATTCCTTACCCGTGTATGACATTACATATATGTGAGCTACACCCAGTATCAAGTACCCAGGTGTACGAGGAAATAGAGTGACATTCAATAACGAAGATGCCTGAAGAGGATGGGGCATCAGATGCCTTCTTCTTCAAGGACTCAAGATAAATCTTGCAGTTTCTTCTCCAGTGGCCCTCCTTGCCGTAGTGATGGCAAGTGCCTTTTGGTGCCTTTTCAATCCTTTTGGCCTTAGTTAACTTATTGGTATCCAAAATGGAACGCAAATTTAGAGAAGACATGATCAGGTGATTATCCTAGAAATACAAATTGAATTTATGTGATGAGAATGATAAAGAATGCATCAATATACATTAATTAAATCCTATTTATTTTTCGAATTGAATAACCCTTTTTATCAATTCAGGAGATCGTAGGAACATCTCCAAATAGGTGGATATCCAACCATAGATAAGAACAACCATGGCTGGAGTCCATCAAGATATTCTTAGCTATGAAGGTAGGTAATTATACTGATTACATATTACACATATGTAACAATCATATTATGCTATCAACTAATTGAATGTTTGCATATATCATTGGGTTGTTAACTCATTAACAAGTATGCAACAATATACATAGCACCCAACTGCACCTCTCTTTACATCGACCTTGGCTGTGGCACAATAAATCGATGCTCCAAGCTTAAGGCTGACCCATTAATCAAGAAATAGTTTTAATATGGTTGGAGCTCATTCAACCGTTTAGTCAGGCTTGGATGTGTCCAACAACCAAAACTAATGATTGACCTCTGACTCCAACTATATTAATCATAAACTAATTCCATGGTTTGAACATGTTGAGGTTCATGCCGGGCATGGATGTGTCCATCAACCTAAACGAGAAACAAAACTCCGGTTCTAACCATATTAATGGAAGGTGTTGACCTTAATATTTTGTAAGGGGTTTTGGGTCTCATCTTTTTCTTTTAAGCACATTCATGACATATAATTATGTTATGTACTAAAGATTTCCTTAATAAAGTATGTATGTGACTTAATTTATCAAGTCTCATTAATTAAATTAGCAACCGGATTTCCTAATTCTAATTTCATACTTTATTCAAGGAATTATTTTGGGAAATAATTTCCTAAATTATCATAATCAATTTTGGAAATAATATGTTTAAGACTTTGATTTCTCTAAATCAAATCTTATTAAATTAAGAGACAGATCCCCTTAATTTAACCACATATTATTTTCATGAAAATCTTATTTAAGGAAATATACTCTATAGGAAATAATTTTCCTAATTAATTTTAGAGACAATAATATGTAAGAGCATCACCTCATAAATCAAATAAGGAAATTATCGTTTGAGAATCACCTCAAAATTTCTAAGATTTGATCACATATTTTATTTATGGAAAATTAATATCAATAACTTAATTTGGACGGCTCCCCGAGGCTCAATCCAAAATAAGAATTTATTGATAATATAATTTGGACGACTCCCCGAGGCTCAATCCAAATTAAACATTTGACAGTTTAAATTCAATTTAGGAAATATAATTATAACAACTAACTTTAAATTGGACGGCTCCCCGAGGCTCAATCCAAAATAAAGAATTTTTGAAATAATTTAATTTCTAATTATGAATTTAAATGTCAATTAATATTCCCATAATTTGTCTAGACTTTCTCGAATGAAAGTGCCCAAAATTGTGAGCTTTCCATAAATGGAAAGTTTCCAAAATTAAAATGCTTTCAGAATAATTGTAAGTTTCTGGTACAAAGAAAACTTACGTTTTTCCAAAATTAGAAAATTTTCAAACTAGGAAATTTCCAAAATTGGAAAGTTTCCAAAAATGGAAAGTTTTCACAATTATCAAAAAATTTCAGAAACAAAGATATTTCAAAAGTTTGCGAAATTTCATGATGATTTCCAAACTTTGAAATTCCTAAATCAAAAATTTACCATAATTGGAAAGTTTCCATAATTGGAAAATTTTTCAAAATTGAGATCATGACAAAGTTTTCCGCAAATCAATTATATGATTTTGTCGAACACTAACCTCGCTCTGATACAACTGTTGGGACCGGGTGCATGTTGACATGGATGCGAGTTCATAATTTTAAAATTAATTACGTGCAGCGGAAGGTTTAACATAAATAATTTTTAAAATTATATAACCACACATCTAAGCATGCAACTTTATCTTGTGTAGACATGATCATATATTTAAAATTTTGCAGAAACGTAAACTAATTTACGTATTACCTCGCGTAACTCGAAGGAAGGGACGAGATCCAACCGTAAGCGTCCCTCGGAAGCTCCGCCTCTATTCGCGTCCACACCGAGTATCTTCGGGATGACTTCGCAAAGCCATGAGTTTCGTGTTCTCGAGAACTACTAGATTCTCCGAGAATGCGACAAGAAAACCAAGAGAGAAGTAATCACATCGGAAAAACTCACTACCAAGGTTGGCCGAAATCACAATTCCGGCGAGAAGGAGGAAGATGACTTGCGCCCAATCCCAAGGTGATAATGGCCGGAGAGGAAGATCGTCCCAACGGAAGAACTTTGTCGCCTCGGTGCTTCTGCTTGTGCTCACGGCAAGAAGAAGGGAGAAGAGCCTTGTGGCCGGCCAAGAGAAAGAAGGGAGGAGAGGGAGAGAGCCCAGGCAAGAATACTTCGATTGATTTCCAAGCCTTGCATTGGGTCCTTTATATAGTGGCCTCTCAACCGCCAAGTCTCTTTTTTCTTATGGAATAAATTTTCTATGACTTATTCCATCATGCCAAGTTTTATCAAATTTTAATTCATGATAAAAACCGACCAAGTCTCCTTTTTTCTTATGGAATAAATTTTCTTATCATGGTAAATCAATCCTTGATTGATTTTATATAATAAAATAAACCAATCCATGGTTCATTTTAATTTCCATGAAAAATAAACCAAACTTTGATTTATTATATAAAAATTTATATCATCCATAATTTTATTAAAAAAACTACACTTGGTTTATTTTATAAATTGAACCAAAAATTTGGTTCTCTCCCTTTGTTGTGGTCGGCCAAGTAAAGAGGATGGAGACCCTCTTTGGCCAGCCCATCCAAGCTACGCCCCAATGAATTAAACTTATTTAATTCATCTATTAAGTCTTCAAAAGACTTAGCCATTTTACGCTTCCGATGCGTCTCTGAAAAATTCAGATTCGACTTATCGTTTGGCTTAACCAAACCTAATCTCTCTTGATTGGAAAATCCAATTTCAACTCATTTTAAATCCCTCGGATTACTCGTAGTGCGTGTGACTAAATAGGCTTTCGATTTATGTTGGCCGTCTATAATTAACCAATTATAGAACGATCATGAGTGGCACCTAGTAGTACATCATGATCCCCAATTAATCGAAGATCAACGGTTGACCTCAGAAACTATTCTGAAACCCTTCAGCAGCTTTAATGAATCGTGCCACATTCCCTTCAGCATCTTATACCCACTTGGTTCATGACATGGTCTATGTGTGTCAGTCCCCACTAGGCTGACTACATCACACCTAGCCCAAGTAACGTTTTCTCGTCCTACGGATTATAATTACTCTCATGTATTTAAGAGATTCATACTCTGAACATGTCATGCTCTGGCCAGAGGCTTCGAGTAACAATCCGACGATAGGCCTTGGGTATACATCTCCTCGCAAGGAGTGGTGAATCCTTTGTAGGCTGTTCAAACATCTTCGGGCACTTCGGCTTATACCCAATCATCCTGGGTCCACACCTTCTTGGAGATGCTTGCTTAAGATGTCAAAGTATAAGTCTCCATGACCAAGATGACTTGAACACTGCAAGTCAAAGGAACATCGCACTTAAGCTGCAGTAAGAACTTCATTGACATATCTATATATAAACTACCATATGAAGTTTTACAGCCAATCACTCCAATGAACTAGTTCCCTAACTAGCATTCATGTTTATCTCCGGACATCCCAATGTCACCAGCCAGTGAGAATCAGCTGATTAGAGAATAACCCATGCTAGTCTCAACAGAATTGATAATGTCCGTATTTATCAATTCATCGACTAGAGACAATTTCAATACTTCACAATTGTACTTGTAGAGATAATCACTAGTTGTGAATTCATCACAAATTCTCTCAAGCTGTGAATTGTATTGCGGACATTCAGTAAATGAGTTTAAGATCTTAATCAAATACATAAACATGTATACTCAAATAGTGAATATTCATTTATTAAAATAAATGATTAAATCATAAGGCGATTGCCTTAGGACACTTTTCTCATATCACAAACAGTTTTATGCCACCATGGGGTATATATAGGGCTACAATAGGGACCATGAGGAGGAGTTGGATCTTGGTCTGCTAATGGATCCAAACCCGATCCATTAATGAAGATACATTCCACTAAATGATCCTCATTAAATTACCTCACCAATCCCATATTTTCATATGGGTTCCACATATTATGGGTTGTCTATCCTCCGTGTTTAAGATATATTGAATGTCAGTTAATTAATTTAAATTACTGACAATTTAAGTTAATCAACTTCTGGATCCCTGATTAGTACCACTCAACCTTATCATCATGTTGGATCAAACCACCTGCAGGGTTTTACATGATGAGCCTTTTGAGCTCATCAAGGGGGTATCATCATCCCGACTCACCAGGACATGGATTCCGTCAATAATCAACGACACACCATATAATTAATATTATCTCCCAACTTATCAGGCCTATCGATCTAACAGAATAGATCTCGCCCATTAGTAAATCAAAGAAATAATAATTAATAATATGTGTCTGTTATTATATCGGGGTTTAGGGATCGTACTACATAATATAATCTGAGGTCCTATCCAATTATCAAGCCAGTACAAATTGGATAACCTCTGGTTTTGGTCTTTCTCAATGTACTCGAAGCACAATAGTGTAATTATATGGTCAAGACCAACCATACCTAATTACACAACAATCATCCCGATGGTTTGTCCAATTCCATCTCGATTGTGAGCCTTTGCTTATACTAGGTAAGGAACTGATAACATGATCTTCCGTGTGACACCACACACTATGTTATCTACAATGCCTAGTAAATGACTTTTATGAATGGACTAATATAAGCAAGCACCTAGTGTTGTTGTGATTCTCTTTTCAAAATGTAGATGATCTCATATATATAAAAAGCACAAGTCTTTTAGTATACACATCTAACAATCTCCCACTTATACTCAAAGACTCTGCTGATCTCAAAATGTCATACATCTGACTCCCTAATCCTCCACAAGCCTAAACCTCTCACTATCAAGGCCTCAAGGAATAGATCGCCCAGGTTGTCCTCTGATGTAATCTAGGTAACAACGGCTTTTCCTCTCCTGGGTGGTACTTGCACTCTATGTGTTTACTCGCCTTATGGGCTCGTGGTTCCTTCGAGTTTGCAACTGCACCGTTATTATCACATCATAATGTGATAGCTCTGAGCAAACCAGGAATCACGTTGAAGTCTATCTTGAGGTTCCTGAACCATATAGCTTTCTTGGCTGTCTAAGAGACTGTCCTCCATCCATCTTCCATGGTGGAGTCTGGCACACAGCCACTGCGCGACACTCCTCCAACCTATGGTTCCACCTCTTAAAGTAAACACAAAACCCCCGAGGAATACTTATATTTGCCCCTATCCAACTGGAAATCTTTATCCATATAACCCACAGGAGATTGGTTTGCCCGGTAAACCATCATATAGTCCTTAGTCCTTCTCAGGCACTAATATATGATTTTACCGCAATCCAATTTCCTTGACTTGGGTTACTCCGATATCTGCTAACCATGTCCACGGCACAACAGATATTCGGTCTCGATTTTAGCATACATGAGGCTTCTTATAGCCGACGCTAAAAGAACCGCCATTACCTGCTCTAACTCCTTTGATAATCTAAATATATCTCCTTAGATAGAGTAGCTCGACGGCTGAAAAGTACAAAACATTTCTTGGAGGTTTCCATGCTAAAACGAGTTAAGACTGTGTCTTGTATGAAGCTTGGGATAAGCACAAAATCCTTCTCTAGTGATCCCTTAGAACTTTGATCCCAAGGATGTGTCCTGCTTATCCTAAGTCCTTCATGTCAACTGTTTGGACAACCATACCCTTACGTCTGATAGTACTTTGTTATTGTTGCCAACTATCAAAATATTATCTACGTATAGTATAACAATACCACTACATTTCCGTCACATTTCTAACATATACAAATCTCATCCATCCTTTGAACAAATCCATATGACTGGATTATCTCTTCAAAGCGGATGTTCCTCATCATAAGTCTAGGGATCATGATTCATGGTTGCCAGAGACAGAGTCCGAGACTCTCCCAAGAACATGAATTCTTCTGGTTGACTAACAACCCTCCCACTACGACGAGGTACCACCTGTGTATCTTCTGTGACACTTGGTGCAGTAACTTGTGGTGTATCCTCTTGTACAGTTGGTACTAAGGTCAGAACATCCCCTCTTAATTCTTCAAGAACTAGTCTACTCATGGGCTTGTGGTTCATCACATAGTTTTCTTCTAAGAATCTGGTATTCGTGCCTGTTAGATCATGGTGCCAAACTAGAGGGGGGGATAGTTTCTTTCGATTTTCTCTACAAGAATTGTTAGCCAAACACAAATAATAACTATAAAAATGATAGAAACAATGTTAACACTTTTGTTTACTTGGTATCCACCTAAGAGAGATGACTAATACAAGGATCCACACGCACACACCAGCTCCACTATGAAAAACCTCTTTCAAGGTGGAGAAAACCTTCACAAGGTTGCCCTCTTCCTCTTTACAAGATGGAATTAAGATTGAGAGGAAGAGCTGGAGACTTTTAGCACAAACAGCACCCTGGTACTCCCAAGAACCGTACATTTGACTTGCCCAAAAGTCCCCCTTTAAATAGAGTAAAGGACAACTCCAAAAGCTGTCCAGCCCGATACCAGTTGACTGCCCCTAGGGCAATCGACTTGTCCTACCGAAGTGTCTAGCCAATGGCTAGCCCAACGGCTAGTTTTTCGGGGTTACCAGTCGACTGACCCATGGGCAGTCGACTGATGTCTCGGGAACTCCTGGCAGTCGATTGATTTTCCCCCAGTGGACTGCTAGATTATACAAGCACTCTTCCTCACTCCGACGACCCTCCTTCACGTGTGCCTTCAAGTATACTCCCTTGGCTTGCCCCTTGAAGTCCTCTTCAACGGGCTATCATCCCTCGGATGCGCACGCAACCCCTCGGCTTGTCTCCATGCCACCCTTCACATGTGCCCTTTGAAGTCCACTTCCTGGCTTGCCCTTGGAGATCTCTTCCCTCGGCTCTCGCACCTCGAATGTGTCTTCCACGTGTGACTCACCAAGTCCTGCAAGACATATTCACACATATCAAAACAATATAACACCATAACCTTAACCATATTGATACACACACATCAAAATCATGATCTTCCCGATCATACTTGGGTCGATTGCCCCAACAATCTCACCCTTTTGATGTGTGGCAGTATGTTTAAGTTAGGGAAAAATAACAGTAATTGAAAATACAAGACATAGTCAAAACCAAAAGGTAATCTCCCCCTTAACCTATGCCCTTTCCCATTTTCATCATAACTAAAGTTAAACCACAAGTTAAGTTCCAAACCTAACTTAAACCTCCCAATTCTCCCCCTTTGACACCATCAAAATGATTGCTTGAAGCAATATTAACCTATGGCAACAAATAGGAGAACTTTATATTTCTGAAAAACACCCAAATTTTAGAATTCAGAAATATCAGTCGACTGCACCTGGGGCAGTTGACTGATACTCTGTCAGTCTGAAATTTCAGGTTTTGTGGCAAATTTCAGAAACTCACCAAAAATTCTAAAAAATTCCAAAAATTGTAAAAATTTACAAACATGTTTCATATGATATACTTTAACTTGGAAAAATATAACTTCATGAAAAAATCCAAACATGTTTAACTTTTTGATACAAGATCAAAATCTTTGAAAACATCTAACTTTGTATCAAAGTTCCAACCTAGTTTTGAAATCATACATCTTCCAAACACATGGCATATCAAATAAATATAGAAATACTTTCAAATTGTTTAAAATGTCCAACTATAATCTTTAGGCAAGATGTCCATTAATTAAACATTTGCTTTCCCCATAGTTGGTCTATTTTTAATAATTTTGATACATCTAATAACCCAACAATATGCCATAAGCATAAGTGAATCATTTGTATCATCCTAAGGAATCATGCACTACCTTCCTATTGTATTACTCCAAGGCCCAGCCTACGCTTCCACAAAACACATACCAAGTCCCCTTCTTAAAGATGTGAATTCCGCTTCAGGAAGAGGCTTGGTAAATATGTCGGCAATGTTAGACTTTGATTCAACATAATGCAATTCTATGTCACCCCTTGCCACATGATCCCTAATGAAGTGATGCTTCACTTCAATGTGTTTTGTCCTAGAATGATGAACCGGATTTTTAGTCAAATTAATAGTACTTACATTGTCACATAAAACCCTAACCTTGGAGTAATGAAGTTCATAATCCTCTAAGGTATGCATGATTCAAAGTAGTTGAGACACACAACCACCCATTGCTACTTATTCGGCCTCGGTTGTTGATAAGGCAACACATGGTTGCTTCCTACTACTCCAACTAACTAAAGATGAACTAATAAATTGACATCCTCCACTAGTACCGTTCCTATCTAATTTACAACCTGCATAATCCGAGTTGGTGTATCCAAATAGTTCAATGTTTGGAGTCCTAAGATACCAAAGCCCTGTTGGATCGAGTAAACACGATAGAGGGGGGGGTGAATATCATGAAAACATTTCCGGATAAAACTAAGAGAATGCGCAGCGGATTTAAAACTAAATTCACAGAGAACACAAGTACTTTTACTTGGTTCGGAGTCGCAGTCGGCTCCTACTCCTAGGCCCATGGTCCTTGACCGTTTACTGCGGGCAATTCTAAATTTGCGTAAAAGATTACAGAGTTTGATACAAAATTATTGCATTAATTAAACAAGTATGCTTCTCGTTACCGACGCCCGGTGTAGATTGTACTTTGGTGCAGAGGGTCGTCGTTGGCGCTTGAATCTCGAGATCTGAGTTTTTCGGAGCAGAGCGCTTGAACGAAGATCATAGAGGCGTTGGAAGATTGATGTTCTGAAGCCTTGAGGTTGAGCCCCTTTTATAGTGCTCCTAGGGGCGCCCTGGACGCTGGGGGCGCCCTGGACGCTGGGGGCGCCTGACACGTACCTTCGGATCTGAGAAATCTCATCCGCAGCTCGGTCAGCGCTTATCCCTCCAGAATCGACCTCGGAGCTGACGGGGGCGCCCGGGACACTGGGGGCGCCCCAGTTGACTTGGTCTGCTAGCTTCGTGGCTGAGTTTACTTCGATCACAGTTTTGGCTTGGACCCAGGGCGCCCGAGACATCCAGGGCGCCCGGGACCATCAGGGCGCTTGGCCCAGTAAGCTTCCGAAGTGATTCTTGCTTAACTGTTCATTTGGCTTTAACCTTGGGCGCCTGGGACCTCTCGGGCGCCTAGCCCAGCTGCTGCCCCTCTCCTTTGGGGCGTTTTGAGCTGCAGAAATACATTCCTTTAGTCCCTGCATCCATGGTTAGTTCCACAACAAACAAGGCAAGAATGTTAGTTAGTTTTTACAGCCGTAGCTGTCTTGATTCTGACTTTGGGTCTCCCAAATGGAACCCTAGGTCAAACCGACACCTACTGTTCCCTCGACGGGGAACGCGTCCTCACCAACTCCACTCAGAACAGTTTACCATTTGTCAACCGGCTCCTCCGGTTAGACTTTTGCCCGATGCACCTGACCAGGTCTTCGTGCCCACCTTCCGAGCAGGTCTTCGGTTCCCAGCTCCTTGCCAGGACTTCGTGCCCAGTTCTCGACCAGGACTTTGTGCCTACCTTCCGAGCAGGTCTTCGGTGCTCAGCTCCATGCCAAGGCTTCGTGCCCAGTCCTCGACCAGGACTTCGTGCCTAGTGTACCTAGGGCTTCTTTCCTGCACACTTAGTAAGCGTATTAGATACAAATAACATCTAACCTTCTGAACCCTTTGCCATTATCAAAACCCAGGTTTGACTTAGGTGTTGCCTGCACCAACAATCTTCCCCTTTTTGATTTATGGCAACCTGGTTCAAAAAGTTAAGTTAATCATCCAGATAAGTACGTATCAAAGTTAATTTCCTCCCCTGGAAGAAATCTCCCCCTGAGTTTTTCAAGAGTTCGTGGGGATTGAAAAGATTTCTAAGTCTATGCGAAAAAAACTTTTCAGTTTTGTAAATACCTAGAAAAATTTTAAGTTAGAAACCATTTTTCAAAATATTTTGAGTTGGACAATTGAAAAATTTACACTTAGAAAATTTTCAAGTAAATACTTAGTTTTTGCACTTTAAAAAATTTTTGAGGAAATTTTGGAATTAATACTTAGAAATTTTTCTATGAAATTTCTACCATATTTTTGAGTTGTGAAAAAAATTTCCAACCTCTTTAGCACTTTAGAAAGTTTTCAAGGAAGTTTTGAAATTTATACTTAGAAACTTTTCTATTTAAGTCAAGTGCTTTGATATAAATTTTGAAAATAATTTAAGTCAAGTGCTTTGAAATAAATTTCGAAAATAATTTAAGTCAAGTGCTTTGAAATAAATTTTGGAAAATAATTTAAGTCAAGTGAAAGACAATTGACTTAAGGAATTTTACTTTTTGAAAAAGGAGATAAAGTTTTGAAATTTGAAAAAATTTTAAAACTTCTCTTCTCTCCTTTCCAATCTCTCCCCCTTTGCCATATATCAACAAACAATATAGCAAAACAATATAGCAAAAGAAGTACGATGTTGTACTGAACCAATTCAAGGTATAAACTAGACCAAATCAATTTGAATTATCTCTATCGGGTCCTGTCTAACCCAATTAGCTACTTACTAACTGTTATAAACAGTAGATTTTGCTAGGGTTAGTCAAGTTAAGTGTTCTGCTCAAGTTAGATTTTCTAAGCTTGACACTTACCTGATTACTGTTGATTGGTATTTAGTGCCCCAATTACTGCAGATGCACAGACTTAAGCATCTTGAATCAAGGCAAAGACCTAAGCATCTCAACCCATTCTAGGTTTTCAATCAAAAGTACCCTAAGGTGCTTGTGAGATGTTGGCTTCTAGATCTATAGGTGCATGCAATTCTAGGGTTAGGGCCTAAGCTATGTCCATTTGTGAAAAAGCCCTAGTTTTGAAGGGGGTAATTTTTCAAAAAAACTAAGTTGAAAAATTGTTTTTTTAAAAAAAATGATTTTTCAAATTAAGTAGGAACTGATTTTAAAATCAAGTAATAAAGCAGTTTTTAAAAAACAGAAGTAGAGCAAATCTATTCTACCAAGCATAACCCTAACTGATAAAGATCAAAAAAAAATAACTAGTCAACTAGATAAGTCAACTGGTCAAAGCGAGGACTAACATAGTCACACCATAGTCAAATATAAGTTAATCCTACTGAGTAGGGGTAGTCAACTAGTCAATAGTACAATATCAATCTGAACTAAGAGGAAGGACCGGGATGATCAGATGAGCTGGGTTGCCAGGATCGAAATAACGACATCATTTCGTTATAGCGTGCGTCGCTAGCCTCTCGATCGGCTCTGCGGGCATCCATATACTCTGCATGATTGGCTTCTACTTCCTCCCTGAGACTGTGTACCTCTGTCTGAATTAGAGCTAGCCTCTCGTCAGTCGTCGGAGGTGGGGGCTCGTCCATCTGCTCTCGAATCACGGCCGCTAGATCTGCGACATCGACCTCCATCTTTTCATTAGAGTCGATCTGGGGTCCGGCTCGCTGACGTCTCCATGATAAAACCTCGGTACCCGAGACCTCTATGCCCGCTAGGGAAAAGTTTCTAAAACCTATTTCATCAAATTTGGTCATTGTGGTCATCTCTCCATCGGTGATATTACGACCGTGATGATGAAGAATGGAGGTGATAATGTGGCAGTAAGGGGTGTGTACCCGCCCCTGAGTAGTAACACTGGACGCATATAGAATCGTGTGGAACATGTGAAGTCCAATGTCAATATCTAGGTGATGGATCAATGTGTACAATAAGAAGGTGTAGAATGGTCGCATGGTCGCGACGTCCCTAGTGGACAAAGGTAGAATGCAACAGACTAGGACACTATAAAGAGCGTAGTCCTGGACCTGAAGATCTACAGACTGAAATCGCCTAGCCAAAGGGTTTCGAGCATCTCTATAAAAATAGGAGTATAGGGTGTCCAGGTCAATGTGAGAGTAGGGAGCATCAAAGGGAGGATCTCTAGGAGGATAACAACAAAAAGTGGACTGAGAAAGTCGTAGTCCAAGAAATCTGTTGAGCAACGAGGGTGTTATTGTCAAGGGCATCCCTTGAACTGTGGTGAAAAACATAAGGTAATTTTGTCTGACTATATTGTTGTAGAATTCTGTACATAAGGTTGTGTTAACGGGATGAGTGCAGAAGACAAGGTTATCAAGTTGATAGAAGTTTATGACATTCATAGCTAACGGACAGGATTGAGAAAAAAACTGTCTATTTAGGAAACTCATTTTGATGGGTTTATACGTTGTCCTAGCAAATTTATTGGAAAGATCCAAGGTAGGAACCTAGGGTTGGGGCTAGGTTCGGTCCCGGGGTTTGGTTGATTTGCACGACGTTTTCTAAAATAATAATAAACATGTGTTTAAGAGAAAAGATGGTAAGGAAATTAATTCTAAGTGCAAAAAAAATGATACCGATTCGCCATTTGGGGAGGCATGGTTGAGGTGGAGTGGTCGAGGGCACGAGAGGGTCGTTCGGTCACCTTGGAAGGAGAAGAGTTAGAGAGGAGAAGTGTTTTGGGTGTGGCAAAAGAAGTGAGTTTCGGGTGGTTTATATAGAGGTGGTAGGTCTAGCGCCCGGGAGATCCCGGGCGCCCGGGAGATCCCGCGCGCCCGGGTCAGAGGGTAACTGCCTTTGACAGTTTTTTCTGCCCTGACCTGGTGCTGGATGGGGTGCCCATGATAGCCTGGGCGTCCGGAGTCAGGTAAAAAACTGCCATATGCAGCTTTTTAGGTTTTGACCTGTGTTTGGGGGTGCCCGTGAGGACCCGGGCGCCTAGCTTATCTAGGTGTTGACAGCTTTTTTGCCTTGATCGATGAGAAAAGGAAGGGGGGCGCCCGAGGGTTCAGGGGCGCCCGGGCTATGTAAGAGTTGATAGCTTTTGATGTATTGTTGACCAGTTTGACCATTTGACCATGGTTTGACTTTACTGTTGACTAAATTTGACTATTTTGACCATGGTTTGACTATTACTGTTGACCAGATTTGACTATTTTGACCAGTATTGACTGGATTAATCAAGCATCAATTAGGTCAACTTAGTTCTAAATTACAGGCTTTAATGTTCACACTAAACAAAAGTACAGGGATCAGATGAATTTTAGTTAAGTTAAATTTAACCATCTCACCCGTTCTAGATTTGTCAATCACATTTGTCTTATGAATTTTTGTGAGACAGGTTTTGAATAGAAGTAAAAAGTTATTTTGAAAAATCATGATTAATTTTGAAAAAGTTAAATTAATTTTGAAAACAATTGGTTTTGAATTTATTTTGAAAAAGAGTGTTTGAATCTACGATTAACTGAAAATTTATGTTAGATTCAAATTTGACAAAGAGTAAATTGAATTTGGATTTCAAAAATTGGCTTCCAGGTCTTGGCGAGGCACTAGGCCTTCTTTGGCCGTAGCCTTATTGGATCATCAACCCTTTCCTTGACAAAGCCTTTTAATGAAATTTCATTTTCAAAATTACTTTTTGAAAAATTCTGGTCTAACTAGTTTGGGTATTGGATGGTAGCATCGGCTAGTTCCACCAATCTAAAGAGACCAAGTAGTGTCTACTTGACCTTATTAGAAAAGGCTTCCCTAATGTACTATCATCTCACCGCCACCCAATACTATGTTGCTCAAATTTCAGTTAATTGGTTTAGTCCTTAATCTAACCAGTCCTAGGTCTAAGCATGGTGAATTACAGAAAATAAATAAACAAGCAATGCAATTTTAAACAAGAAAATAAATTTATTTAACTATAAAGATTGTTTTTAAGTTGGCTCCCCCTGGACTAAAGCCACGATAATGGTTCGGCAAGATGTGAATCTTGTCCTTGGGGATCCAATACTGATTTTATCCAGTTTGGTTGTTCAGGCAAAGTTTGGGTACCCATGCCTGAACTTTAGGTCTAGACTGATTTAGTACAGCATAGTATGACCTTTGTCTCGCCTTGGTTCGATAGCCTAACCCGGATCGATTTAGAACCGACTTCTATTTTCCAAGGATCATGTCAAGACCCTTGGAACCAGAAGTGAATTGTTCTAATGCTGCTCTAAGGTCCTTGACTTGAGTTTTCAAGGAGGAGTTCTCTTTCTCAAGTTTTTCAACTTGAGTAGAGGTTCCTTCTTGAACCTTCTCAGTTAAGGATCTAGAGTCAGCTCCCTCTTTTAGGAGTTTTACTTCCTGTCGGAGGGACTCGACTCGGATTTTGGCTTTCACCAAGTCGCGAGATAGATAGGCAATTAATTCAGATAATTGAATTCTAGAAAATCCACTTACAGTGATTTTGCTGTCATCTGAAAATTTGAGCTTTCCGTCGTCCGACTCTGATTCTGATTCAGTCTCGATTTCTTCCGAAGCAGTTAGGGTGAGCAGGTTCAATTGTGGGGCCTCTTCTTCTTCTTCGGAGGAAGATTCGTCCCACATTGCCTAAAGGGCCTTCTTCCTTCTTGTCTTCTTGGCTTCTTTCAGATTAGGGCATTCCAATTTGAAATGTCCCTTCTTGTTGCATTCGAAGCAGATTACACTTGATTTGTTCTTGGATGGTTCAGCCGGATCCTCCTTCTTTCGGCTGGCTTTTCTTCTGTTGGACTGATTCTTCAATTCCTTGTAATAGATGCGGGCAAGCCGTACCAGCTTGGGACGATCCCCTTCGCTGTCTTCTGAGTCTGAGTCTGAGTCAGACTCAGGTGCAGGTTGAGGCTTCTTCTTGACCATTTTTCCTGTCTTGCCTGCAACAAAAGCAATGCCTTTCTCGACCAGGGTGTAGTTAGTCTGCTCATGTAATTCAAGTTTGGAAAATAACTCATCTAATTTGATTTTAGAAAGATCCCTTGAAACTTTGTACACATCTACCATAGATGCCCACAAATTATTTCTCGGGAAAGCATTAAGAGTATACCTGATCAGGTCACGGTTCTCTACCTTGTGACCGATTGTGTGTAGACCATTCATCAGCTCTTGAATTCTGGCATGGAGCTGGGCTGCAGATTCGATGTCGTTCATCTTGATTGTGTACAACTTGTTTAGTAGTAGGTCCCTCTTGCTGATTCGGGTGTCGGAGGTTCCTTCGTGCAACTCAATTAACTTACCCTAGAGTTCCTTTGCACTGTTGAATGGTCTCACCCAGTTCAGCTCTTCTTTGGTTAGGCCGCATTGGAGTGTTTGAGCCGCTTTAGCATCAACCTCGATCTTTCTTTTCAGTGAGGTATCCCATTCGGTGTAAGATTGTGGCTCTCCTTCAGCATTTTTTGGGATTTCAAGTCCTGATTGGATAAATATCCACATGTCCACCTGAGTTTTCAGGTGGACTTCCATCCGACTCTTCCAGTAGGAGAAATCCTCCCCACTGAAGAGTGGTGGTCTGGCTGTACTGAACCCTTCTTGCATGGTCATTTAGATGTTCTGAAATAAAATTAAAACAACTGTCCCAAGACTTGGTCTTGGATTAGCAGTGCGGGAAGAAGATATATATATATAAAATTATCGAGTGGTGTTGCACCAACCTCGATTAACGATAAAAATTTGATCGAAAAAAGAAATTGAAAATTTCGAAGAAGAATCCGAAAAACTCCCAAATTGGTGGTTGCACCAAATTTGAGCTTCCCCGCTCTGATACCACTTGTTTGATCGAGTAAACACGATAGAGGGGGGGGGGTGAATATCATGAAAACGTTTTCGGATAAAACTAAGAGAATGTGCAGCGGATTTAAACAAAATTCACAGACAACACAAGTACTTTTACTTGGTTCGGAGTCGCGGTCGACTCCTACTCCAAGGCCCACAGTCCTTGACCGTTTACTGTGGGCAATTCTATATTTGCGCAAAAGATTACAGAGTTTGATACAGAATTATTGCAGTAATTAAACAAGTATGCCTCTCGTTACCGACGCCCGGTATAGATTGTACTTTGGTGCAAAGGGTCGTCGTTGGCGCTAGAATCTCGAGATCGGAGTTTTCCGAAGCAGAGCGCTTGAACGAAGAGCGTAGAGGCGTTGGAAGATTGATGTTCTGAAGCCATGGGGTCGAGCCCCTTTTATAGTGCTCCTGGGGGGCGCCTGACACGTGCCTTCGGATCCGAGAAATCTCATCCGCAGCTCGGTCAGCGCTTATCCCTCCAGAATCGGCCTCGGAGCTGACGGGGGCGCCCGTGACACTGGGGGCACCCCAGTTGACTTGGTCTGCTGGCTTTGTGACTGAGTTTGCTTCGATCACAGTTTTGGCTTGGACCTAGGGCGCCCGAGACATCCAGGGCTCCCTGGACCTTCAGGGCGCCCGGGACCATCAGGGCGCCTGGCCCAGTAAGCTTTCGAAGCGATTCTTGCTTAACTGCTCATTTGGCTTTGACCTTGGGCGCCCTGGACCTCCCGGGCGCCTAGCCCAGCTGCTGCCCCTCTCCTTTGGGGCGTTCTAAGATGCAGAAACACATTCCTTTGGTCCCTGCATCTAAGGTTAGTTCCACAACAAATAAGGCATGAATGTTAGTTAGTTTTTACAGCCGTAGTTGTCTTAGTTCTAACTTTGGGTCTCCCAAATGGAACCCTAGGTCGAACCGACGCCTACTGTTCCCTCGAGAGGGAACGCGTCCTCACCTACTCCTCTCAGGAGAGTTTACCTTTTGCCAACCGGCTCCTCCGGTTGGACTTTTTCCCGATGCACCTGACCAGGTCTTCGTGCCCACCTTCCGAGCAGGTCATCGGTGCCCAGCTCCTTGCCAGGGCTTCGTGCCCAGTCCTCGACCAGGACTTCATGCCTACCTTCCGAGCAGGTCTTCGGTGCCCAGCTCCTTGCCACGGCTTCGTGCCCAGTCCTCGACCAGGACTTCATGCCTAGTGTACCTAGTGCTTCTTTCCTCCACACTTAGTAAACGTATTAGATACAAATAACATCTTAACTTCTGAATCCTTTGCCATTATCAAAATCCAGGTTTAACTTAGGTGCTGCCTGCACCAACAAGACCGACATTAAGAGTACCCTTAATTTACCTTAAGATCCTCTTTACTACCATTAGGTGAGACTTTTTGACACATGATTGATACATTGCACACATACCTACCGCAAATAATATATCTGGTCTACTAACGGTTAGGTACAATAAGCTACCAATCATACTTCTATATTATTTTGGGTCTACTATTTTTTCTTCAAGATCACTATCCATTTTGACATTTGTTCCTATAGGGTAGATACTACCTTAGCATTTTCTAATCCAAATTTCTTTATGATTTCCCTAGCATATTTGGTTTGATAAACATGAGTCCCTTCATTTGTTTGTTTGACTTGTAATCTCAAAAAGAAAGTCAATTCTCCCACAAGATTTATCTCAAACATATTTTCCATACACTTAATAAACTCATGGAGGAATTCACTATTTGTTGACCCAAAAATAATATCATCAATATAAACTTGGGCCACAAAGATGCCTTTATCCTTAGACTTTAGGAATAAAGTTAGATCAATTGTACCTGTAACGACTCGGAAAATTCTCTTAATATTTTCTTAAAATATTAAGCATGTTTAAATAATTTTCCAAGGGACCTAGAAATATTAAGGAGAACTTTGGCCTAGAAAATCCATGTTTTCTCATTTAAATTGAGAAAACTAAGTACTAATGGGCCTTATGTGGGCTTTTTTGTACCATGATTATAAGTGGATTTCGGTAATAATTAGTATAAATATAAATAGGATTTAATTAGGCATATTAGCATGATTATGGGTAAGTCTTAGCCTAATTTTTCTATTTTAATGGAGAAATTAGGTACTAATGAGCTTTAAATGGGCTCCAAAAATGTGTATTAATTAGGTAAAATTAATATAAATTAGGTAAAATTAATATAAATATAAAAGAATTTTATTTAGGAATATTAGCATAATTATGGGTGATTTTAGGGGGATTTTCGGAATTTAGGAAATAAAAAAATAATAAAATAAATGAAATAAAAATAAAATAAAAATAAAGGTGCATGAGCCAAGGATTGAACCTTGGACCTCTTGGACAACCATGCATGCTTTAACCAACTCACCTAGCAATTGATTGTTGGGAGGAAATGAAGTGGATATTGGTTAAAGCATAGAAGAAGATGAAGGGTCATGGAGAGACTCTTCATTTACCTCCTTAATGGGCTATTAAAGGGGGGTTTTGGGAGTTACCTCTTCTTCCCATTACATTCATTTTCGAAACTCTTCCTCCCCTCATTCTTTCCGAGCACCAAGAAGGGGTTTTCCCCTTGGAAAAGCTTCCACCAAGGTTCCATCTCCTAGATCTAAAGTTTCTACAAGAGTACAAGGGCAAGGAGGGATCAAGGTTAAAGAGCTCTACAAGTTCTTTCTCTTTTAAGGTCTAAAAATCAAGAAATCCCAAAGTAAGACTCCCTCACCTGTGGTATAATAGTTCCCTATGATTTTTAGTATGATATAGTGGTTGGTTTTTGGATTTGATGTTGAAAGGAAAGAAAACCAAGAACTTTATGTTTAAGGGTTTCGGCCACCATGTTTTTAAGATCTAAAATTATTCTAAAAATCTTTATAATGCTATTTAATGTTCCCTTATGATGTGTAGAGGTTATGTATAATTGTTTGGAATTTTTGGAGTACCCTAGGACACCCTAGGGTTTCGGCCAACATGAAAGAAACAAAAACTAAGAACCCTGAGTTTTCGGCCACCATGTTTTAAAGGTCAATAATTATGCTAAAAATCATGATAATGTTATTTAATGTTCCCTAATGATTTTTAGAGGTTAAGTATAATTTTTGGGAATTTTTGGAGTACGCTAGGACACCCTAGGGTTTCGGTCAACATGAAAGAAACAAAACTAAGAACCCAAGGTTTAAGGGTTTCGTCCACCATGATTTACAGGTCTATAATTATGCTAAAAATCATGATAATGTTATTTAATGTTGTCTTATGATGTGTAGAGATTAAGTATAATTTTTGAGAATTTTTGGAGTAACCTAGGACACCCTAGGGTTTCGGCCAATATGAAAGAAACAAAACTAAGAACCCTAAGATTAAGGGTTTCGGTCACCATAATTTAAAGGTCTATAATTAAGCCAAAAATCTTGATAATATTAATTTATGTTCCCTTATGATGTGTGGAGGTTATGTATAAATTCTGGGAATTTTTAGATTACCCTAGAGACCCCATATGTTTCGGCCAACCTCAAGGACCCAAGGGTTAGGGTTGAGCCTTTAACTTCAAGTATATGTTTATGTGTTGCCATGATAAGTATGATAAGTATATGTTCACGATATGAACGATGCCATGATAAGAATGATAGGGTTATGATCACGATAAAAATGATGCTATGATATGTTAGGTTCATGATATGAATGATATGCCATGTTTACGAATGATATGCCATGTTTACGAATGATATGCCATGTTTATGAATGATATGCCATGCTTATGAATGATATGCCATGATTATGAATGATATGCCATGTTTACGAATGATATGCTATGCTTACGAATGATATGCCATGTTTACCAATGATATGCCATGTTTATAAATGATATGTCATGTTTATGAATGATATGCCATGTTTACGAATGATATGCCATGTTTACGAATGATATGCCATGTTTATGAATGATGTGTACATATGCCATGTCTATGAATGAAAATGATGAATGAAGTTTAAGTATGATGAATGAATGAAAGATGATGCTTATGTCTTTAAGGCATAAATATGCTAAACGGCACGGTCGATGGTCGACGGTACGACGGTCGCAAGGACCGGTAAATGGGCCGGTAGACGGGCCGGGCCGTAACAAGTTATGCTATGATAAAGATGAATGTTTTATGAATGATGAATGATGAAAAGTATTTTACTTTATGTATGGGCTTGTACCGGACCGAAGTATGGGTCCAAGGGATGGGCACCTTAAGAACGCCCCGGTTTTGGACTACCGAAGCTGTCCATGGTTCTGGCACTACCGGAGCTGTGCAACAGGGATGGGCACCTTAAGAACGCCTCGGTTCGGGGACTACCGACTATGCTGTCCTTACCCTAGTAGGTTGGGGCTCGCGACCTCGGACTTGCTAGGGATGCGCGCTATGATGTATGTATGTGGTACATGCCGGGGACCCCAAATGATGTTATGATGATTATGTTTAAGCAATGTAAAAGTATGTTTTAAAAGTTAATCATCCCTTATGTATATGCATTCCACTCATGCATCCATTCATGCTATGCATTATGCTATGTTGATAAGATGATATGCTTACGTTTCATGTTAAGAAGTATGCATGAGAATGAATGATCTATGTCATGATTATGTTAGGAAGATGTTCATATGCTATGATAGGTATTATGCCATGCTACCATGTTTATGATTTATGCCATGAAAGATGCCATGCTACTATGTTCATGATTTATGCCATGAAAGATGCCATGCTACTATGTTTATGATTTATGCCATGAACTTTGCCATGCTACTATGTTTATGATTTATGCCATGAAGATGCCATGCTACTATGTTTATGATTTATGCCATGAAAGATGTCATGCTACTATGTTTATGATTTATGCCATGAACTTTGCCATGCTACTATGTTTATGATTTATGCCATGAACTTTGCCATGCTACTATGTTTATGATTTATGCCATGAAAGATGTCATGCTACTATGTTTATGATTTATGCCATGAAAGATGCCATGCTACTATGTTTATGATTTATGCCATGAAAGATGCCATGCTACTATGTTTATGATTTATGCCGTGAACTTTGCCATGCTACTATGTTTATGATTTATGCCATGAATTATGCCATGCTACTATGTTTATGATTTATGCCATGAATTATGCCATGCTTAGGATGTCTACTATGGTTATGAGTTATGCCATGAATTATGTCATGCTTAGAATGTCTACTATGTTTATGTTCATGCCATGCTATGTATACGATAAGTGATGTAAGATGTTATGTTCCAAGTAGAGCACCAAGTATGTTAATGTTTATGTGCTCATTATAAGATGATGAATGATGAATGGTTTTGTGAGTAGGAAAGAGTCTTACTAAGCCTGTGTGCTTATAGTCTTATTTCCTTATACCGCAGATCATTCAAGGGGACAATGAAGGAAGCAGCAGGACGGCAAGAACGCATGTGTGTAGTAGTGACTTGGCCCAGGAAACTTTATGTTTACTGTTTATGCTAGAACTTCACCTTGGTTACTTATATGTCTAATATGTCTGAATAATGACCTGTGGAACCTTGTGATATGATGTTACGTATGACATGATATGATATGATACTTAAGTTCAAGTTAATATGCTAAGGTTCCCATGTCATTAAGTTAAGAATGGTAACAGGGCATGTATAAGTTAAAGTTATTCCGCTGCCTTATGATGTCTACATGCCCTAAGCATGTTAACGCAACGCCACTTATGGAAAATGGGAAAAAAAAAGCGGGCGTTACAGGTTGGTATCAGAGCAGTAACCATCTCACTACACACACATCAAGCCCTCTTCCTGTAGCTTCCAAGTAAGTACCTCTGTACATATCTTATAGTAGGAAGATGTTTTATGATTTTAAGGTATGCCAGTATGAATGATATTTATGATGAAAAGTACGTTACGATATGTAACGATGAATGATACTTTATCGTATTTTAGGAATTAAATATTTAGAATAATATAGGCGTAGAAAAGAAACTATAATTTATGATATTATGTATAATCTATAATATAGTCACATGTAGGAAATTTTCTGGTAGCCTACCCACAGGAGATTTTAACACTCTCACCTATGTTAGCGTATAGCATTAGTTCCATGATATTAATACTGATATAATTAATGGTATAGGTCTTATGGTATAACTTAGGTTGGGACGCATAGGGTAGGGTTCTAATTATGTTAACACTTATTATAGGTTATGGGTCACTGATATCTTATATATAATATATAAGACTACCTTAAGTTATTTTATGGTAATATAATAAGTAGGATCTCACCTATTCTATAATAATCGTACAACTAATATAATCCGTAACTTGGGCTGAGAACTAATATTCGGAAGCATACTATTATTAGGTTTACCCGTAATTAAAATAAGTATATAACTATGACATATGCATATTATTATATCATGGAGTTAATGATGACATCAGCCAATTATATGTCAAAGAGATAATCAGAACTTCGATATATACAGCGATGCTTCCAAGCTAAGACTTGGAGCTGTACTTTGGCAGAGTGGTAGGGTCATTGCTTATGCCTCTAAGCAACTCAAGGAACATGAGCAGAACTACCCCACTCATGATCTGGAACTGGCCGCGGTGGTCTTCGCTCTTAAGATATGGAGGCATTATCTGTACGGAGCGCAGTGTCGAATTTTTACAGACCACCAGAGTCTGCGATATTTCTTCACTCAGAAAGACCTGAAGGTGAGACAACGCCGATGGCTTAAGTTGGTGAAGGACTATGACTGCGAGATCTTCTACCATCCAGGGAAGGCAAACAAAGTGGCCGATGCACTCAGCCGGAAGTCAAGTGCCACTTTGATGTCTATATCTGGATTACCCCGACCACTCGAAAGAGAAATGGTTAATTTTGGGGTCGAGGTCATCACCGGACGACTTTGCACCATGACAATATCACCCACGCTGTTTAGGGATATATTGGAAAGACAGAATAATGATCTAAGTCTTCAGAAAATAAAACAGGAGATCCTAGAAGGAAAAGGCGATAGTTTTCATATCGCAAAAGGGGGGGAACTATACCCTAGGGATCGTCTATGTATTCCTAATGATCCGGAGCTCGAAGGGAAATACTAGCGGAAGCTCACGGAACCCCTTATTCGATGCATCCAGGATCCACCACGATGTATCAAGATTTGAAAGAGAAGTTCTGGTGGTCCGGTATGAAGAGAGATGTGGCCCAGCATGTCAGTACTTGCATGACTTGCCAGCAAGTGAAAGCAGAACACCAGCGACCCGGAGGAGATGTAAGTCTCCGATTTGTTGGTATGAGGGTGGTGAAAAGAAGGAAATGGGGCTCACAACGGATGTCATAGACAGCACCACCCGAGCTATACAGAATATCCGACAACAGATAGAAACTGCTCAGAGCCGGCAGAAGAGTTATGCCGATGTTCGGCGTAGACCACTGGAGTTTAATGTTGGAGATTGGGTATTTCTCAAAGTGGCTCTTATGAAGGGAGTGACCAGATTTGGGAAGAAAGGAAAACTAAGTCCGCGCTATGTGGGGCCGTACCTGATTCTGAAAAGAGTCGGTAAGGTGGCATATGAGCTGGAGCTGCCTCCAGAGATGTCAGCTATCCATAACGTATTCCATGTGTCCCTGCTGAAAAAGTGTATCCCAAATATGGACCAAGTGATCGAGCCACAGACGGTGCAAGTGCAAGAGGACCTAAGCTATGAGAGCAGACCCATCCAGATTTTGGATTGGGAGGTCAAGAAGCTGAGGAGTAAGGAAGTGCCCTTAGTCAAGGTCCTATGGCAGAGTTAACGGTTCGAAGAAGATACCTGGGAGCGTGAGGACGAGATGAGGCGCAAGTACCCGGAGTTATTCTAAGTTCGAGGACGAACTTTCACGAGGTATGGGGGATTGTAACGACCCGGAAAATTCTCTTAATATTTTCTTAAAATATTAAGCATGTTTAAATAATTTTCCAAGGGACCTAGAAATATTAAGGAGAACTTTGGCCTAGAAAATCCATGTTTTCTCATTTAAATTGAGAAAACTAAGTACTAATGGGCTTTATGTGGGCTTTTTTGTACCATGATTATAGGTGGATTTTGGTAATAATTAGTATAAACATAAATAGGATTTAATTAGGCATATTAGCATGATTATGGGTAAGTCTTAGCCTAATTTTTCTATTTTAATGGAGAAATTAGGTACTAATGAGCTTTAAATGGGCTCCAAAAATGGGTATTAATTAGGTAAAATTAATATAAATTAGGTAAAATTAATATAAATATAAAAGAATTTTATTTAGGAATATTAGCATAATTATGGGTGATTTTAGGGGGATTTTCGGAATTTAGGAAATAAAAAAATAATAAAAGAAATGAAATAAAAATAAAGGTGCATGAGCCAAGAATTGAACCTTGGACCTCTTGGACAACCATGCATGCTTTAACCAACTCACCTAGAAAGTGATTGTTGGGAGGAAATGAAGTGGATATTGGTTAAAGCATAGAAGAAGATGAAGGGTCATGGAGAGACTCTTCATTTACCTCCTTAATGGGCTATTAAAGGGGGGTTTTGGGAGTTACCTCTTCTTCCCATTACATTCATTTTCGAAACTCTTCCTCCCCTCATTCTTGCTGAGCACCAAGAAGGGGTTTTCCCCTTGGAAAAGCTTCCACCAAGGTTCCATCTCCTAGATCTAAAGTTTCTACAAGAGTACAAGGGCAAGGAGGGATCAAGGGTCAAGAGCTCTACAAGTTCTTTCTCTTTTAAGGTCTAAAAATCAAGAAATCCCAAAGTAAGACTCCCTCACCTGTGGTATAATAGTTCCCTATGATTTTTAGTATGATATAGTGGTTGGTTTTTGGATTTGATGTTGAAAGGAAAGAAAACCAAGAACTTTATGTTTAAGGGTTTCGGCCACCATGTTTTTAAGATCTAAAATTATGCTAAAAATATGTATAATGATATTTAATGTTCCCTTATGATGTGTAGAGGTTAAGTATAATTGTTTGGAATTTTTGGAGTACCCTAGGACACCCTAGGGTTTCGGCCAACATAAAAAAGAAACAAAAACTAAGAACCCTGAGTTTAAGGGTTTCGGACACCATGTTTTAAAGGTCTATAATTATTCTAAAAATCATGATAATGTTATTTAATGTTCCCTTACGATGTGTAGAGGTTAAGTATAATTTTTGGGAATTTTTGGAGTACCCTAGGACACCCTAGGGTTTCGGTCAACATGAAAGAAACAAAACTAAGAACCCTAGGTTTAAGGGTTTCGGCCACCATGATTTACAGGTCTATAATTATACTAAAAATCATGATAATGTTATTTAATGTTGTCTTATGATGTGTAGAGGTTAAGTATAATTTTTGAGAATTTTTGGAGTACCCTAGGACACCTAGGGTTTCGGCCAACATGAAAGAAACAAAACTAAGAACCCTAAGATTAAGGGTTTCGGTCACCATGATTTAAAGGTCTATAATTAAGCCAAAAATCTTGATAATGTTAATTTATGTTCCCTTATGATGTGTGGAGGTTATGTATAAATTCTGGGAATTTTTGGATTAGCCTAGAGACCCCATATGTTTTGGCCAACCTCAAGGACCCAAGGGTTAGGGTTGAGCCTTTAACTTCAAGTATATGTTTATGTGTTGCCATGATAAGTATGATAAGTATATGTTCATGATATGAACGATGCCATGATAAGAATGATAGGGTTATGATCACGATAAAAATGATGCTATGATATGTTAGGTTCATGATATGAATGATATGCCATGTTTACGAATGATATGCCATGTTTACGAATGATATGCCATATTTATGAATGATATGTCATGTTTATGAATGATATGCCATGCTTATGCCATGTTTATGAATGATATGCCATGCTTATGAATGATATGCCATGTTTATGAATGATATGCCATGCTTACGAATGATATGCCATGCTTACGAATGATATGCCATGTTTACGAATGATATGCCATGTTTATGAATGATATGCCATGTTTACGAATGATATGACATGTTTATGAATGTTATGAATGATATGCCATGTTTACGAATGATATGACATGTTTATGAATGATATGCCATGCTTATGCCATGTTTATGAATGATATGCCATGCTTACGAATGATATGTCATGCTTACGAATGATATGCCATGTTTACGAATGATATGCCATGCTTACGAATGATATGCCATGTTTACGAATGATATGCCATGTTTATAAATGATATGCCATGTTTACGAATGATATGACATGTTTACGAATGATATGCCATGCTTACGAATGATATGCCATGTTTACGAATGATATGCCATGTTTACGAATGATATGCCATGTTTATGAATGATATGCCATGTTTACGAATGATATGACATGTTTATGAATGTTATGCCATGTTTATGAATGACATGCCATGTTTACGAATGATATGCCATGTTTATGAATGATGTGTACATATGCCATGTCTAAGAATGAAAATGATGAATGAAGTTTAAGTATGATGAATGAATGAAAGATGATGCTTATGTCTTTAAGGTATAAATATGCTAAACGGCACGGTCGATGGTCGACGGTACGATGGTCGCGAGGACCGGTAAATGGGCTGGTAGACGGGCCGGGCCGTAACAAGTTATGCTATGATAAAGATGAATGTTTTATGAATGATGAAGCATGAAAAGTATTTTACTTTATGTATGGGCTTGTACCGGACCGAAGTATGGGTCCAAGGGATGGGCACCTTAAGAATGCCCCGGTTTTGGACTACCGAAGCTGTCCACGGTTCTGGCACTACCGGAGCTGTGCAACAGGGATGGGCACCTTAAGAACGCCTCGGTTCGGGGACTACCGACTATGCTGTCCTTACCCTAGTTGGTTGGGGCTCGCGACCTCGGACTTGCTAGGGATGCGCGCTATGACGTATGTATGTGGTACAAGCCGGGGACCCCAAATGATGTTATGATGATTATGTTTAAGCAATGTAAAAGTATGTTTTAAAAGTTAAGCATCCCTTATGTATATGCATTCCACTCATGCATCCATTCATGCTATGCATTATGCTATGTTGATAAGATGATATGCTTACGTTTCATGTTAAGAAGTATGCATGAGAATGAATGATCTATGCCATGATTATGTTAGGAAGATGTTCATATGCTATGATAGGTATTATGTCATGCTACCATGTTTATGATTTATGCCATGAAAGATGTCATGCTACTATGTTCATGATTTATGTCATGAAAGATGCCATGCTACTATGTTTATGATTTATGCCATGAACTTTGTCATGCTACTATGTTTATGATTTATGCCATGAAAGATGCCATGCTACTATGTTTATGATTTATGCCATGAAAGATGTCATGCTACTATGTTTATGATTTATGCCATGAACTTTGTCATGCTACTATGTTTATGATTTATGCCATGAAAGATGTCATGCTACTATGTTTATGATTTATGCCATGAAAGATGTCATGCTACTATGTTTATGATTTATGCCATGAACTTTGCCATGCTACTATGTTTATGATTTATGCCATGAATTATGCCATGCTACTATGTTTATGATTTATGCCATGAATTATGCCATGCTTAGAATGTCTACTATGGTTATGAGTTATGCCATGAATTATGTCATGCTTAGAATGTCTACTATGTTTATGTTCATGTCATGCTATGTATACGATAAGTGATGTAAGATGTTATGTTCCAAGTAGAGCACCAAGTATGTTAATGTTTATCTGCTCATTATAAGATGATGAATGATGAATGGTTTTGTGAGTAGGAAAGAGTCTTACTAAGCCTGTGTGCTTATAGTCTTATTTCCTTATACCGCAGATCATTCAAGGGGACAATGAAGGAAGCAGCAGGAGGGCAAGAACGCATGTGTGTAGTAGTGACTTGGCCCAGGAAACTTTATGTTTACTGTTTATGCTAGAACTTCACCTTGGTTACTTATATGTCTAATATGTCTGAATAATGACCTGTGGAACCTTGTGATATGATGTTACGTATGACATGATATGATATGATGCTTAAGTTCAAGTTAATATGCTAAGGTTCCCATGTCATTAAGTTAAGAATGGTAACAGGGCATGTATAAGTTAAAGTTATTCCGCTGCCTTATGATGTCTACATGCCCTAAGCATGATAACGTAACGCCGCTTATGGAAAATGGGAAAAAAAAAGCGGGCGTTACAGTACCTCTCCTAAAACCCTTGGATACTAAAAATGATGAAAGCCTTTCATACCAAGCCCGAGGATCTTGTTTCAATCCATACAAGGCTTTTCTTAGTTTGTAGACATGACTAGGGTAGTTTGGGTTTTCAAATCTGGGTGGTTGCTCTGCATATACCTCTTCCTTAATGACCACATTAAGGAATGTCGACTTCACATCTATTTGGTAAAGTGTGAAACCCATGTGAGCGACATATGCTTATAAAATTCTAATGAACTCTAATCTAGCTACGGGGGCATATATCTCATCGTAGTCAAGACCCTCAACTTGATTAAACCCCCTTACTACCAACCTAGCCTTGTTTCTAGTAATTTTTCCTTGATTATCTAACTTGTTCCTAAAGACCCATCTTGTGGTGACAAAGGTACAATCATTGGGTCTAGGAACTAACTCCCATAATTCACTCCTCTCAAATTGATTCAATTCTTCTTGAATGGCTAGAACCCAATCCACATCACCTAAAGCTTCATCAATAGATTTTGGCTCAAGTTGGGAAATCAAGGCAATTTGACTACTATGTCCCCTAATATAACACCTAGTCCTCACCCCTTGAGTAACATCTCCAACTATTTGGTCAATGGGATGATCTTGGTGGTGCCTTAGGGTCCTAGAAATTATGGGCTCATTTTCTACATGATTTTCATCCTCAAATGCACTTCTCCCTCCCCTTGATCAATGCCCTCCAAATGTAAATCTTGAACTTCTTGGGTAAGGGGTTGACTTTTTTCTATGTCCTTATCAATAGAGGATTTCCTAGGGTAAGTGTTTATAAACTCATCAAAATTCACATTGGATGACTCCTCAACCACCTTAGTCCTTTTGTTATACACTCTATATCCCCTACTAGTGGATGAGTATCCAACCAAGATTCTCTCATCCGCCTTAGATTCAAATTTCCTCAAATCATCCTTAGTGTTTAAAATGTAGACCTTACACCCAGAAACCCTAAAATAGTGAATTTGTGGAATTCTCCCATTCCACAACTCAAAGGTATTTTTCCTAAAAGCCTATGAATCAAGACTCGATTTTGGATGTAACAAGTGGTATTTTCCACCTCTGCCCAAAATAGCTAGGTCGAGAATAGACATTAAGCATTGTCCTAGTGGCTTCTTGTAAAGCCCTATTCCTTCATTCTACCACACCATTTTGTTGTGGGGTTCTTGGACATGAAAATTCATGTTTATACCCATTCTCTAGACAAAAATGTGAGAAGTTTAAATTTTCAAGCTCCCCACCATGATCACTCCTAATTCCGTTGATTTTGAGATGTTTCTCATTTTCAACCCGTTTACTAAAACCTACAAATATTTCTAAAGTGTCATCCTTATGTTTCATAAAATACACCCATGTATATCTAAAAAAGTCATCTACAATTACCAAACAATATTTACTTCCAATTATTGAAGGTGTACTATAGCAATCAAAGAAATCCAAATGCAATAATTCTAATGGTAAATAGGTGCTAGTTAAGGTTTTACCTTTGTGTGATGATTTTGATTGCTTACCCTCTTGGCATGCATCACATATCTTGTTCTTTTCGTACTTGATCATTGGAAGCTCCTTCACCAACTCCATCTTAGCAATTCTTGCAATATTCATCATATTAATGTGACCAAGCCACCGATGCCACAACTATAATTCTTCTTCTTTGGATATGAAACACTTAGAAGAAATATTAGAAGCATAAGAAAGATTAAGATAATAAAGGTTTGCTTCTCTATATCCTTCTAACATGATATTTTCGGAGCCATTTTGCCTAATTAAGCATTTTCTTACATTGAACTCAACCCTATACCCGGCATCACAAAGTTGACTCACACTAATCAAATTAAACTCCATATCCTTAATTAAAAGAACATTATGAATTATGATTGTAGGAGATACCTCAATGGTGCCCCTACCTATTATTTTGAGTTTCCCACTATTTCTGAAAGATACCGTTCCTTCTCTTAGATAGCTAATGGTGGAGAATATGCTCACATCCCCGGTCATATGCCTTGATCACCCGTTATCCAGTATCCACATTTTTTAGGCTTCCTTCACCTTCACCTAAACATCACGGAAAACACAAACTTTTGATACCCAAATGCTAGATCCACATGTTGGAACCCGGATGGCTAGAGAGGGGGGGGGGTGAATCTAGTTGGACACAAAACTTTTGTGCTTTTCAAATCTATTCTGCACTTCAGAGTTAGGCAGCGGAAGCAAATGCAGAAACAGAAAACTAAAAACAACAACCCAAAGCGAAGGAAAGCAAACCGACGCTAACACCTCGATATACAAGGTTCGGGGATAACTTGCCCCTACTCCTTGGCGTGCCCGTGAGGTGGGCGATCCCTTGATCGTCGGCAGATCAAGCCCCGGTGAACTCCGGATAGTAGCAGCCTCCTTCTCGGTGGAGAAACCTCTCCACAAGTGATCTCAAGAAGATACAAGTTAAGCACAGAGACACTCGAGAAGACAAGCTCACAAAGATGTAACAAGATCGCTCAAGCACAAAGCAACAGAGAGCACGAACACAGCCCAGCCAAACTTCCCAAGTTTCTGTCTTGTTCGCCACCGCTCATCTGCATCCAGCTTTGTCTCTTAAGCTCCCTCTCACCATCGCAAGCTTCATCAGCATCCACTGAGCCAGCCTGAACCCACTGATCTGAGCACTCAGTCCACTGAAGACCTCCTCTCCAGCTGAGTCTCCATCAGTCGCCAGCTGCTCCAGTTGCCGTTGAAACCTGAGAAGGAGAAACAAACAAACCTGCTCCAAGGAAAGCCTCCCATTGACCCTCCATGAGTGTTTGAATCACCTGCTATCACCTGCACACTCCAACAGAGGCTTAGCAATGCATATCAAAAAGAAATCAGCAAGTAGCAGAGAATCGGCAGTGAAAACAAACGCGATCAGAGCTTCTGACAGCTTATTTGAATTAAAGTTCTGCTCCTGATCAGTCACCAGACCGATCAGGAAGGAGCCTGATCGGTCACCAGATCGATCCAGCAGTCTTCTGCATACTCCTGATCGGGAGCCTGATCGGTCACCAGATCGATCCAGTAGTCTTCTGCATACTCCTGATTGGTCCCCAGACCAATCAGGCTCCAGCCTGATCGGTCACCAGACCAATCAGGCTGCTTCCAGACCGATCAGGAGTCATCCTGATCAGTGATAGTGAGAACCTTGCGACAAATGATCGTTCACTAGACCGATCTGAATAGTATCCCTGATCGGTCACCAGACCGATCAGGAGCAGATCAGCAGGGGAACTCAACTCACTGTGGGCTCCTTGATCGGTCACTAGACCGATCAGGAGCTGTGCAGTGAGTGAAACACACTGTCCCTGATCGGTCACCAGACCGATCAAACATCGCTGGATCGGTCACCAGACCGATCCACGAAGGAGCAGCGTGCCAACTCCCTGATCGGTCATTAGACCGATCCAGGGACACAGACCTAGCCTTTCAAGCTAGGATTTCATTCACCTTAGCCCTCCAAGCTAAGGATTTTTCAATCTAACTCTCCAAGTTGGGAATTTGCACCTAACCCTCCAAGTTAGGACTTTTCACCTAGCCCTCCAAGCTAGGACTTTTCACCTAGCCCTCCAAGCTAGGATTTTTCACCCAACCCCTCCGAGTTAGACCTTCATCCAACCTAGCCCTCCAAGCTAGGCACCTAACCCTCCAAGCCAGGACTTTTCACCTAATTCTCCAAGTTGCGACTTTTCACCTAACCCTCCATGTTAGGACTTTTCACCTAGCCCTCCAAGCTAGGACTTTTCACCCAACCCTTCCGAATTAGGACTTTTCCATACCTAGCCCTCCAAGCTAGGATTTTTCCACACCTAACCCTCCAGGTTAGGATTTTCTCACACCTAACCCTCTAGGTTAGGACTTTTCACACAGCCCTCCAAGCTAGGACTTTTTCACATACCAGCGTGCGATCTCCCGATCCACCTGAACTTAATCCAAATCCATTCAACTAAACTTAAATCGTTGTCAACACCAAAACAACCATCGGGCCAGACTGCATCAACACCACAAACATCATTTAAGTATTTCTTTGGTACCCATGCCTTCTTTACATTTCCCATAACACCTTGCTTCATAGGGGCACCCTTCCTACCCATAAGTGAAACAAATGCCACCTCCTTGGTTTTGGGTCTATAACATATCCCGGCCTTGTTATACACAGCTCTTTGACTATTGATGATCATGTCAAGGTTTCTAGAGTCAATTTGAAATTTTCCAAGAGCCTTGGTGAGGTCTTCTACCTTTTCCCTTAGTTCCTTATTTTCCTTTTCTAAACATGAATCATGTGAAGTGGAAGAGGAAACATGCACATTGCCCTTAAGTTTCATGGATTTTAATTTGAGCATGCAAACTTCATTTTTCAATTGCGTAACCTTCTTTCTAGCCTAACCTAAATCATCATTTGTACTAGCAATTATTTTAACAAGAGTAGAGGTATGTAAGTTATATACCTCACTTACTGACACATCGGAATCCGATGATGAGCCTTCACCTTCACTTGAACTCTCTTTCCTCATCACATGACTCCCTTTCATCTCCGGATGATTCCAAGTTATCCACTCCCATTAATGCGAAGTGTGACACATGATCTTCTTCTTCCTGTGATGAAGATGGATCATCCCAAGTAGCTTTGAGACTTGTGACACTCTTTTCTTTTCCTTTGGATTTCTTCTTCTCACCCTTCTTCTTTTCCTCCTTCTTTTCTTCTCTTTTCTTTATTTGTGGACATTCATTCTTCATATGTCCCTCTTGATGGCAATTGTAGCAACTAATTTTCTTTCCTTTGCTCTTACTCCTTGAACTTTTCCTACCATGAGATTTGTTAGAAAAACATTTAAAAGATTTTCGCATTTTCCTTACCATGTAGGCTTCTTGGTCGCTATCTATGGAAGCACTAGATTCCTTCGAGTCGGATGATGATGAGTAGATGATCTTCTTCTTTTCCTTTTTCTTCTTCCTTTCCTTTTCTACAACAAACGCTACACCTTTCTCTTTAGTAGAAATGTTAGCTTGCTCATGTAACTCGAATTTACAAAATAAATCATCTAATTTTAGCGTAGAGAGATCCCTAGAAACTTTGTAGCCATCAACCATTGAAGCCCACAAAGTAGTCCTAGGGAATGATTGGAGTACATACCTCACAATATCTCTATTTTCAACCTTCTTACCAATGACATGGAGTTCATTGATTATTTCTTTGACCCTTCCATGTAGTTAACTTACCGTTTCGTTGGCCTTCATTGTGAGTGATTGGAGTTGAGCCACCAAGAGATCTTTCTTGGCCCTCCTTGACTCATTTGACCCTTCATTGAGCTCAATGAGATTCTCCCAAAGCTCCTTTGCGGTCTTGAAAGGCCCAACCTTGTTCAATTGCTCTTTTGACAATTCGCATTGAAGTGTTGTTGTAGCCTTCACAATGGCTTGCGCCTTCTTCATCATCTCCTTTGTCCAATTCCTCATTGGTAGCGGCTCTCCTCTTTCATTTACGGGTGCATCGAAACCATCTACAATACTACACCAATATTCAACATCGTTCATGAGATAGTACTCCATCCTACCTTTCCAATAGGCAAAATCATTGTCGTTGAAGAAAGGTGGCCTCGCGGTGCTATAACCCTCTTGAAACGCCATTTTCTTTGATGCTCCGTTTGACTGTTAGTTCTTCTGAAACGAACCGGCTATGATACCACTTATTAGATCGTGGCACCAAACTAGAGGGGGGGTGAATAGTTACTTTCGATTTTCTCTACAAGAATTGTTAGCCAAAAACAAATAATAACAATAAAAATGATAGAAACAATGCTAACACCTTTGTTTACTTGGTATCCAACTCAGAGAGGTGATTAATCCAAGGATCCACACACACACACACCAATTCCACTATGAAAAACCTCCTTCAAGGTGGAGAAAACCTTCACAAGGTTGCCCTCTTCCTCTTTACAAGATGGAATTAAGATTGAGAGGAAGAGCAAGACTTTTAGCACAAACAGCACCCTGGTACCCCCAAGAATCATACCTTTGACTTGCCCAAAAGTCCCCCTTTAAATAGAGTAAAGGACAACTCCAAAAGCTATCCAGCCCGATACCAGTCGACTGCCCCTAGGGCAGTCGACTGGTCCTACCGAAGTGGCTAGCCAACGGCTAGTTTTTCGGTACTACCGAAGTGGCTAGCCAACGACTGGTCCTACCGAAGTGGCTAGCCAATCGACTGATGTCTCGGGAATTCCTGGCAGTCGACTAATTTTCCCCCAGTCGACTGCCCAGCTTATACGTGCACTCTTCATCACTCCGACGACCCTCCTTCACGTGTGCCTTCATGTATACTCCCTTGGCTTGGCCCTTGAAGTCCTCTTCCACCGGCTATCATCCTTTGGATGCGCACGCAAGCCCTCA
The DNA here is from genome assembly GCA_024364735.1 of Boesenbergia rotunda. Taxonomy (NCBI): domain Eukaryota; kingdom Viridiplantae; phylum Streptophyta; class Magnoliopsida; order Zingiberales; family Zingiberaceae; genus Boesenbergia; species Boesenbergia rotunda. The sequence continues at coordinate 79,930 of JAGFNQ010001021.1, forward strand.
GCTTGGCTCCATGGCACCCTTCATGTGTGCCCTTTGAAGTCCACTTCCTGGCTTGCCCCTGGAGTTCACTTCCCTCGGCTCTCGTACCTCGGATGTGTCCTCCACGTGTGACTCACCAAGTCTTGCAAGACTTATTCACACATATCAAAATAATATAACTCCCTAACTTTAACCATATTGACACACACACTTCAAAACCATGATCTTCCCGAACATACATGGGTCGATTACCCGAACAGTGCCAACGATTACCCTATGATCCTTAGGACTATAGAACCACCTTTCATTCCTCTAGGATAGCCTACGAACAAGCACACGAGATTCCAATCTTATCAGTATCCCCTCTCAGCACATGTGCTGAGCTATCCCATGTCCGAATATGTCTTAGACTTTGATTTCGCCCAGTCCACACTTCTACGGGAGTAGAAGGCACTGACCTAGATGGTATCAAGTATGTATGCTGCCGTTTCCAGAGCATATCCCCAGAACGAATCTGACAACTCGGAGCAGCTCATCATTGTCCTAACCATTTCTATAAGAGCCCTTTTCCTTCTCTCTGCTGCACCGTTCTGTTGGGACGTACTGGGTGCAGTCAATTAGGATTGACTCGCAACCTCTGATAAGTAAGTCCTAAATTCTCCCAAGAGGTACTCATCACTACAATCTGATCGTAGTGTCTTGATACCTTTACCTTGATGATTCTCCACATCCGTCTTGAATTTTTTGAACTGATCAAAGCATTCAGACTTGTGGCCATCAAGTAAACGTATCCATACCTTTGAATATTCGTCTCACAAAGTATTCAAAGCTACCTCTGTCCTGGATAGACTAAGGGCCTACACAAATCAGAATGAACCAACTCTAACATACCTTTGGCTCTATACCCCATGGCCCTTAAAAAGCCTCTTTGTGATTTTTACCTTCCAAGCAAGATTCAAAGGTTGGGAAGTCTCCCACCACCAATGAACCTGAGGGCTCATTGGCTAACGATCTTTAAATCCTACTAAGGTTAATATGACCAAGCCTTAGATGCCAAAGACATGTTTGATTGATTTCGGAATGAACCTTTTTCTTATTTTGGTTAGATGATGAGCTATTAACAACTATTCGCATTGTGGGAGATTTTGGTTCTAAAGCGTACCAATTGCCTATCAATGTACCTGGATAGATAATCTTTCTATTCCACTTTTCAAAATGTAATAGAATATCCATTATTTCAGAAACTGAACCAAAGTTCTTTCTAAAAATTAGGTACATAAAAGCAATCTTCTTAAAACCAAAACTTTATATTCCTATCTAATGATAAATAACTCCCACTGCAATAGTCGCCACCTCCGTAGCATTTCCCATGTAAACAGTAATCTCTTCCTTAGCTAGACGTTAGGCTCCCTGGAACCCCTGGAAAGAATTGCAGACATGTTTAGTGGCTCCTGTATCTACACAACAAGTACTGGTAGATAACACCGCTAAAAATGTTACAACGACAAAAGAAAAAGATATACCTTTCTCTTGACGACGGGGACAGTTCGCCTTCCAATGTCCAGTCTGCTAGCTCATGAAACACTTGCCTTTCGACTTCATGACACCAGCCTGAGGTCCCTCCGATCCAGCCGCCTTCTTGTACCCACCTTGTTTCTTCTTCTTCCTGCCTTTCGGCACAGAAGTAGAAACCTTCTGAGTGACCAAGGCCTGTGAACTCTAACGAAAGAGCCCCTCTACCGCCTGGAGTTCTCCTAGCAGTTCCCGAATGTATACTCATGCTTATTCATGTTATAGTTGAGCCGGAACTGCTCAATACTCCTAGGCAGAGATTGTAGTATAATATCGACCTGGGTTTCCCCGTCGATTTGTGCTCCTAGTACCTCAATCTCATTGAGGTGAGCCATCATTGTCAGCACATGATCCCTAACGGGTGTCCCTTCGACCATAGAAATCGTCATTAGATTCTTCATCGGATCTTGCCTAGTGGCCCGACCCTAGTGCCCGAAGAGCTCCTTGAGGTTTAGCATCATGTCACTAGCAGTGGGCATGGTCTGATGCTGATGTTGCAATACATTCGCCAGAATGTATCACCGCGCCATCTCATCTGTCTTGATCCACTTCTTGTAACGCTCCCTCTGCTCTTCACCAAAGCTCTCGCTAGGCTTTTCAGGATATTCTTCGAAGAGCACATATTTGTACTCTTTAGTAGTAAGGACAATGTCTAGGTTTCTTTACTAATCTATGTAATTGGGGCCAGTAAGTTTGTTTTCCATAAGTATGGTCGCTATAGGGTTAAAGGTCATTTTGAAAATCCTGAGAATCACAACATATATACACTACTTTAGAAATCGAAGATAAATTGATTCCTCAAAACAATAAATTTTCGAAATCAGCCAACACTCCTACACACCGAGAAATTCGCATGCCACGATGATATGGACGTATACTAATTTCTACATTCGTAAGAGGAGGTTTTACCCATTAATCATACTATCTTATCAACCTAACTTTTTGACAAATAAGACTATTAGTTGGTCAACTTTGGCCCGACATATTATTAGCAGTGTCTCTGTTGGGGAGGATACTAATAATTTTATCTAAGTGTTTACCATTGCATAACACTAAGAGAATTATTTAGGATTATGTGCCTTCCGTTGAGGAAGTGCACACGCTCTTCAATAATCCTCTATAATATTTTCTGATCTTGTGATCCGCAGAACAAGCCTATCCGTTATGGAGGAAGGCACTTAGAGCTAACGCGCGGGCTTGTTCGCATCACATATCAGATTGCAATGTAGGCGTGGGACCTTTAGGGTCCCTCTCCCACTTAGTAATTTATATCGAGGAATTTTCTAGCACAACCACACACCCAAGCACATAACCAAATATACGAAAACTACAGAAAATCCTAGATTTTCCAACTTTCATGGCCCTTGGTCTCTAATGCGCCTCCGGTTGTGTCGTCACTTCGTCCGCTCCTCCCTTCCTTCTGCGCAAGCTACCTTGAGGGATCTCCGAGCCGAAATGACAAAGCTAATTATTTGCATCATCGATCCTATACTCCACGAAGGAGTGTACATGAAAACTAGATCAAAAGTAAAATAAAAAACTCGGCTAAACATGTGCCGTATTTAATTACAAAAATAAAATACCTAGTCTCGTCAACCCCGAGGATTAATTAATTACAAAAATTTGCATAACCATCACACAATCATTATTTGGCCATGAAGTTGGAATCTCGTGCCTGCAACACAAAGCTAGCCTACACACATCCACGCATCATCCAACAAAATAAAATGTATGAAAATGTAAAAATTATCCAATCCTAAACACGCAGCTGGAAACCTCAGCTCTGATACCAATTGTTGGGTATGGCTTTGCGGGTTTCCTAAGCGAATACTCGGTCGATCCGAGAGACCTCTCTATGTCTATGGATTAAAAAATTAATCCGAATGGAGACCCGTCTCCCAATGACCATCTCGTGCTGTATCGAATGATCCAAATCACAACTCGGCCAATTACAAAAATGGGCCTTTTGATTTGCTCGACCGTTCGACCGTGGAAAAGGTGACGAGTGGATCGCCAGCTTTTGTGTTTATAGTCGGGGTCTAGTTAGTAAATTAATGGCTATGATACGAAATCAAATTAATAAACTAACACACATAAAATGACGAGGTAAATGAAACAAGCACATGTATGACATAAGGATATTCAAAGGAGTATGGAAAGAGTTATACCTTTCCAATCAACTCGCGCTTCTACCTTATGCCCCTCCCTTCGCGGACATCATGTGGGCAATGATCTACCATGAACCGAGATCACCAAGGCCTCCACAAACCTCTCCTCCTTGCCCTAGCCGAAAACCCTAAACTAGGGTTTGCACAGCCGGGCTTTCTTCCTTCCACGCATGCACCGCCGGCCAACCAAGTGCTCACAAGGTCGCCGACCACTAGCTCTCCATCCAACAGAGTGTTAGGAAGGTGAAGAGGACTGAGAGGAAGGAAGAAGAAGGGTCTTCTTCTTCCCTAAACCCGCCGCTCACTCTCTACAACCCTCCCTCACTGTCGGCGCTCTTGAGCCACTCCTCCACGCCGTCGGCCAATCTCCAGCCTCCTCCCACACGTGATCCGGCCACCAACAGGAAAGGAAGATGATCTCCCCTTTCCTGGCAACCCACATCGAGAGAAGAAGGAGAAAGCAAGAAGAGATGAGAGGTTCTCATCTTGGTGTGTTCCGGCCAACCTAGGAGAGAGAATGAGAGGGAGAAAAGAGAGAGAGGCCAAGGGTTTTCCAATTGGATTGATCAAGCTTGGTATCATGATCTCTATGGGTATTTATAGGGCTAAGGTAGGGACCAAGAGGAGAGGTTGGATCTTGGCCCAGCAATAGATCTAAACCCGATCCATTAATTAAGATCCATTCCACTAAAGGATCTTAATTGAACATCCTCACCAACCCCTATATTTTCATATGGGCTCCACATATTACGAGTTGTCCATCCCACCGTGTTTATGATCTTGAATGCCCGTTAATGAATTTAAATTACTGACAATTTAAATTAATTAACTTCTGGGTCCTTGACTAGTACGACTCAACCTTATCATCATGCCAGATCAATTCTACCTGCAGGGTTTAGCATGATGAACCTTTTGAGCTCATCAAGGGGGCATCATCAACCAGACTCACTAGGTCATGGATTCCGTCAATAATCAACAACACATCATATTATTAACATTATCTCCCAACGTACCGAGCCTATCGATCTAACAGAATAGATCTCGCCCATTGGTAAATCAAAGAAATAATACATAATAATATATGTCGGTTATTATATCGGGATTAAGGGATCGTACTCGTTAATAAAGACTGAGGTCCTATCCAATTATCGAGCCAGTACAAATTGGATAACCTCGGGTTTTGGTCCTGCTCAATGTACTCAAAGCACACTAGTGTAATTCTGTGATTAAGACCAACCACACCTAATTACACTACAACCATCCTGATGGGTTGTCCAATTCCATCTCGGTTGTGAGCATCTATTTATACTAAGCAAGGAACTGATTGTTGGATCGAGAAGCCCGATAGAGGGGGGGTGAATATCGGAAAACTTTCGGATTTGAGTAAGAGTAGGTACGCAACGGAAATTAAATAAAAGACACAGAGACGCAATCGATTTACTTGGTTCGGAGCCTGTGTCGACTCCTACTCCAAGGCCCACGGTCGTTGACCGTTTACTTTGGGCAATTCTATATTTGGCGCAAATAAGTTACACAATATGATTTACAAAATTAAGTGAATTGCTCTTCTTTTTACCGACGTCCGGAGTAGGTCGACTCTTTCGGGGCAGCAGGACGTCGTCAGCTCGAGGTGAAGCGTTTCCGGAGCAAGGCGCGAGCGTAGAAGAACTTTGAGACGTTGGAAGAAGTGATGTCCAAAGCCTGGGGTCGAGGACCCTTTATATAGGGCTTGGGGGCGCCCGGGACGTCGGGGGCGCCCCCCATGTGGCTTCTGATCCGCAGAGCTCTCGGTCAGCGGCTATCTTCTGGATCCGCTTTGACCGGGGCGCCCGGAGCGCTCGGGGCGCCCGCATTGTCCGGGTCAAAGTCTTATCTCCTTGGCTTCGAGTGGTTAAGGTTCGGGGTAAGCGCCTGGGGGCGCCCGCAACGCAGGGGGCGCCCGCGAGCAGCGGGGGTGCCCGGAAGCACGGGGGCGCCCGCATCTTGTACTGTCGAAGCGCACTTTTTGATTGTGTGTTTGGTGTTCTCCTTGGGGGCGCCCGGGACACTCTGGGTGCCCTGGTCAGCAGTTGCCTCACTCCTTTGAGACACTCTGAGCTGCAGACTCACGTTCCTTCGGTCCTGCATCCAGGGTTAGTCCAAAACACAATAACATAATAAATTATTAGATTTATACAGCCTTAGCTGTCTTGGTTCTGACTTTGGTCTCCAAAATGGAGCCCTAGGTCGAACCGACGCCTACTGTTCCCTCGACGGGGAACGCGTCCTCACCTACTCCTCTCGGGAGAATTTACCTGATGCCAACCGTTCCTTTGGTTGGACTTTTGCCTGACGGTCCTTTGTCAGGTCTTGTAAACTGGCAGTCCTTCGCCAGTTGCCTAGCAGTCCTTTGCTAGGGCTTCGGTCCCAGACTGTCCTTCGCCTAGAGCCTAGCAGTCCTTCGTTAGGACTTTCTTTCCTTGCATTCCTTTGCCAGTGCCTAGCAGTCCTTCGCTAGGGTTTTTCCTGCACACTTGATTAACTTGTTAGAAAACAAGAAAGACTTAACTTTTGATCTATGTTGCCATTATCAAAACACAGGTTTGACTTAGGTGCATTCTGCACCAACAATCTCCCCCTTTTTGATTTATGGCAACCCTAGTTCAAAAAGTTAAGTTTAAGCAAGACATGAAAAAAAAGCTTTAACTTTTGTTCCCTCCCCCTGGAAGGAATCTCCCCCTATGTTTTTCAAAAATTCATGGGGTAAAAAAAACTTGCACTTTTGAAAACTTAAGTTTTAGGTACTTTTAATAACTTAAGTTAACAGTATATAGGAATTTTTTGAAACATGATTTTTGAGTACTTAAAAAGTTTGAGGCTTTTAAGTTTCAAGGTACTCAAAGGTTTTGAAAGTGTTAACTTTAAAAAAAACTTGAGTACTTAGTTAACTTTGAAAGCTTAAGTAGATATTTTGAAAGACTTAAATACTTAGCAAAATTTTGAAAACTTAAGTAGAAGTTTTGAAAGCTTAAGTACTTATCAAAATTTTGAAAGCTTAAGTAGAAGTTTTGAAAGCTTAAGTATTTTTCAAAAAATTAAACTTTTGAATACTTTTTGCATAAAGGATAGAGTTAAGAAAATTTTTGAAAAGAAAATTTTACTCTCTCCTTTCCTATCTCTCCCCCTTTGCCATATATCAAAACAAATAAATACAGCATAAATAAAGGAAATAAGTAAAATTTTTGCTGTTCTGAATCAATTCATAATTAAATTTACACTAAATCAATCAATTCTCTCTGTAGGGGCCTGTCTAACCCAATTAGCTACTTACTAACTGTTATAAACAGTAGTTTTTGCTAGGGTTAGTCAAGTTAAGTGTTTTTGTTCAAGTTAGATTTTCTAAACTTGACACTTAACTTGATTGCTATGTAAGTTGTATTTAGTGCCCCAATTTCTGCAGATGCACTGACTTAAAGCATCTTGAATTGAGGCAAAGACCTAAGCATCTCAACCCTTTCTAAGTTATCAATCAAAAGTATCCTAAGGTGCTTGTGAGATGCTGGCTTCTAAGTCTATAGGTGCATGCAGTTCTAGGGTTAACGCCTAGCCTAAGTCTATTTTCGAAAAAGCCCTAGTTTTGAAGGGGTAGTTTTAAAATTAATATAAAACTAAGTCGAAAAGATTTTAAAATTGATTTTTGAAATAAAGCTAAGTTGAAAATGAAAACTAATTTTTGAAATTTAAATAAAACAGTTTTTCAAAAATAGAAGATTTTAAAAACAATTTTAAGTCAAGAAAAAAATAATCTATTCTACAAAGCATAACCCTAACTGAAAAGAGAACAAGTACTCATAACCTGGTCAACAGAAAATAAAGCAGGTAGTCATGGTTCAAATACGGTCAAGCAGTCAAACTCAAGTCCACCCTACTGAGTAGGGATAGTCAAATAGGTACAATGATAAGTAAATCTAAGACGAAGGACCGGGATGATCGGACGGGCCAGGCTGCCATGCATCAAATCGTGCCATCATCTCTAGATACTGTACATCTCTGGCCTCCCGCTCAGCTCTAAGGGCGCTCATATACTCGGTGTAGTAGCCTCGATTTGTCTCCAAGTCTTCGGCATGATTGGCTTCGATTTCCTCTCGGAGGCTTTGGATCTGTGTTTCCAAATGTGTCACTCTTTGGTAGAGTGTCGGTGGAGCGGGCTCGTCGATGTGTGCTCGGGCGGCTGCAGCTACGTCTCCAACATCGACCTCAACCTCCTCATCTGAATCGACTCGAGCTCCGGCCTGGTGTCGTCTCCAGCTCAGAACCCCGGTGGCCGATACCTCTAGACCGGCTAATGAGAAGTTCCTAAACCCTATCTCGTCAAAGTCAGTCATAGCGGTGATTTCACCAATGGTAATGTCCCGCCCGTGGTGATGTAGAAGGGAAGTAATGATGTGGCAATATGGTGTGCGCACTCGTCCCTAGGTCGTGACACTGGACGCATGCAGAATGGTATGAAACATATGGAGTCCAATGTCTAGGTCAAGGTGATGGACTAGTGCATAAAGAAGGAAAGCATGAAAGGGTCGCATAGTCCCTAGGTCTCTGGTAGAGAGTGGTAGGATACAGCGGACCAGAACTCTATACAAGGCATAGTTCTGGGCCTGAAGTTCTACAGCTTGGAAGCGTCTATTTTCGGGAAGGTCTGCCCTATAGAAATAGCTGTGAATAGTGTCTAGGGTAATGTCTGAGTAGGGAGGATCAAATGGGGGGGTTCCTAGAGGATAGCAGCAAAATGTGGACTGAGAAGGTCGCAGTCCTAGGAAGCGGTTCAACAGGGTAGGGGTTATAGATAGAGGAATCCCTTGGACAGTAGTATGAAACATAAGATTATCTTGTCGAATAATATTATTGTAAAATTCTGCGCATAAAGATTCATTAATGGTATGCGTGCAGAAGACAAGATTGTCCAATTGATAGAAGTTGATGATGTTCATGGTGACAGGGCATGATAGGGTGAAAAAGTGCCTATTGAGATAACTCGTTTTAATAGGCTTGTAGATTGTTTGTGCGAACCTATTACATAACTCTAGATTAGGAAATCTGGGGTCGGGACTAGGTTGGGCACCGGGGTTGGCCGGATTTGGTCGGCGTCTTCTAAGTTAAGAGAGTTTAAAGAATGAATAAAGATATTGCATGGAATAAATTTAAATGCAATAAAATTACTAATCATACTGGACGGCTCGAGGAGGCATAGTTGAGAGAGAGGACTTGCAAGGTCTTCTTGAAGAGTAAGAAGTGGAGAAGAAGGTTGGTTTTGGTGTGGGAAGTGAAGGAGTTTCGGATGCCTTTTATAGGCAATTTCATGGGGGCGCCCGGGAGCTTCCGGGCGCCCTGGTCAGGGCTGCTGCCAAAGGCAGTTTAAAGGACTGCTTGGGGGCGCCCGGGACAATCCGGGCGCCCTCAACTGGTTGCTTTGCAGGTTTGACTGCATTGGAGGTGATGGGGGTGCCCGCATGGTTTCGGGCGCCCTGGTCAAGGGCAAGACAGCTTTTCTGTCTCGAGGAACGAAAAAGTGAGGGGGGGGGGTGATAAGCACCATTTTATTGATTATTTTAATTGCTAAAATCCATGTTTGACCTATGTTTTTATTGCTTAATTGGGATTTTGCCCTAGGTTTTAGGATTTCCTCTTATTTTGGACTTAATTGCAAATTTACACATTTTTTGGATTATTTGGCCACTAATTTTCTGATATATTTTTGTAGGCATGAAAGGATCCTGGACCTAGGGCATACTGGGTCAAACTTGAGTCGGATGTGAACCGGATCGAATTATCAAGCCTACGATTAATCCAGGCCGTCCGATTCAAGAGCGGCTAGATCTGAGCCATCCGGGACGATCTGAAGCAATCCGAGCTAGGGTTAGGGTTGATCAAGCTCTATGATCAAGATCTGAAGGTTTCATCCCAATCATAGCTAGATCAACCGTTGGATCAAGCAAGGAGGGCTCTAGAGCGTCCAATCACAGATAGAGTTGATCTGGACCATCCGTTGCATATCTGGAGGATCCGAGCTACCACAAGGCAGATCCTAACCCCAGATCATCATCATAAAAGTTTGGCTCAAATCGGAGCAAGATCAGCCGTTGGATTTCATCCGATCAATCTGGGCCGTCCATTGCTATATACTTAAGGAAAAATTTCCAGCGCTTCTCCCTGTCGCGTCTTCAGAGTTCTTCGCCGCAGTTTTCGTTCGTCTTCAGTTTTCTTCATTTCATAGCTAATTTCTTCAATCCAAGGGGCGCGACCACCTCAAATCGATGTTCTTCCTTGAGTGACAGCAAGGAGATGGATTGGGGTTTAGTTTAATTAGCGAATTTTCAAGTTGTAGTTGTAATTTCGTTTCTGCCATTTCATTTCTGAAATTATTCAGTTGCTGTAGTTTTCTTGTATGGATTGCTTCTATCTTAATTGGAAGCTCATCCTTGAGTGACAGCAAGGATTTGTGAGCTGAAATGAGGGATTGAAGTTTGGTTAATCTCGTTTTCTTAGCTGTAATCTTATTTTTGCTGTCTGTTCTGTTTCTGTATTTAGTTTCAGATTCGTTACATTGGTTTAATTCATTGTTTTAGCTGTAATTTAGCTTTAAATCTTCAAGTAAGTAGTTAGCTAGCTAGTTTAGTTAATGTATCACTTCGATTTCAGTTCAATTTGTGCTTTACTATTTGCGTATCAGATTTGTTTCAATTCTGCACAACAGATTTCTCTTTCAGCCTCTGAACTTTGTCTAAAAGTAGTTGTTATTCCTTCTTTTGCATTTATACATTGTAGTTGGATTCATTTGCTAGGTATTCGCATTCAATTTCTGCACTCGACCTCAATTGATTTATATCAGTTTGCCATTTCTGAAATTGATGTTCCATTACTGCACATCATATTGAGTTTCTGAGTTTTTTTTGTTTCAGTGGATGTTTGAATCTGCATCTACTTGCTGCTGAATCTTGTACCCGAATTGTTTGATTCACAACCAATTGATTTACAGCAGTCGATTTCTGCATCAACTTGTGTGTATCGATTTCATATCTGATTTGCAGGATTTCATTTCTGCAGTTAACAAACCTGATGTCTTGCGTTTCTGCTCTAAAAACTTGCGTATCAGCCCTTTCTTTCAGCAACTGAACTTGGTCTCCAGTAGATGTGAATCTCCTCTTACAATTATACATGTAGCTGGAGTAGTTTACAAAGATTTAGTTGCATTCAACTTGTAGCTGAATACCTGCTGCGTGTTTCTGAAATTCTGAAATGAACCTGCAGTAAACTGCAGTTCTGCAGTTTTGGTGGTGTCAAGTTCTTTCAACAATTTGAGTTGATCTGTTATTCATTTGGAATCCGAAATCTCTTCTTATCCCTGCATTTCCTTTCATTTACAGCTTTCCTTTTCTAAGCTTGATCAATAGGCTACAAGACTGAATTGTTAGAATCAATTTTGGCACAAAAGGGTTCAATTTTGGCACATAGGTTCACTTGCTTGCCAAGCTGATTTGAGAAATTGATTGCATCAGTTTTTTTTAACTTGCTTAGATGGCATGTGGTTGTGTTCGGAATCAATAAGTTAGAATTCACTCATTTCCGAACTTGTTGGCAGTGGTTGACCACCAAAGCTTGTAGCTAAATTGAATTGAAGTTGATACTTATCCAAATTCTTAAATTTTGCATGCTTCTCATTGTATCAAGCTAGTTTGTTTCCGAAAACTCAATCACTGTTTTTATTTCATTGCATGGCATTCTGATTTGCTTTTGAAATCAGAAATCAGTTTTACACAAATTGCTTAAGGGTTTTAGATGAGTAAGTGATCCAATTGGTTGAATCTTCAATTGCCATTACTATGGTTAAGTTTTTATCCCTTTCATTGTGATTTCATTCTTGATTTGCAACCCAAAAACCCGAATATCTATTTGAAACCCGAATTTCACGAACGACACCTAATTACAAGCGCGAATCAGATAATATCAACTAGTCCCTGAGAAAAATACGACCTGTGGCCCCTATATTACATTTTCATACTTTTGAGTTGTAAAAGGGTTTCCAGTTATTCATTGATATTTAAATTTGATGAGCCCATACATTTCGTGACAAATTAATTAGTATATTTTGGGCCCGTCAGGGGGCGCCCGTGTGGTCCCGGGCGCCCTGCTCAAGGGTATGTAGAGACAAAAATTTGTCTTGTCATTGTTTAACTATGGTTTAATCAATTTGACCATGGTTGGGATTGATTTTGACTGTTTTGACCATAGTTTGGCAAGGTTGACCATGGTTTGACCATGTTGACCAAGGTTTGACTCTGTTGACCAAGGTTGACCCTGATTTGACCAATGTTTGACAAATACAAGATTATCCAAAAAAAATTACTTGAGTCTTAATTCTACTGTCTCACTCAAATCTTAGGGTTTTCAATCACGTTAACCTTATAGGTTTCGTGAGACAGGTTTTGATTAGAAGTTATTTTGAAAAGTTTGATTAATTTTGAAGGATAATTAAATTTTGAAAACTTAATTAATTAATTTTGAAATTTTTTAAAAGGTGTTTAAGTGTATACTTAGCTGAAATTTTGTGTTAGATTCGAATTTGACAAAAATTAATTTGAATTTGAATTTCAAAAATTGGCTTCCAGGTCTTGGCGAGGCACTAGGCCTTCTTTGGCCGTAGCCTTATGGGATCATCCACCCTTTCCTTGACAAAGCCTTTTAATGAAATTGCATTTTCAAAATCAATTTCTGAAAAATTTCTAGTCTAACTAGTTTGGGTTTTGGATCGGTAGCTTCGGCTGGTTTCACCAGTCTAAAGAGACCAAGTAAACTTGATCTTATTAGAATTGGTTTCCCCAACGTACTATCATCTCACCTCCACCCAATACTATGTTTTCAAGTTTCAGTTAAGTTTGTTTGGTCCTTAAGCTAGCCTAAGTCTAAGCATGGTATATTGCAGAAAAATAAATAATCAATCAATCAAGCAATTTAAATCAAGAATAACATGTTTATCTAATAATAAAAATAGTTTTCAGTTTGGCTCCCACTGGACTAAAGCCATGGTGATGGTTAGGCAAGATGTGAATCTTGTCCTTGGGGATCCAATACTGATTTGATCCAGTTGGTTTGTTCAGGCATAGTTTAGGTACCCATGCCTGAATTTTGCCTCTGGACTGATTCAGTACAGCCAAATACGATCTTTGTCGGGATTTGGTTCGGTAGCCAAGTCCGGATCGATTTAGAACGGACTTCTGTTTCCCAAGAATCATGTCAAGATTTTTGGAACTAGAAGTGAATCGTTCTAGGGCTGATCTAAGATCCTTAACCTGAGTTTTCAAGGAGGAGTTTTCCTTTTCATGTTTTTCAACTTGAGTGGGAGTTCCTTCCTGAACCTTCTCGGTTGAGGGTTTAGAGTCAGCTCCCTCTTTCAGGAGTTTTACTTCCTGTCGGAGGGATTCGACCCGGAGTTTGGCTTTTGCCAAATCACGAGAAAGAAAAGAAATCAATTCAGTTAACTGTAATCTGTTAAAACCAGTTACCTTTATTTCTCCGTCTTCTGTGAATGTCAGCTCGCCGTCCTCTTGTTCTAATTCTGACTCGGTCTCGACTGAGGCGGTCAGTGCTAGGAGATTGGACTGGGGTGCCTCTGTCTCTTCTTCTGAGGAAGACTCATCCCAGGTTACTTGGAACGCCTTCTTTCTTTTCGTCTTCTTGGACTCTTTCAGATTTGGACACTCTGTCTTGTAGTGGCCCTTCTTCTTGCACTCGTAGCAGGTTACATTAGGCTTGTTCGTGGGTTCGGCTGGTTTGTCCTTTCTTCGGTCGGTTTTCCTTTTGTTGGTTCGGTTCTTCAGCTCCTTGTAGTAGCTTCGAGCGAGCTGGACCAGTTTAGTTTGATCTCCTTCTTCATCTTCTGAGTCTGTGTCAGACTCGGGTTCAGGTTCAGTTTTCTTCTTCGTTGTCTTTAGATTTTACCTGCAATGAAAGCGATACCTTTTTCAACCGAATTGGTGTTAGTTTGTTCGTGCAGTTCTAGTTCAGAAAATAATTCATCTAGTTTTATTTTAGAAAGATTTCTAGAGACCTTGTATGCATCTACCATAGATGCCCACAAGGTGTTTCTAGGAAAGGCGTTTAGAGTATACCTTATTAGGTCACGGTTTTCAACCTTGTGACCAATTGAGTGAAGACCGTTCATTACCTCCTGGATTCGTGCGTGGAGCTGGGCTGCTGTTTCGTTGTCGGCCATCTTGATAGTGTAGAGTTTATTCAGTAGCAGATCCCTTTTGCTGATCCTGGTGTCCGAAGGCCCTTCGTGCAGCTCGATCAGTTTTGTCCATAGCTCTTTTGCACTGTTGAAGGGGCCCACTCGGTTCAGCTCTTCCTTTGTCAACCCGCATTGTAGGGTTTGTGTTGCTTTTGCGTCGGCTTCTATCTTGCGCTTTAGAGTGTTGTCCCACTCCGAGTAGCTTTGTGGAAGTCCTTCTGCATTTCGGGGGTCTCCAGACCGGACTGGATAATGATCCACATGTCCACCTGAGTTTTCAGGTGGACCTCCATGCGACTTTTCCAGTAGGAAAAGACTTCTCCACTGAAGAATGGAGGTCTAGCGGTGCTGAATCCCTCTTGCATAGACATTTGTTCTGTAAAAGGAAATTTTACAAGAAAAGGTGTCCCAAGACTTGGTCTTGGATTAGCAGTGTGGGATAAAGATAATTAAAAAAAAATTAATTAAATTCGAGAAAAAAAATCCGAAAAAAATATTTCAAACTAGTGGTTGCACCAAGTTTGAAAACCCCGCTCTGATACCACTTGTTGGATCGAGAAGCCAGATAGAGGGGGGGTGAATATCGGAAAACTTTCGGATTTGAGTAAGAGTAGGTACGCAGCGGAAATTAAATAAAAGACACAGAGACGCAATCGATTTACTTGGTTCGGAGCCTGTGTCGACTCCTACTCCAAGGCCCACGGTCGTTGACTGTTTACTTTGGGTAATTCTATATTTGGCGCAAATAAGTTACACAATATGATTTACAAAATTAAGTGAATTGCTCTTCTTTTTACCGACGTCCGGAGTAGGTCGACTCTTTCGGGGCAGCAGGACGTCGTCAGCTCGAGGTGAAGCGTTTCCGGAGCAAGGCGCGAGCGTAGAAGAACTTTGAGACGTTGGAAGAAGTGATGTCCGAAGCCTGGGGTCGAGGACCCTTTATATAGGGCTAGGGGGCGCCCGGGACGTCGGGGGCGCCCCCCATGTGGCTTCTGATCCGCAGAGCTCTCGGTCAGCGGCTATCTTCTGGATCCGCTTTGACCGGGGCGCCCGGAGCGCTCGGGGCGCCCGCATTGTCCGGGTCAAAGTCTTATCTCCTTGGCTTCGAGTGGTTAAGGTTCGGGGTAAGCGCCTGGGGGCGCCCGCAACGCAGGGGGCGCCCGCGAGCAACGGGGGCGCCCGGAAGCACGGGGGCGCCCGCATCTTGTACTGTCGAAGCGCACTTTTTGATTGTGTGTTTGGTGTTCTCCTTGGGGGCGCCCGGGACACTCTGGGTGCCCTGGTCAGCAGTTGCCTCACTCCTTTGAGGCACTCTGAGCTGCAGACTCACGTTCCTTCGGTCCTACATCCAGGGTTAGTCCAAAACACAATAACATAATAAATTATTAGATTTATATAGCCTTAGCTGTCTTGGTTCTGACTTTGGTCTCCAAAATGGAGCCCTAGGTCGAACCGACGCCTACTGTTCCCTCGACGGGGAACGCGTCCTCACCTACTCCTCTCGGGAGAATTTACCTGATGCCAACCATTCCTTTGGTTGGACTTTTGCCTGACGGTCCTTTGTCAGGTCTTGTAAACTGGCAGTCCTTCGCCAGTTGCCTAGCAGTCCTTTCCTAGGGCTTCGGTCCCATACTGTCCTTCGCCTGGAGCCTAGCAGTCCTTCGCTAGGACTTTCTTTCCTGGCATTCCTTTGCCAGTGCCTAGCAGTCCTTCGCTAGGGCTTTTCCTGCACACTTGATTAACTTGTTAGAAAACAAGAAAGACTTAACTTTTGACCTATGTTGCCATTATCAAAACACAGGTTTGACTTAGGTGCATTCTGCACCAACACTGATAACATGATCTTCTGTGTGACACCACACACCATGTTATCTATAATGCAAAGTAATTGGACTTCATGCATGTACTAATGTAAACAGACACCTAGTGCAGTTGTGATTCTCTTTTCAAAATGAAGATGTTCATATAAAGAAATTCATGTCTTTTAGTATACACATCTTACACGGATGGGGAGGAAGGCACTTAGAGCCAACGCGCATACTTGTTCTTATCACTTATCGGATTGTAATGGAGGCCATGGGACCCTTAGGGTCCCTCTCCCACTTAGTAATTTATTACGAGGAAATTTAAACAAGCACACAAACACGACATGCACATAACCAACATAATGAAAAATAGAAAATCCTAGATTTTCCAACTTTCATGGCCTTGGTCTCCAATGCGCCTCCAGTCGTGTCGTCACTTCGTCTGCTCCTCCCTTCCTTTTGTGCAAGCCACCTTGAGGGATCTCCGAGCCATAATGACTAGCTAATTATTTACATCATCGATCCTATACTCCACGAAGGAGTGTACATGAAAACTAAATCGAAAGTGAAATAATAAGCTCGACTAAACAGGTGTTGTATTCAATTTCAAAAATTAAATACTACCTAGACTCGTCAACCCCGAGGATTAATTAATTTACAAAAATTGCATAAACAGTCACTCACATCAAATATTTGGCCATGATAAGTTGGAATCTAGTGCCTGCAACACAAAGTTAGCCTACGCACATCCACATATTATCCAGCAAAATATAATGTATGAAAAATGCAAAAATTAATTAATCCTAAACACACAAAATCGGAAACCTCAGCTCTGATACCAATTGTTGGTTATGGCTTAGCGGGTTTCCCTATCGAATACTTAGTCGTTCTTGAGAGACCTCTCCATGTCTACTAATTAAAAATTAATCTGAATGGAGACCCGTCTCCCAACGAGCATCTCGTCATCGTATTGTTCGATACAAATAAGAACTTGGCCAATCACAAAGATCGTGCCATGTAATTCTTCTAACTGAATGACCGTGGAAGAGACGACGAGTGGATCGCCAGTTCTTGTGTTTACGGTCGGGGTCCAGTTAATTAATTATTAACTGTGATTCATAATCAATATAATTAAGTAACACACATGAAATGTCAAGGCTAATTAACACGACACAAAAGAAACAAAAGGAGCTAAAGGAAGAGATTTGTACCTACCCTTTACCTCGCGATCTTCTACTGTATGACCCTCCCCTCTTAGACGCCGTGTGGGCGATGATCTACCAAGAACCGTGGTCACCAAGTTGATCCCTTCTCCTTGCACCAATCAAACCCTAACCAAAGGGATGTCGCCGACCGCTCCAAGGAAGAAGATAATCCAAATACAAAACCCTACTATTCCTCTCCTCTGTCGTCGACGCCCGAGTCCACAACAACTCGTCTAAGAAATTTTGCTCCAAGTTGTGTGAGCCCTGGAGACTCCAAGTTGCCGTGGTCAACATGGCTTGGAGAAGCAAAATTCTCCACGATAACTTGGCTTGGAGAAGCAAAAATTCTCCACGTTGACCATGGCTTGGAGAAGCAAGGTCTTGCACGGAAACCATGGCTTGGAGAAGCAAAGTTCTCCATGACAGGCATGACTTGGAGAAGCAGAGTTCTCCACACGGCAACCATGACTTGGAGAAGCAAAGTTCTCCACGGCAGCCATGGCTTGGAGAAGCAAAATTCTCCACGCCGTGAGTAACTTTTCCTCTCCAATGGAGAAAGCCGCCATTGTCATGAGCAACTTTTCCTCTCCAATGGAGAAAGCCGCCATTGTCGTGAGCCACTTCTCACCTTTGAGAAGATCCGTGAGTCACCTTCTCCTTGGAGAGAATTTCCGTGATCCACCTTGTCGCCTTTGAGAAGAAAATAGTCAGTGCCGAGAGAAGGAGAGAGAGAGGAGGAGAGGAGAGGAGAATCTTAGGGTTTTTTGTGAGTTATTGGATTAATTATTCAACTTGGTTTCATGCCACCATGGGGTATATATAGGGCTACGATAGGGACAATGAGGAGGAGTTGGATCTTGGCCTGCTAATGGATCCAAACCCGATCCATTAATGAAGATCCATTCCACTAAAGGGTCCTCATTGAATTACCTCACCAACCCCATATTTTCATATGGGCTCCACATATTATGAGTCTTCCATCCCTCCGTGTTTAAGATATCGAATACCCGTTAATTAATTTAAATTATTGACAATTTAAATTAATCAACTTCTAGATCCTTGATTAGTACCACTCAACCTTATCATCATGTTGGATCAAATCCACCTGCAAGGTTTAACATGATGAACCTTTTGAGCTCATCAATGGGGTATCATCATCTCAACTCACCAGGACACGGATTTCGTCAATAATCAATGGCACACCATATAATTAATATTATCTCGCAACTTACCGGGCCTATCGATCTAACATAATAAATCTCGCTCATTGGTAAATCAAAGAAATAATAATTAATAATATGTGCCCGTTATTATATCGGGATTTAGGGATCGTACTCCATAATAAAATCTGAGGTCTTATCCAATTATCAAGCCAGTACAAATTGGATAACCTCTGGTTTTGGTCCTGCTCAATGTACTCGAAGAACACTAGTGTAATTCTATGGTCAAGACCAACCATACCTAATTACACTACAACCATCCCGATGGTTTGTCCAATTCCATCTCAGCTATGAGCCTCTGCTTATACTAGGCAAGGAACTGATAACATGATCTTCCGTATGACACCACACTCCATGTTATCTATAATGTCAAGTAAAAGACATTAATGCATGTACTAATATAAACAACTACCTAGTGTTGTTGTGATTCTCTTTTCAAAATGTAGATGATCTCATATATATAAAAAGAACAAGTCTTTTAGTATACACATCTAACAGCAACAACCCTTTCCTTGACAACGTCTTTTACCAAAAGTTCATTTTCAAATTACTTCTCGAAAAATTTTGGTCTAACTAGCTTAGGTTTTGTATCAGTAGCTTCGACTAGTTCCACCAGACTAAACAGACCAAGTAGGGTACGCCTTACCTTACTTGACATTATTAGAAAGGATTCCCTAATGTACTATTATCCACCTCCACCTAATACTATGTTGTTCAAATTTCAAATAAATCTTTTGTCCTTAAACTATTCCTAAGTCTAAGGTTAATAAGGAAATTGTAAAAAATAAATAAACAAGCAAACAGACAATTAAGAAAAATTATCTAATTATAATGATGGTTTTTATATTGGCTCCCCCTGGACTAAAGCCTCGATAAGGGTTACGCAAGATGTAAATCTTGTCCTTGGAGATCCAATATTGATTCGGTCCAGCTTGTTTATTTAAACATAGCTTCGGGACCTATGCTTCGACTCGGGTTCTGTTGGGTATGGCTTGGCGGGTTTCCTAAGCGAATACTTGGTTGTTCCGAGAAACCTCTCTATGTCTACGGATTAAAAATTAATCCGAATGGATACCCGTATCCCAATGATCATCTCATGCCGTATCGAATGATCTAAATTACAACTCATCCAATCACAAAGATCGGGCCTTTTAATTTGCTTGACCGTTCGACCGCGTAAAAGGTGACTAGTGGATCACCGGCTTTTGTGTTTATTGTCGGGATCCAATTATTTAATTATTGGCTATGATACAAAATTAAAACAATTAAATAATTAACATAAAATGGTGAGGTAAACAAACATGGCACACAAATAATCAAGGGAACTTGGGAAAGAGTTATACCATCCTGATCACCTTGCGGCCTTCTACCTTATGTCCCTCCCTTCACGGACGTCGTGTGGGCGACGATCTAGCATGAAACAAGACCACCATGGTGACCAATCAATCACACTTTCTTCTTCCCACCTAGCCGAACCAAACCCTAGCCAAGGGTTGTTGCCACCGGCTTCTAGCTCCCTTCTCCCTTGCGCGCCGGCCAAGAACAACAACCAAGGCCACTCCGACCAACAGCTGACCTCGAGAAGGTGATGAAGAAGAAGATGAAAGGAAGAGAAAGCTTCCTTTCAGCCCCTATCCAAGCCGAAAACTCCTCTCCTTCTAAGCTTGCGGCGCCGCCGGCCAAGGGCATTGCGCCGCCTCCTTCCGGCCGCCGGAGCTCCTTCCCTCATTGATGCACACCACAAAAGGGAGAAGACCCTCCTCACTTTGTCTAGTGATGGCAACTCGCGGTATGGCTGAGGGAAGAAGAGAAGAGAAGGGAAACCCTCTTCTCCTTGCCGTGACCTAGGAGAGAGAAAAAGAAGAGAGGAAAGAAAGCTTGGGGTTGGATTGATTAGCCTTGGTTTCATGATCTTATAGGGTATTTATAGGGCTAAGGTAGGGACCAAGAGGAGGAGTTGGATCTTGGCTCACCAATGGATCTAAACCCAATCCATTAATTAAGATCCATTCCTCTAAAGGATCTTAACTGAACTTCCTCACCAACCCCCATATTTTCATATGGACTCCACATATTACGAGTCGTTCATCCCCCCGTGTTTAAGATCTCGAATGACTATTAATTTATTTAAATTACTGACAATTCAAATTAATTAACTTCTGGATCCTTGACTAGTACCACTCAACCTTATCATCATGCGGGATCATATCCACCTACAGAGTTTAGCATGATGAACCTTTTGAGCTCATCAAAGGGGCATCATCAACCCGACTCACCAGGACACAGATTCCATCAATAATCAATAGCACATCATATTATTAATATTATCTCCCAACTTACCGGGCCTATCGATCTAACAGAATAGATCTCGCCCATTGGTAAATTAAAGAAATAATAATTAATAACATATGCCCGTTATTATATCGGGATTAAGGGATCGTAGTCCATAATAAAGTCTGAGGTCTTATCCAATTATGGAGTCAGTACAAATTGGATAACCTCTGGTTTTGGTCCAGCTCAATGTACTTAAAGCACACTAGTGTAATTCTATGGTCAAGACCAACCATACCTAATTACACTACAACTATCCCAATTGTTTGTCCAATTTCAACTCGGTTGTGACCCTCTACTTATACTAGGCAAGGAACTGATAACATGATCTTCCATGTGAAACCACACACAATGTTATCTACAATGCTTGGTAATGGACTTCATGCATGTACTAATATAAACAGGCACCTAGTGTAGTTGTAATTCTCTATTCAAAATGAAGATGTTCATATAAAGAAATTCATGTCTTTCAGTATACACATCTTACAATCTCCCACTTATACTTAAAGACTTTGCAGTTCTCTCACTTCCATACATCTGACTCTCATATCCTCCACATGTCGATCAAAAGCTCTAGCTGGAAGAGCTTTAGTGAAAGGATCTACCAAGTTGTCCTCTGATGCAATCTTGGCGACAACCACTTCTCCTCGCTTTATGATTTCTCGTATCTGGTGGTACTTGCGCTCTATGTGTTTACTCGCCTTATGAGCTCGTGGTTCCTTCGAGTTTGCAACTGCACCACTGTTATCACAAAAGATTGTGATAGATCTGAGCAAACTAGGAATCACATCCAAGACCATGATGAAGTTCCTGAGCCATACAGCTTCCTTGGCTGCCTCTGAGGCTGCCACATATTCAGCTTCCATGGTGGAGTCCACCACACATTTCTGCT
The DNA here is from genome assembly GCA_024364735.1 of Boesenbergia rotunda. Lineage (NCBI taxonomy): Eukaryota > Viridiplantae > Streptophyta > Magnoliopsida > Zingiberales > Zingiberaceae > Boesenbergia > Boesenbergia rotunda. The sequence goes on from JAGFNQ010001021.1 coordinate 101,366, forward strand.
TGACACTCCTCCAAACAATGGCTCCACCTCCTAAAGTAAACACAAATCTCGAGGTAGACTTACTCTTGTCCCTGTCTGACTAGAAATCTGAGTCTGTATAACCCACAGGGACTAATTGGTCTGCCCGATAAACCAGCATATAATTCCTAGTCCGTCTCAGGTATTTCAATTTATGCTTTACCGCAGTCCAATACCCCTGTCTAGGGTTACTCTGATATCTGCTAACCTTGCCCACGGCAAAACAGATATCAGGTCTCGTGCACAACATAGCATACAACTGCCTTCATTTCCTCTATCTCCTTTGATGTTTTCGGACACATCTCCTTGGATCCTCTGCATGCTTGAAGGGTAAGAACCCCTTCTTGGAGTTTTCCATGCTAAAACGAGACAAGACAGTGTCAACATATAAAGCTTGGGATAAGCACAACATCCTTTTTTGGCGATCCCTTATGACCTTGATCCCAAGGATGTGCCCCGCTTCTCCTAAGTCCTACATATCAAACTGCTTTGATAGTCAGATCCTTACGTCTGATAACACTTTGACATTGTGCCAATTAACAAAATGTCATCTACGTAAAGTACAAAAAACACCACTACGTATCCGTCATATCCCTTGTATACACATGACTCATCCGGGCTTTGAGTAAATCCATATGACTGGATTACTTCATCAAAGCGGATGTTCCAAGATCGTGAAGCTTGCTTCAATCCATAAATGGATCGATTATGCTTGCACACTAGATGTTCTTTTCCCTTTGCAACGAACCCTTCTAGTTGCTGCATATAGATGGTCTCCTCATGACTTCCATTAAGGAAGGCCGTCTTGACGTCCATCTGTCATACCTCATAGTCCATATGAGCTGCAATAGATAAGAGAATCCGAATCGACTTAAGGATGGCTACAGGCGAAAAGGCCTCCTCATAATCGATACCCTCTTTCTGAGTGTACACTTTCGCAACAAGCCTTGCTTTAAAGGTCTCAATCTTCTCATCTGATCCTCTCTTTCTCTTGTAGATCCACTTGCATCCAATGACTTTTACACCATCGAGTGGTTCTACTAACTCCCATACATGATTAGAATCCATAGATTCTATCTCAGAGTTCATTGCCCTTTACCAAGAATCTGCATCCTTATCTTGGAGGGCCTCGTCATAGGTCCAGGGATCCGGTTCATGTTTACCAGAGACCAAGTCTGAAGACTCTCCCAAAAACATGAACCTTTCAGGCTGTCTTACAACTCTCCCACTGCGACGAGGCACCACCTGTGCATCCTCTATGACACGCGGTGCAGTGACTTGTGGTGTGTCCTCTTGTACAATTGGTCCTAAGGTCGGAACATCCCCACTTAACTCTTCAAGCACTAGTCTACTCTTGGGCTTGTGGTTTATCACATAGTCTTCTTCTAAGAATCTGGCATTCGTGCTAACGATTACCTTCTGATCATTCGGAATATAGAACAGACCACCTTTCGTTCCCTTAGGATAGCCCACAAACAAACGTACTTCTGTCCGAGATTCCAACTTATCAGTATCTCCCTTCAGCACATGTGCTGGACTACCCCAAATTTGAATATGTCCTAGACTAGGCTTTCGCCCAGTCCATAATTCTATGGGAGTAGAAGGGACTGACTTAGATGGTACTATATTTAGAATCTACACAGCTGTATCCAGAGCATATCCACAGAACGAATCAAGTAAATCAGAATAACTCATCATTGACCTAACCATTTCCATAAGAGTCCTATTCCTTCTTTCTGCAACTCCGTTCTGTTGGGGTGTACTGGGTGCAGTTAGCTGGGACTAAATCCCAGCCTCTGATAAGTATGCCCTAAACTCTCCAAAGAGGTACTTTCCACCACGATCTGATCGTAGTGTCTTGATACCTTTACCTTGACGCTTCTCCACATCAGGCTTGAACTCTTTGAACTTATCAAAGCATTCAGACTTACGGCGCATCAAGTAAACGTATACATACCTTGAATAATCGTCAATCAATGTGACAAAGTATTCAAAGCCATCTCTAGCCTGGATTGGCATAGGATCACACAAATCAGAATGAATCAGTTCTAGCACATCTTTGGCCTTATACCCCTTGGCCTTGAAAGGCCTCTTGGTCATCTTACCTGTAACGCCCGCTTTTTTTTTCCTAAAGCGGCGTTACGCTAACGTACTTAGGGGTATGTGAACATCGTAAGGCAGCGGAATACTTAAATTTTACATATACATGCACCTATCTATCCTTCCTAACATGGTGACAAGGAACTTAGTATAGTAACATCATACTTAGCATCATAGCATACTTAACATCATATCATACTGAACATCATGTCATAAAGTCACCTAAGTCATTCCGTAAGCACATAAGTAGCAACGTAAAGTTTTAGCATAAGACTTGTAAATGTATCTCTTCCTTGGACAAGTCACTACCACATGCTTGAACATATATATCATAATAAGCCATAAACCATCATTCTTGAAACCCTAACTCCACCTAAACCCCATTTACATGGCCTGGTCGAAACTTGTAAGGAAAGGGTTCAACCATTCAAATGACATGTAAGGTAACATAAGGTAAATACAAGACCATACATTACTTATAAGAAATAGGAAGCTATTAGGGCTCATGTTTTAGGGTTAACCCTAACTCCTAGCCCTTCTTCCTAGGGTTGGCCGAAACCCACATGGACCATGGGTCCATGGAAAATTTATAAAAATTCCAATTAAACATCTAACACCACCCATGTCATACCATAGGAGCCATTAGAACCCATACTTGCCACAAACCCTAACTCCTTGCCCTATTACCCATCTTGGCCGAAACTTGTAGGGCCTCTAGGCAATGTGAAAATTCACATAAAACATCCTCAACCTCCCTTGTATCCTTAGGGTATACAAGACATACACTTGGAGGGTTAAATCCATCCCTTGCCATGGACTCCTTATCATGGTCCCAAGCCCTAGAAGGTCTTAGGGTATTTCAAAAATTTCTAAAAATTATACTTACTCTCTAAACATCATGAAAACACTTTAGAAAGCATGATTTAGATTTTTTAACATCATCATGGACCCAAAACCCATGGTGGCCGAATACTTTAGGGTCCCAAAACATGGTTTTCTCAACATCAAATCTAAAACCAACTTTATATTATGCTAAAAATCACAAAGGAACTATTATACCACAGGTGAGGGAATCTTACCTTAGGGTATCTTGGTTTTAGACCTTAAGTTTGGGAGAAGGATGAAGACCTTTGTGCTTTTTAACCACCTCTAGCCTTTGTAACCTTGAACAAGAATCTTGGATCTTGAAGGAGTGGACTTCTTGTGGACTTTTTCCCAAAGAAAACCCCTCCTATGGGGTTCAGCTAGAAGGAGGAAGAAGAAGAAGAAATGTGGCTTGGTGGATGAGGAGAGGAGAAATGAACCATAATGGTTAAGTTATCTCTTATTTATGCACAATGAAGAGGGGTAAGTGAAGAGACATGGTGCCTTCTCTCATGTGACTCTTCACTTCCTCTAGCCTTAACAAGAATTTACTTCATTCCCTCATAGCACTCCCTTGCTAGGTGAATTGGTGAGTGCATGCATGGTTGTAGACTAGATCCAAGGTTCAATCCTTGGTGCATGCACTTTATTTTTATTTTCTTTTTATTTCATTTTTTTTCTTATTTTCGAAAATTCCCTAAAATTCCCCCATAATCATGCTAAAATTCCAAATTACAATTCTTTTATATTTATATTAATTTCTACCAAATTAAAACTAATTTTTGAAGCAAATATAAGCCCCATTAGTACTTAACTTCTCAATTTAAATGAGAAAATCATGTATCTCCAGCTTAGGGTTCGTATTAATATCTCTAGGTTCCTCGAAAAATTATCTAGACATGATCAATATTTTAAAAAAAATATTAAGATAATTTTCCGGGTCGTTACAATCCCCCATACCTCCTGAAAGTTCGTCCTCGAACTTAGAATAATTCCGGGTACTTGCGCCTCATCTCGTCCTCGCGTTCCCAAGTAGCTTCCTCGAACCGTTGCTTTTGCCATAGGACCTTGACTAAGGGTACCTCCTTGTTCCTTATCTTCTTAACTTCCCAATCCAAAATCTGGATAAGTCGGCTTTCATAACTTAGGTCCTCCTGAACTTGTACTGTCTGTGGCTCGATCACTTGGTCCATATTGGAAACACACTTCTTCAGCATTGACACATGAAACACATTATGAATAGCTGCCATCTCCTGAGGCAGCTCCAGCTCATATGCCACCTTGCCAACTCTTTTCAGAATCATGTACGGTCCCACGTATCGTGGACTCAGTTTTCCTTTCCTCCCAAATCTTGTCACCCCTTTCATCGGAGCCACTTTGAGAAATACCAGATCTCCAACATTGAATTCTAACGGCCGACGCCGAACATCCGTATAGCTCTTCTGCTGACTCTGCGCAGTTTCTATCTATCGTCAAATGTTCTGTATCGCTCGGGTGGTGTCGTCGATGAGGTCCGTCGTGAGCCCCATCGCCTTCTTTTCACCACCTTCATACCAACAGATTGGAGACCTACATCTCCTCCCATACAAAGCTTCGTAAGGTGCCATTCCGATAGTAGCTTGGTAGCTATTATTGTAAGCAAATTCTGCTAAACATAGATATCGGCACCAACTTCCTTTGAAATCCAGGGCACATGCTCTCAACATATCCTCCAATACTTGATTCACTCGCTCCATTTGCCTATAGTCTGAGGGTGAAAAGCAGTGCTAAACCGCAGTTTAGTGCCAAGAGACTTCTGGATGTATTCTCAAAAATGTGAGGTAAAGCGACCATCCCTATCAGAGGTGATAGTCTTGGGAACCCCATGGAGTCTAATTATCTCTCTAGCATATACTTGAGCTAGTTGCTCAATCGAATAAGTCATCTTGACTGCTAGGAAGTGAGCAGACTTCGTCAACCTGTCCACAATTACCCATATCGCGTCATATCCATTCGTAGTCCTGGGAAGTCCTGAAATGAAATCCATAGAAATGTCTTCCCATTTCCACTCTGGAATCGAGAGTGGTTGTAGGACTCTGCCGGGTCGCTGGTGTTCTGCTTTCACACTTTGGCAAGTCAGGCAAGTACTCACATGCTGAGCCACATCCCTCTTCATGCCGAACCACCAAAATTTCTCCCTCTGATCCTGAACATTTTAGTGGATCCTGGATGCATCGAATAAGTGGTTTCGTGAGCTTCCACTAATATCATTCTCCACAGCTCCAGATCACTAGGGATACATAGACAATCCCTAAGGTATAGTACCCCCCCCCCCCCCGTCGGCGATACAAAAATCGTCGCCCTTCCCTTCTAAGATCTCCTGTTTGATTCTCTGAAGACCCGAATCACAATTTTGCTTTTCCAATATGTCCTCAAACAGCACTGGTGCTAGTGTCATAGTGGAAAGCTGTCCGGAAATGACCTCGACCCCAAAATTAACCATTTCCCTTCCGAGTAGCCGGGGTAATATGGATACGGATGTCAAGGTGGCACTTGACTTCCTGCTGAGTGCATCGGCCACTTTGTTTGCCTTCCCTGGATGGTAGAAGATTTGCAGTCGTAATCCTTCACCAACTCCAGCCATCGGCGTTGTCGCATATTCAAGTCTTTCTGAGTGAAGAAATACCGCAGACTCTGGTGGTCTGTATAGATCCTACTGTTGGGACCGGGTGCATGTCGACAAGGATACGGGTTCGTAAAATTTTAAGTTTTTACGTGCAGCGGAAGAATTAGCATAAAATAATTTCTCAAATTATTTTAACCACGTATCTAGCATGCAACCTTATGATGCGTTGACATGATCATAAATTAAAACTTTGCGGAAAAGTAAATTAATTTACTTAGTACCTCGCGTAACTCGAAGTAAGGGACGAGATCCAACCGTAGCGTCCCTTGGAAGCTCCGCCTCTATTTGCGTCCACGCCGTGTTCTCTTCAGGATGACTTCGCAAAGCCACGAGTTTTATGTCGACGAGAACTACTAGATTCTCCAGAGACACAACTAGAAAATCAAGAGAGAAGGATGGAAACTAACCACCAAGTAATGGAATCAAAATTCCGGGAAAGGAAGGAAGGAGTCGCGATCCGCTTCTTCTTCTTCTTTGGCACGAACTTGGTGGAGGAAACTCACGGGCACCCTAGGTGCTTGCGCCGGCCCTAGGGGAGGAGAGAGAGCCGGCCCTAGAGAGAGAGAGAGAGAGTTAGAGAGAGAGAGGGAGAGAGTTAATCTCTTGATCAATCTATTAAGGAAATCAAGCCTAGCCTTGGTTCCTTTATATAGTAGCCTCTCCCTTGCCAAGTCTCCCCTTTAACGGAATTTTTCATAAGAAATTTATACTATAAATTTTCTTATGAATTATTCCGTTTAAACCATGTTTTATTATAACTAACTTTATAATAAAACAAATTCATCTCTCCTTTTATTATGGAATAAATTTTACAAGAAATTTATAAAATTTCTTATTATGGAAAAATCAATTCATAATTGATTTTATAAAATTAAAATAAACCATTCCATGGATCATTTTAATTTCCATAAAAAGAATAAATTTCTATAAATTTATTTATATAAATTTCTTTATACAAATTTATTTATCCATAATTTATAAAACAAATCGTGCTAGATTTATTTTATTAATTAAACCAATTAAATTGGTTTCTCCCCAATGATGTGGCCGACCAAATCAAAGGGGGTTGGCACCCTCTTTGGCCGGCAAACTGAGCCGAACCGATCGCGAATTAAACTCATTCAATACGCCCAATAAGCCTTCAAAAGACTTAGCCATTTTAAGCTTCTGTTGCGCCTCTGATTAACTCAGATTCGACTTATTTCTCTTGATTGGAAAATCCAATTTTCAACTCGTTTTAAATCCCTCGGATTACTCGTAGTGCGTGTGACTAAATAGGCTTTCGATTTATGTTGGCTGTCTATAATCAACCAATTATAGAACGATCATGAGTGACACCTAGTAGTACATCATGACCCCCAATTAATCGAAAGATCAACAGTTGACCTTAGAAATATTTCTGAAACCCTTCAGCAGCTCTAATGAATTGTGCCCTATTCCCTTCACCATCTTATACCCACATGGTTCAGGACATGGTCTGTGTGTGTCAGTCCCCACTAGGCTGACTACATCACACCTAGCCCAAGTAGTGTCTTTCTCATCCTTTGGATTTCTAATTACTCTAATGTATTTAAGAGACTCATACTCTAAACATGACATGCTCTGGCCAGAGGCTTTGAGTAACAATCCGACGATAGGCCTGGGTATACATCTCCTCGCAAGGAGTGGTGAATCCTTTGTAGGCTGTTCAAACATCTTCGGGCACTTCGGCTTATACCCAATCATCCTGGGTCCACACCTCCTTGGAGATGCTTGCTTAAGATGTTAAAGTATAAGTCTCCATGACCAAGATGACTTGAACACCGCAAGTCAAAGGAACATCGCACTTAAGTTGCAGTAAGAACTTCACTGACATATCTATATAGATTACCATATGAAGTTTTACAGCTGTCACTCCAATGAACTAGTTCCCTTAACTAGCATCCATGTTTATCTCCGGACATCCCAATGTCACCAGCCAGTGAGAATCAGCTGATTAGAGAATAACCCATGCTAGTCTCAACAAAATTAATAGTGTCCGTTTTTATCAATTCATCGACTAGGGATATTTTCAATACTTCACAATTGCACATGTAGAGATAATCACTAGTTGTGATCTCATCACAAATTCTCTTATGCTGTGATTTGTATTGCGGACATTCAGTAGATGAGTTTAAGATCCCAATCAAATACACAAACATGTATACTCAAATAGTGAATTTTCATTTATTAAAATAAATGTTTACAATCATAAGGCGATTGCCTTAGGACACTTCTCTCATATCACTAACAAACTCCCACTTGGCCTAATGCCAATCGCTACGGTATCCAATACCACAGGCTCTAACATGACCCTCAAACTTGCTTTGAGGCAAGACCTTAGTTAAAGGATCCGCTAAATTTCTTTCAGTGGGAATTTTCTCAATTTGTATATCATTCCTACTTATAATCTCTCTGATCAGATGATAGCGGCGAAGCACATGTTTGGATCGCTGATGAGACCTTGTTTCCTTTGCTTGTGCAATAGCTCCATTGTTGTCGCAGTAAACCGGCACTGCTTCATCAATGGTTGGAACCACACCAAGTTCAGAGACGAACTTCTTGATCCAGACTGCTTCCTTTGCTGCTTCCGAAGCTGCGATATATTCCGCTTCCGTGGTAGAATCCGCTACGGTGTCTTGTTTGGAACTCTTCCAACTTATTGCGCCTCCATTCAAAGTAAATACGTATCAAGACTGAGATTTGGAGTCATCCTTATCTGTCTGGAAACTGGCATCTGTATACTCACGTATTACCATATCTCCTTCTCTATATGTTAGGAACACATCCTTAGTTCTTCTTAAGTACTTAAGGATTCTTTTGACAGCCGCCCAATGATCCATTGCTGGATCCGACTGGTATCTGCTTGTGACGCTCAGAGCATACGATACATCGGGCCTAGTACATAACATAGCATACATGATAGATCCTATCGCGGATGCATAGGGAATCTTATTCATGCAAATCCTCTCGTCTTCTGTGCGCGGACACATAGACTTTGAAAGGTTGATCCCATGCCTGATAGGAAGGTAACCTTTCTTGGATTCCGACATGCTAAACCTTTTTAGCACTCGGTCTATATATGTAGATTGCAAAAGACCAAGCAACCGTTTTGATCTGTCTCTATAAATTCTAATCCCAAGGAAATAGGTTGCTTCTCCCAGGTCTTTCATGGAGAAAGTTTTGGACAGCCAAATTTTAACTGTCTGTAAAACTGATATATCGTTTCCTATAAGTAATATGTCATCGACATATAATACTAGGAATACGACTGCACTCCCACTAACCTTCTTGTACACACAAGGTTCGTCAAGATTTTGTGAGAAATCAAACTCTTTGATTGTCTCATCAAAACGGATGTTCCAGCTCCTAGATGCTTGCTTCAGTCCATATATGGATCGTCGAAGCTTGCATACTTTTGTTTTATCAACCGATGTGAAACCTTCAAGTTGTATCATGTATACATCCTCAAGCAGGTTTCCATTAAGGAAAGTTATTTTCACATCCATTTGCCATATCTCATAATCATAATGAGCTGCTATAGCCAGGAGCATCCGAATGGATTTAAGCATAATTACCTTCCATGTCGGTTTTCTTCTTGAAAACCCACTTGCACCCTATGGGCTTAATCCCTTCAGGTGGGTTAACCAAGTCCCATACTTGATTTTCGTACATGGAATCCATTTCCGACTTCATGGCTTCAAGCCATTTGTCCCTTTCTGAATTTTTCAGAACATCTTCATAACTGATAGGTTCGTCATCGCTTATGAGTAACACGTCATTCGATTCGCTTATGAGAAATTCGTATCTCTCTGGAATATTTCGTGTCCTATCAGACCTTCGAAGAGGTGGTGTTGTTTTTAGGTTCAACTGATAGCTCATCATTATGAGTTATTGGTTGTGGGTCTAGATTAGGTGTCTCTTTAATGTCTATTGGAGTTTCTTGATCTTCATCAAGTTCAATGCCACTCCCACTGTTTTCTTGAAAAAGAAATTCTTTTTCCAGAAATACAGCATGCCTTGAAATAAACACCTTTTGTTCCAAGGGATGATAGAATTGGTAACCCTTCGTTTCCTTAGGGTATCCAATAAATAGACATTTATCAGACTTAGCATCCAATTTGTCTGATATAGTCCGCTTCACATAAGCAGGACAACCCATATCTTAAGGTGAGTTAAGTGAGGTTTCTTACTATTCCATGTCTCATATGGAGTAGTAGAGACTACCTTGTTCGGGACTCTGTTTAGCAAGTAAACAGCTGTCTTAAGTGCATAGTCCCAAAAGGATTTTAGAAGAGTTGCATGATTCATCATCGACCTAACCATGTCCATTAAGGTTCGGTTGCGCCTCTTAGATACACCATTATGCTGTGGTGTATATGGCGGAGTCCATTGGGACAATATCCCATTGTCCCTAAGATAATCTTGAAACTCTTGACTTAAGTATTCACCACCTCGATCGGATTGAAGTATCTTAATACTTTTGCCAAGCTGTTTCTCTACTTCATTTCTGAACTCTTTGAATTTCTCAAAAGCTTCAGATTTGTGTTTCATCAAGAACACATACCCGAATCGTGAGTGATCATCGATAAAGGTGATGAAGTAGCTATAGCCTCCTTGTGCAAGAGTTGACATTGGTCCACATACATCAGTATGTATTAGACCAAGCAATTCTCCCACTGTATTACCTTTTCCAGAAAAGGGTAATTTGGTCATCTTGCCTTTTAAGCATGATTCGCATGTATCAAATGAACCGGGTTCAAATGATTCCAGAATTCCACATTGGTGTAATTCGGTCATGCGTTTCTTACTTACATGGCCAAGACGGCAATGCCAAGTGTAGGAGTCTATTCGATTATCTATTCGAGCCCGTTTGTTGCTAACTTCGATATTGAAAACGTCATTGGATAAATCTAACGTGTAGATACCATTGCACAAAGTTCCATTCCCATAAAGAACGCCATTTAAAGTTATGTAACAACAATTGTTACTAAAATGTTAAATGATAACCCTTTTCATTCAAACATGAAATAGATACAATGTTCTTTATTAACGAAGGAACAAAATAACAATTATCCAATTCTAAGACACGTCCAGTGGGGAGCTTTAGAAAATATGTTCTGATGGCAACAGCAACAATCTTTGCTGCATTTCCAACTCGCAAATTTGCTTCTCCTTTGACAAGTCTTCTTCTATTCCTTAGCCCCTGTATGTCATTACATATATGTGAGCTACACCCAGTATCAAGTACCCAGGTATTTGAGGAAATAGAGTGACATTCAATAATGAAGATACCTGAAGAGGATGGGGCATCGGATGCCTTATTCTTCAAGGACCCAAGATAAACCTTGCAGTTTCTTCGCCAGTGACCCTCCTTGCCACAATGATGGCAAGTTCCTTTTGGTTTCTTTTCAGTCTTTTTGGCCTTTTTCTTCTTCCCTTTATTCTGTTCTTTGGNACGCCAAGTCCCAAACATGACCACAATAAGAAAATGACTCCGAACAAATCCGAAAACACTCGTAAAACCTGGCTCTGATACCAAATAAATTGTCACGCCCCAAGGGGCTGCATGTCTGACGAAAATCGGACGGCACCTACCCTGTGCGGAGGACAATCTTAAACCAATACATACACAATATGGTCTCCATGGCTTCCACACACACACACACACACACACACACACACACACACATATATATATATATATGATCAAACTATGACATGAATATAGGATTAAACAACTATCAATACTATCAAAAAGAGTACCATCGCCTATACCGTAAAAGCAAACTCCAAAATCTCCTCTGGGCAGATTGACGATGCAAAATACATAAAAGTAGCATAACAATGGGTGACACATATATAAAATGAGAAATACATCCCAATCATAACTAAAAGAAAATATAGACTAAATAAAGACACTACGATATCAACGGGACTGGGACTGGCTACTGGGCTTTCCTAGTGGCATCATCCTGCAAAGAAAAAACTAGTAAACAATTATCAGTCCAAGGGGACTCCGCGGATATATAACCAGATAGATATGTATGACGATAAAAAGGTTATATAATAGCAGCATAGAATCAACCAGCTACAGTCTCAAAAGGGAAATCCAAAATATATGATCGGTACACTACATGCAAAATCGACCCATATCAAATTCACCTACGGGGCATGATGTTCACAAATCCCCGAACCTAAATGGTTGCCAGACCATAAACAAGCAAATCCCTCCTGTATGTGTATGTCATCCAAATGCAGCAAGCATAGCTCAAACAAGTGCAGCAAACACAAACAATGTAATTTATGCAATCGTGCGCATGATGCAATGACATAGTCACCCCTGACGCCAGTCAGCCACCATCACCAGTCATGGGTGAGGTTGAGTGGGTGCTCCTGAGTGACTGAGTAGATAGGATGCTAGCGGAGGTCATACCCGTTCTACCCCAAATCATATGAGGGAGCACCGCTCTTATCTCCTCGTATCACGGGAAAGAGAAGGGATCCCTGTCTGCTACCACACTACGAAACCACTATCCGTAAGCAGCCGAGCGGAGCCTTGATAGGGCAACTCCACACACCCTCCTGATAGTACCACTAACCTATGAGTGACAGTGTGTGCAGATCTTAATATGACTGACGACCCATCTCAATCACAAGGAAGCCCAGAGATCGACAGTTATTCAATAATACAAAAATTGTTCATGACGCTAACACACATCAAATAACCTCAAATGATATGCACTGGTCCAAAGCATAAATCATGATATACAAATAACCTACTAGGCATGCAAAAATGCTAGGTATTGATAAACATGTGTACTCTCCAGAATCAGAATATCAAGCATAGAGACTGTATGAAAAATAAATTTGAGCATGTCAAAGGGTTAAGTAGTAAGTACCAAGCAGGATAACCAAGAGGCAGATAATTGTAAATCCTACTACTATCCATACAGGGAACCATACATAGAAATCTGAAATATCTACAGAGATAAGTCAGAAGGTACCCGCCTCATAAATGACGTGTGTAATACTAGAAAGAATCTCTCGTCCAGCTAATCTGTAATCAATCAGGGTCCTATAATAAAAGACATAAATTTAGCTATTATAATACACGATACTTAGCTAAATGAATTTTCCTAATTAATTAGGAACATCCTAATTATTCCATTACATTTAATTAATCATAACTATAATTAAATACTCAACTCGAATTATTCCAAGTTACCAAGATTAGGTTCATGTTAGACCTAGCCCAAACTTAATCTGAGTAATCGATTCAATACCCAATAATAACACACACCACATATCTTCACAACTCTCTCTCTCTCTCTCTCTCTCTCTCTCTCTCTCTCTATATATATATATATATATATACTCACGCACACACAACCTTTACATTTTTTTTCATGTTGTCATCGGTAACAACTCAACCACAAGATCCTTTTCCTCTTATGCTTCTCCCCTAACCTCCTGCTCGCTTTGCAGATCAACGCTATGACAAACCTCCAACTTGACATAGACACCATATTGAGCATATGAAATCCAACAAGAAGAAATCAAAATCAAGCACACCCTCTTACCCGAAAGATTTGCTGGCTGTTGGTCCTAATAGGGAAACTGCTGGCGTAGGCGTGTGCAGAGGGGTGGCCTCGACGACGAGATAGAGAGTTGCGAGGTGGCGTGTGTGGAGTTTCATCGGAGAGGGAGAAGTCACCGTCGTCAAGTTGCTCACGTGAGAAGAAGAAACCGCGATGGGAGGTTTCGGTGCAAGAAATCGTGGGATGAGGGGGAAAAAGAATTAATTGAAGAATTTGAGAATTTAGGTTATATATATATATATTTGCAAACCCCCCCCCCCTCATTTTTTGAATATTTAACAGAAAGGATGCGCTATTGAGGAAATTGTAGGGACTCAGCTGGATCTCACCTGACCCATGGTTGTGGCGCGGCAAAGTGGAAGGGCGTCGATTACTGCTCGTGGCCGAGGAGGGCCAACAACACTAGCTCGTGCTCACGACAATCGAGAGAAAGGGTGAGGCAAGAGGGTGATGGAGGCACCGACGTTGATGACTAAAAGGGGTCGGCAACACACCCTCAATTGACGGTGGCTCGACTATTGGGCAGAGACAATGAAGAACGAGAGGAAGAAGGGCTGTGAGATGAACAGATATAAGTGGAGAACCTTTTGCAAAAAAGCCTTCTCACTTTAACTAATTTAACCACGCCCTTATTTTTTATTTTTAATCAATTTAGCCCTCTTAATTTTTGATATTTAACATTACTAAATCAAGATAAAAAAATTAAAAGGTTTATTCATAACATAAAAAAGGATGTCAATATATATTAAAATGGACCATATTTTTTTAACCTAGAATGCACTTGTGTACATCACCTTGGAGTTAATTTGACCAAAGTACAAAAAGGTACACAACACCTTGGAGTTAATTTGACCAAAGTCTAAAAAGGAGAGGTGATCAGTTAAGCTCTACGAAAGTTTATCATCTATCATCGAGATAAATCCAAAAGCACAAATGGGCATCTATCATCGAGATAAATCCAAAAGCACAAATGGGCATCTATCATCGAGATAAATCCAAAAGCACAAATGGCAATCCAGACAATGGTCTATTGGTCCCAATGGCTCAAATGTGTGAGAGAAATATTATCTTGTGCTCTCTCGACTTACCCTAGGGCATGGGGAACCCTAAGGTATACTTACTATTGCACCATAGTTCAGGGTGCTAATTTGACCCAAATAAGATGTATTTTGAGTAGATAGAGTTGTTTTGATCAAGCTAACAGCTCATATTCATGCACTTAGATAGACTAAGAACAAAGATGTATTTTGAGTAAATAATTATAGGTGTGGTAAGGTGACTATGTTGTTTTGGTCTTGCATGAGCTATAATTTGGATCTGTACTTGTAATGTATCAAACATGCATGGTGTTTTGGAGATTGTGGTGGGGTGTGTTTTGTTAAACCTGTGATTGGTGTTGTTGAGCTACCTGTTGGAGAGATGTGGTAGTTTTTGAATCATGGTTTTGATAACATAACTTCATGGTTGGGTTTGGTTTGTGTGATAGATTTATTTGGCGCATGATTCTGCTATTTTTTTTAATTTCTGCTACTCCAATTTTTCTATGAATGCTATGAAGCGTTTGGGTTGGTCCTTACTTGTTTAGATCTGTGCTAACCTATTGACCTAGCTAGCTTGGATTAAACTAGGTTGAATCTGCGATTTGACTTATGGATGTTGATGCCTAGGAGATTTAAAACTAATTTGGACAATAAGACTCAATTAGGAATTAATCGTTTAATTTATATTAATTAAATGAAAAAAACTTATTGTTATTTGGGAATTAATTAAATAAATGTTGTAATTAGGACATATCCTATCATGTTTAGTATTTATTTAGCTAATTTATTAATTTTATAAATAGCTAAATTTATTCCTTCGTACAAGACTCTGATTTGATACGAGCACCTGAGTGTAAGGTTTACTTAAATATGTTTTAAGTTTTGTAGATTCTTTTATCATAAATGCATGGTTATTTTTATTGTTTGAGTAAGTTGATTTATCATAAATCTATTATGCTTGTTTTCCTACTTGATACTTGTTCCGGAAGGAATCGACGTCGACGACCAGTCACTAGGGTTCAGCCCACGCGGACGCTGACTCTAGAGGAAGAGCTCACACCCTGCGAGATTAACACAAGCGTTAGAGGAATATGCCGAAGGTTGTCCGGCGGAGCCCACTCCGTCGCTCAAGCCAGTGCCTTGATCCAGGAGATGAAAAGAAGGCAAAAAAGGTATGCGTGAAGTAGAGAGAGCGTAACCCCCTTACCGGAGGGGTTGGAGTACCTTTTATATCTGAAGTGGTTGTCCCATGAGTCTCCACGATCTTCGCCAAGTCCCCCTAATTGTCGGTTACGGGATCACCTTTGCAACGGTCCACACAGTCATTAAGTTCGGACCGTTGCAATAATTATGGGTCATAATCATCCTGTAATAATTGGTGATGATTATCCGTAGATCCGAAGAAAAGGGGAACTGTTACTTAAGGTCATATGTTTCTTGGGCTCAGCTCCCCCGAGGTGATCTCGAGGTCTTCTGGCCCGGGGGGTCCTAGGCATTTTGCCTTCCCGAGGTGATCTCGGGAGTGTGCCTTCCAACTTGATCTCCAGGGCGTGTCTACCCGAGGGGATCTCCTTCCCGAGAGGGTCTCGGGAGTTCTGGTAAGAGAGTCATTCAGACTCGATGCATCTTGCCACATAGCTTCTTCAACCTTTGTGTCAGCCACGAGGTGCTCAACCCCATCACAAGCCCCTCCCTTCAAGTCTGATCGAAGGAAGTGTTGCTGACTGATTAGACTAGTGTTGCAATGAAGAAGCTATGTCATAGTGGGTCCCTGCACCCATTACTGCTTCCCTGGCGGTTATATTGGGTCTGAAGAATTGTAGCATTTGCCTCGGGGCTTGAGGCAATCCCTTCTTGATTTTATTTTTCTACAAAGGCTTCTGTGGTCTTCAGGATACTGCAATGATACCCGTCCACCATCCATAAAAGCGCATGGTGATCTTTAATGGCGACAAAGACCCTTCGCGAATGTGTCTTCGCCACGTGCCTTACCTGCTCTCCCCATGACCTCTTGCTGGCATGCGCAGCTGTAGCAAACTCATATCAGACGACTGTTCTATAGTGCAACCTTGATGTGGTGGTTTCCTGCCGTCCACGTGCCTTGCCCCTATTGCACATAGGCGGGTGGCTTCCTCCATATAAGAAGGGGAGGCGGAGACGTTTGGCTACCTTTCGGCTCCATTGTTTGGTGAATCCCATCTTCGTCTTCTTCCCTAAGGGCGTCTTTCTCGTAAGTCTTTTGCCTCGTTCTTGCCTTTTTTCTTAGGAACCATGGAGGGCTACCAAGCGGAGTGGTATGAGTCTGCTTCTTCCAGAGTGAGGCCAGAGGCTTTACAGACAGCATTGAGACTTACGACATTCCAGCCGAGATGGCGATGGTAATCTACAAAGTAGACCAGACTCCATTAGAACCTCCCCAAGGTTTCTTCACCTTCTTCCTAGGGCAAGTGGAGTCAGGGCTCCGCTTCCCCATTCCACCTTTCTTCATAAATGTGGCCTCTTATTTCGATATACTTCCCCATCAGATGACTCCCAACGCCTTTGCTCAGATGGGTGGGGCGTACATTATTTTTAAACTCTTTGACATCCCCCTGACCTCTCGCCTTTTCCATTCCTTCTTAGTTCCGATTGGCTCGCGAGGGGCCTTTAGCTTTTCAGCGTGTCCTAGCCATAGGTTCTTAGGAGGGTTCCCTACTTCTCATAAAGGGTGGAAGGAGAAGTTTTTCTTCATCCGACTACCTGAGTGACCCTTCAGTCCCCTCCGCTGGACGAAGGGCCTGCCTGCTTCCCCCGTACTGGGGGATTTTCTATAGAATCCAGCCTACCAGCGCGCCAGGAGCATACTCTCCGGCATGGAGTTCAGCGGCCCAGGTTTGGTGCAGAGTGAGGAGCTCATGTACCAAGCGAGCCTTAGCCCTAAAATCACCCGTATTAGTCTCAACCTCGATAAGTTCATATTTTCCCTCAATGCCTGTTAATTCTGATTGATGTTCGGTTGCTTGGCTGTTGCAGAGGAAATCATGCTTTCGAGGGCACTTCACCGACTTATCAAATGGGAGGAAGCCAACAAGGAGGCTCTGGACCCTCCCCCAACTCCTCCTGGTTCGCCCTCTGCTTCAGCCGAGCCCTCGGAGGGGACTACTAAATCATCCAGTGAGTATGCCGTGCTAGAATGGGTAGAGGCTCCTGTTGTGCCTCCACCATTTGCTGACCAGGGGACTTCAGGTCCGTCGGTTGACCTGGAGATGAGCATCCCTTCAGGGGATGCCCCGCCTCTGGTTGTTGCCTATACGGAGGAGGCCACAGAGGAGTCGTCGTCCCCTGCTGCCCCATCAACATCCAAACTCTCTAGTCGGCAGAAGAGGAGACTCCCGGAAGGTTTAGGTCCCAAACGAAAAAGGTTGCACCCCAGTTGCCCCAGCACACTTCCATCTATTCCTGAGGAGGATGTTCCACCTTCCGATGGTGAGGAAGTTATTCCACTATCTCCACCTTTTTCGTCAACTGCCACTCCAGAGGTAGGTAGTCAGGTCTCCAACTCTTCTTCGGTCGACCCGAGGTCACGAAGGGTAAGCAGACATTGCCCACCCAATATCGAATGCAGCTTGACCGCTGATAATTACCATCTTGACAATCAATTTAGGCTTTTAAATCCATGTTTTGATCCCTTTTTGTATGCTTAATCTTCCATTTACACTAGGTTCCATGAGTTATTTCTATTTTAGCTTTGGATGCAAATCATTTTATATTTGAGATATTTTGGCATTAAAATTTGAATCTAATTTTGTAGGCTTCGAACGATCACGGACTTAGATCAGATTGGATCGAATTTGAGTTCAGACTTGGCTTTAATCAAGAGGATCAAGCGATGGAGAAATATGGGTCGTCCAATCAAGACATGGGGAGATCTGAGCCATCGTTCATCTTCTAATCAATCCGAGCTCAAGGTAGAGTTAATCAAGACCATAGATCAAGATCTGAAGTTTTGGTCCAAA
Organism: Boesenbergia rotunda; assembly: GCA_024364735.1. Lineage (NCBI taxonomy): Eukaryota > Viridiplantae > Streptophyta > Magnoliopsida > Zingiberales > Zingiberaceae > Boesenbergia > Boesenbergia rotunda. The sequence goes on from JAGFNQ010001021.1 coordinate 119,667, forward strand.
TCAGAAGTCATCTAGTCGTTGGATCAAGCTCGAGAGCAGTCTAAGCCGTCCATTCAAAAGGAAGGGCAATCCGAGCCATCCGTTGCAGATCTGATCGATCTATGCTAAGGAGAAGAAGATCCTGACCATTGATAGAGATCTTGAAAGTTTGGTTTCAATCCGAGATGATCTGACCGTTGGATTAAGCGAGGATGATCACAGTCGTTCAATTTTAATTAGAATTAGTTAAGTCAGAAAATCCTCACCAGCTCTCGACGTCACGAGTTCTTCCCTGTTCGTAGCATTTTCTCAATTTTCTTCTCCGATTCCGCGCGGCCAACATCGGATCAAGCTTCGTTTCAAGATTACGAATCATCGAGGTAGACCTCTTGTTAAGTTTGCTAACCAAATTTGTCTCTGGAAAGCTCAGGTGAGGGTTTCGCCGAGGAGCTGTATTCTACGGATCGATTCCTTTTTGGATCGCTATCTTAGTCGACCGAAGCTGTCAAGGCATTCGGAGGGGTTCTTCGGAGGTTTCCGAGGGTTCCTGAGCCAAATCACCATCCAGCTAATCAAGAAGGAAGAGATCGTGGATGATTTCAGATACGTGATCAGTCTCCTTGATCGGTCATGAACACTACTGATCAGTCTCCAATCCGATCAGAAGAAGCCCTGATCGGTCAGCTTGACCGATCAGGAAGATCAATACACACTAAGCCAAGTGCAAACTGATCAAGGGAGTCTGTTCTTGCTGATTTCGAGCTAGAGGGTTTCTAGCTTGGCTCTTGTGCGACGGCAAGAAGGAGATCTTGACAAGGGACTGATCTAGTGTTAAGCTTATGAAAAATTCGGTTCTAAACAGTTATTTCCTTAGTTGTCTTGGTTTGAATCAATATACATCACAGACACGTTTCTTAAGTATGCTTTGTTCTAGTTTTCACATTTCTGCAGTTTAGCTACAGATCTTATGCTTTCCTGCTTTTGATATTAGTTTTTGAATTTCAATCTAATAATTTCGAATTGAATTGCTTAGTTTCCAAATAGGGATAAGTGTAATTTTTGCAATTTTGAATTAGTTTCTGAATCAGCTGAGTTTATTTTTTTTCCAACTGCAATTTCATTCATTATCACAGAAATACCCATTTCACTTGAAAACCCAAAACAAAAATTGATAAAATCTAGCTTGAGTTAAGCATTCTTAGCTAGTCCTTGGAAAAATACGACTTGAGGCCCCTATACTACACTTAGTTTTGTGAGCTAAGGGGTTTCAATTTATAAATTCAAATTTGAGGCTCATTGTGACACTGATTGTGGGCTCATCAACCACCTTCACAAAAGGTTAGATGCGGCGTTAGAGGCTTCCATTCAATCTTTCCCTCCGGTGCAGTTGAAGGAGGTCCCTGCCGAGGGTCTTTCATCTGAGGGGACTTCCAGCTCTGAAGAGGACAACTCTGGCCCTTCTACATTGCCACCTGGAGCTCCCACTGTCCAACCACTTCCCCCGCGCAGGGGTTCGTTGCCATCAGCGAGCCGGGTTGACACCCCGAGGTCTCAAGGGGGGGGGGGGAGCCATGAGGGGCCTCTCACTACCCTCCATGAGTCCCTTTTGAAGGTGCGTGTTCCAGGTACACAGGTTATTTTCTTGTATGCTTTATAATTCCTTGGTGCAATGATAGGCTGTTGAAGACTGCCTAACAGTCGGTCGTGACTTGTACGCCTGGCCAGAGATTGAGGCCTTGACCCGCCGAGCACTAAGAGCAGAGGCTACAACTGACCACGAGCACTGACTGGGACTTATGCAAGCAGGGATCAGCAAAGCTCTCCATGCGAAGGTGGAGCATCGGCTGGACACCCTACTGGCCTGGGAGTCCTCCCTACAGAGTTCTAGGTACTGAGAACGTTTGGCGTCTAAGAGGGTTGTGGCCATCAACAATGACCTGCTCCATGTGACTCAAGAGCTGGATCAACTTCAAGTAAAGAGAAGAAGTTGTCAGGGGATATCCGACTTCTGGAGGCCTCGACCGGGAGATTGAATGAACGTGTCAAAGACCAAGCACACCAGCTCGCCCAAAAGGAGTCCGGCCTCATGATGGCGACTAATCGCTTGTCTGACTTTGAGGAAGACCTGGCCTAGGCACGGTCAGAAGTATGGGTCACCTCGGACAGGCACAAGGAGGCTCTAGCAGACCAAGATAAAATGTCTACTGAGATAGAGCAGCTAAAGTGTTCCATAGAGGCAGGCGAGGCTGAATTGTGCAACTTTTGGGTTGTTGAGGCTTCCCGTATTAAAGAGGCTGAGGCAGACATCAAGACTAAGTTCCTGGAGTCGGACGAATTCGACGATATCATTGTCGGCAGCGTAATGAAGCGCTTGATGCAAGACTTCCACGAGGCCATCGACCAGCTGAGGAAGGCCCAACTTTTGCCTCCCGATGCTAACCTGGGTTTCATGAGCATCGACCGAGTTTGGGAAGAGCTCCCACCTGAGAACAAAGAGCTGTAGGATTATTTGCTACCCGGGAGCTCAGCCCCGATGTACCCCTTTTGATTATAATAAAAATATTTCTTTGCCTTACTATCCTGAGTATGCTTTTGCGTTTGTCTCCTTGTAATATTTGTCTTCGTCGTGAGGACCAAGAGCGTAGAAGGATCAGTGTTTCTCTTTAACTCCAGGAGCCAGATTGCCGATTAACCTTCGTGAAAAATAGGCATTCCCTCTCAGCCCCTGGGGTAAGGGAGTCAGGGAGCCACTGCTCGTACCCCGCAACCCCTAGGGTTGGTTTTAGGGACCTAGAACCCCCTGTGACACCAGGTGTCTTTTGGGTTTTTCGGGTTTGATCTTGGGTGTGGATCTCCCCAAGGTAGCCCCGAAAGCCTAACCGCAGTCCTGCAGCTGTTCATATGTGGGACCCATGTTGGCTCCTTTCTCTATTGAGTGTTTGCGGCCTCCGAACTGTCGTCTCCGGGCCCTAGATGATCCATTGAATTGACCCATAAAGGTTGGCGAATTCCCAGACGCCACAGGGGCATGCCAATCGATGGTGACAGAAAAGACGCAATGCTTCAGGATTGGCGTCCATTACTGCTCCTGCGTCATGCCCTCATTAAATGCGAATGGGCAGCCATCTCTATAAAGGTGGAAGGCCAACGTGTTCGTTCTCCTCCATCTTCCCTTCCCATTCTCATGGACCAGGAAGGGAAAAGTGGTTGTAGCCTGGAGGGGAACTCGACGAGGGAGGAGGTTCACCGCCTAGAGGGGTGCGAAGGCCCGTCTTCCCAGGCTAGGTCAGGTACTCCCAGAATCCCCTATCAAGCGTACAACCTTCCGGTACATCCTCCATCATCCCCCTTCTAACAGGGGTTATCTGCATCATTGGGGAGCATAGCAGAGATGATATCACACCTTTCCCGGGAGAGCACGACGGAGATAGAACCATACGTTTCACCGGAGAGTCCAGAAAAAGACATCACATGCTTCACCTGGGAGCATAGCAGAGATGATATCATTTGTTTCACCCGGGAGCATCTCCTGGTGGTTCATCTCCTGTCCATCTCAAATGCTCTCCCTCGTTGGATCGATCGCTTCCCTGAGTTTTGGGCATCGACCATTAGTCGGGCCTAGAGTGGTTTGTCATCCGAGGAGGAGTTGTAGCTGCTGCTCCCCTTCTCTTCCCGTTGTATTTTGCAATTCATCTTTATTCTTAAATGTGAGTTGACTGTAAGAGGCAATCAGGGTCTTTGAATGGAACTGTTTCGTCCATGTGTACCCCAAGTTGATCCTGTTCCTCTTTCGTCCGTGAATGGTCATGAGAAGGGAGGGCCCAGAAGTCCTAGCCGCAGCCAAAAATTCAAGGATTCTGACCATAATAATGATGGCTCCCCTCTTACCCACCACTGGATGACAGTTCCGAACTAAGCGACCATGCGGGGATGCTGAATCTATAGGGGAGAACCTGGGCAAAGGAGTGATTTCCTCTACTGGATCCACTAATTGTATCCCCTATTCTTTGTATTCCCTTGAGATGTCATTGTCAATGTATTTTCCGTAGAGATGAAGGTAAACACTTGTTACCTCTGATGTATAAGCGCTTCCCGCAGTAATCAGATATTCTGCTGGTTTCACCTTGTGTGAGGATGCTTGTTTCATATCTGGTAGGTTGTATGTTAACCTTCCATCCTTGAGCCCCCTTTAATTCCCAATTAGAGGTGGTAGGGGGTGCGTAGATCTTGGTTGGGTATCCGCAGCATCCAAACCGAGCCTAAGTACCCTGGGCATCTGCAGCACCGCGAGGCATTAGGATTTTTTCCTTGGTCGGACGTCTGTAGCACCCAGACCAAGCCTAAGTACCCCGGGCATTCATAGCATCATGAGGTATTAGGGTTTTATGCTTCTTGATTGGGCATCCGTAGCACCCAGACCAAGCTTAAGTACCCCGGGCATTCGCAACACTGTGAGGTATTACGGTTTTTGTTTCTTGGTTGGGAATCCGTAGCACCCAGACTAAGCCTAAGTACCTCGGGCATCCACAGCACTGCGAGGTATTAGGGTTTTGTTTCTTGGTTGGGTGTCCATAGCACCCAGACCAAGCCTAAGTACCCCAGGCATCCACAGCACCGCGAGGTATTAGGGTTTTTGTTTCTTGGTTGGGCGTCCGTAGCACCCAGACCAAGCGTAAGTAGCCCGGGCATCCACAGTACAGCGAGGTATTAGGGTTTTGTTTCTTGGGTGGGCGTCCGTATCACCCAGACCAAGCCTAAGTACCCCAGGCATCCGCAGCACCGCGAGGTATTAGGGTTTTTTTGCTTCTTGGTTGGGCATCCGTAGCACCTAGACCAAGCCTAAGTACCCCGTACATCCGCAACACCACGAGATATTAGGGATTTTGATTCTTGGTTGGGCATCCGTAGCACCCAGACCAAGCCTAAGTAACCCGGGCATCCGCAGCACTGCGAGGTATTAGGGTTTTGTTTCTTGGTTGGGTGTCTGTAGCACCCAAACCAAGCCTAAGTACCCCGGACATCTACAACACCGCGAGGTATTAGGGTTTTTTTGCTTCTTGGTTGGGAATCTATAGCACCAAGACCAAGCTGAAGTACCCTGGGTATCTATACCACCACGAGGTATTAGGGTTTTTGTTTCTTGGTTGGGCGTCCGTAGCACCCAAACCAAGCTTAAGTACCCCGTGCATCCGCAGCACCGCGAGGTATTAGGGTTTTGTTTCTTGATTGGGCATCTGTGGCACCCATACCAAGCCTAAGTACCCCGAGCATCCGTAGCCTAAGTACCCCGGGCATCCGCAGCACCGCAAGGTATTAGGGTTTTGTTTCTTGTTTGAGCGTCCATAGCACCCAAACCAAGCCTAAGTACCCTAGGCATCCACAGCACCGCGAGGTATTAGGGTTTTTGTTTCTTGGTTGGGCGTCCGTGGCACCCAAACCAAGCCTAAGTACCCCGGGCATCCGCAGCACCGCGAGGTATTAGGGTTTTGTCAGATGTACTGGCACATTTGTGATGACACGTTCCTTTATTTCATGAATTCACTGCATGGAAGCAAGAATACATAGGCGAGTACATAGTATGCCACACAACTCTTACCTGGGGTGACAGGGTTGGAGATAGTTGGCCTGCTCTGGCCTCTTGAGCTCTTTGGCCGTGTCCTCCTGTGAATGGTCGCTTCCTCCAGTTAGCCTTCCTGCGCCCTCGAGTTTTTCCGGGACTCCGATTTGACATCCCCACTGTAGCATCGCCGAGACACCAGTTGGTCCCCTTTGACTTCAGCCACTCGGTCGCCTACCGGGAATTTTATCTTCTGGTGGTAGACAGAGACCACCGCCTGGAAGACACTGAGCACTGGGTGGCCCAAGATGGCATTGTAGGATGAGGGAACATCCACAATCAAAAAGGGTATCCTCCTGGTCCTCTCGAGCAGGTCGCTGCCCAATGATAGCGATAAGGTGATTTGCCTTATCGGCTGTACTCGATACCCAGTGAAGTCAAACAGCGGGGTCGAGACCGGAAGTAATTCATCCTCGTCGATTTGCATCTGATCCAGAGCAGCCTTGTACAAGATGTTCACAGAACATCCTGTATCCACAAAGATGCGCTTGACCTCATAGTTGGCGATGCAGGCAACGATTAACAGGGCGTCTTTATGGGGAACTTCCACCTCTTCCAAGTCTTTGGGGCAGAATGAGATCGTAGGGTCGTGATCCTAGCTCCGGCTCGTCCCAATTGCATAGTTCTCCAGACCCCGGGTGTTGGACTTCCTTGCCCGATGGGAATCTCCTCCGGTAGGTACTCCGGAGATTACTCCCACATGTCCAGTGGGCGGGCCGCGTGCAGGGGTCTTACCCTTCTTGGGGTCTCTTTCCAAGGAGGCAGACTTGCAGGGTACAGGCCCTGGCTCCTTCCCCTTGACCGCGACTAAGACAGGTGTCGAGTCTCGTTTTCTCCTGACTACCTCCATCTGGGATGACGGCTTCGCCGAGGGAAATTCTGGCGATACCTCGTCTTCTTCCACTTCCTCCCAGGTTTGGGGTCTGCCTCTTCACTCAATTTTTTCTTCAAGGCATGATACTCCTCGGTCAAATATGTAGTACTGACGTGGAAGCCACAGTACATCATCAGTGGCTCTGGCTGCTCGGTGTCCACTGTCTTGACCAGTTTCCATCTACCAGCCCACTGGTCCTTCCCCTGGTGAAGGTCTTTTCCTCGGGTTGGAGCTGGGGGTTCCCTTCATTCCGACTAGGTAACGGCATGAGGGGGGACTCCGACTGGTTCCTTGCGATGGGAAAATTGCACCTCCTCCACGTTGATGTGCTTGACCTAACGCCCCAGCAGATCATCGAAGCTGGCGGATGACTTCTTCACCAATGACAGGAAAAAACCCTTTCGAGAGCCCTTAGGTACAGGCACTGACGAGGATTTACAACGTCGTACTTGGCACATCTTGTGCCACTCGGTTGAACCGCTGGATGTACTCCTTGAGCGGCTCTTTTGGCTTCTGCATGAGAGCGAATAGATTGAGTGTCGTCTTCTGATAGTGACGGCTACATGCGAAGTGGTGGAGGAAGGCGGTTCTAAACTCCATGAAGGAGTTGATAGAACCTGAGGGCAGCCTCGTGAACCATCGTTCGGCTGCTCCGGATAGGGTGTTCAAGAACACCTGACACTTTACACTGTCGGTATACTGGTGTAGGAGTGTCGCATTTTCAAACTTTCAAACATGATCCTCCGGATCTATCTGTTGGGGCAATTTATGGTCCGGAGTGACCATGTGTTTTGATGTTTGGGCAAAGAGTTTAAGTTAGGTTTACCTTTGTGGTTTGATATGTGTGATTGAGTTTGCAAGACTTAGTGAGTCACACATGGAGTACGCATCCGAGGAACGAGAGCCGAGGGAAGAGGACTCCAAGGGCAAGCCAAGGGAAGTGGAATTCAATGGGCATACGTGAAGGATGGCATGGAGGCAAGCCAAGGGCTTGCATGCTCATCTGAGGGATGATAGCCGCTAGTAGAGGACTTCCAGGGGCGAGCCAAGGGAGTGGACTTGAAGACATACGTGAAGGAGGGTCTTCGGAGTGAGGGAGAGTGATTATGTAAGCTGGGCAGTCGACTGGAAATGGATTAGTCGATTGACAGCGGGGAACTCGAACTCACAGAAAGATCAGTCGATTGGTATGGGACCAGTCGACTGATCAGGTCAAAAATCTAGCCGTTGAGTTAGCCGTTGACTAGCTCTTGCAGTGGGATCAGTCGACTACCCTGGGGGCAGTCGACTGGCAGCGGCTAGTTCAGCCTTAGGCTCTATTTAAGAGAGTTTCGTTTTGGCTGAGACTTCTTGACGAATTTGGCTTTGGTTAAAGGCCAAATAGTAGTCTAAGAGCTCAGAAGTGAAGTTTGGTTTGTGGCGAGGTTTCTCCACCAACAAGGAGCTACACGAGCTAGCCGAAGGACATCCGGGGAGTCATCCACCGACGGATCGGGATCGTCCACCTTACGGACAGCCTTGGAGTAGGAGCTTCATCTCCGAACCATGTAAAGGTGGCGCGTTAGCATTGTTTTTGTTTTGTTTAGTATTTTTGCATGCGCATGCTAACATTGTAGGTAGAAAAATCGACGAAAGCTATTCACCCCCCCTCTAGCTTGACGGTAAGATTCTAACAAGTGGAATCACAGCGAAGGTTCGCTTATCTACAAACAAATCGCCGAGAGAGCAAAAAGGTAGAGGAGATGATGATTGAAGAAAAGTTGAGTGATGATATCAACGTTCCACCTCCCTATGATTGTAACGATTTTGACTATTGGAGGATGCAGACAAAGACATGGTTTGACATGGATTGGAATTACATGATTGCGCATGAAGAACCGCTCGAAGTTCCAAGAGATAAGCATGGAAAAAGGCTCTGACCAAGATATTGGACCAAGGAGTAACACGCCCGATCAAAAGCGAATGAGAAGGTAATTTCAGTATTACGAGAGATTTTGCCTAATAATGTAATTAGTGGTGTAGGTGAATATCAAGGTGCACATGAGTTATGGAACAAGGAGATAGCATTCCATGAAAACCCTACACAAGCTAAATTAGTGAAGAGCCCAAGGAAGTGAGCTCATGTAACGACCCGGAAAATTCTCTTAATATTTCCTTAAAATATTAAGCATGTCTAGATAATTTTCTGAGGAACCTAGAAATATTAATGCGAAATTTGGCCTAGGAAATCCATGTTTTCTCATTTAAATTGGGAAAAAGGGCACTAATGGGCCTTATATGGGCTTTTTAGTACCAAAATTATTGGTGGATTTTAGGTGAAAATTAATATAAATATAAAGGGATTCTAATGGGAAATATTAACATAATTATGGAGGAATTTTAGAGGATTTTCAGAATTTTAGGGAAAATAAAAAGAAAAATAAAATAAAAAAATAAGGTGCATGGACCAAGGATTGAACCTTGGACCACTTGTACAACCATGTATGCTTTATCCAACTCATCTAGTGAGGTAATGTTATGAGGGAATGAAGTGGATATTGCTTAAAGCATAGAAGAAGATGAAGGGTCATGGAGAGACTCTTCATTTACCTCCTTAATGGGCTATAAAGAGGGGGTTTTGGGAGTTACCTCTTCTTCCTATTACTTTGCAATTTCTTCCTTCTCCTCCCCTCATCCTAGCCGAATACCCAAGGAAGGGTTCTCCCTTGGAAAAGCTCCACAAGAGGTCTCCTCCCCAAGATCTAAGGGGTCTTCCAAGGATACAAGGATAGGGGGGTTCAAGGGTCTAAAGATCTTACCATTTCCTTCTCTTTCAAGGTTTGAAAAATCAAGAAACCCAAAGTAAGACTCTCTCACCTGTGGTATAATAGTTCCTTATGATTTTCATGATTTTTAGCATGATATATTGGTTAGTTTTGGATTTGATGTTGAAAGAAAAGAAAACCAAGAACCTTAGGCTTGTAGGTTTCGGCCACCATGATTTTAAGGTCTATAATTATGCTAAAAATCTTGATAATGTTGTTTAATGTTCCCTTATGATGTTTAGAGATTAAGGATAATTTTTGGGAATTTTTGGAGTACCCTAGGATACCCTAGGGTTTCGGTCAACAACAAGAACCCATGTGTAGGGTTGAGTTTAAAACCTCAAGTGTTTGTTCATGTATTGTCATGATATAAGGGAGATGGAGGGTGTTTATATGAATGTTTCACATGGCCTAGAGACCCTATAGGTTTCGGCCAAGTACCCTAAGGGGGTGGAAAGTTAGGACTTATTTCAAGTAAGGGTTCCAATGGCCCTATGGTAAGGTATGGTTGGTGTTTAAGTAATTAATTTGGGGTTTTAATGGAATTTTTCCATACCCCCATGACCTTGAAGTTTCGACCAAGAGTAAGATTAGGGCTAAAGGATTAGGGTTGGCCTTAAGTATGGGATCAAAGGGTTCCTATGGCCTAGTATATGTGTATGAGATGTTGTTTGGGAAGTTATGTGAAGGTTCATGGACCTAGGGTTCCTTGGGGACTTTCGGCCAAGGGCCTAACCTAGGGTTAGGGTTGGGTTAAACCTCCAAAGATGCTTGTGTATGAGTTACCAAGATATATGTTTAAGTAAGATGGAAGAAGTTCTATGTTAACCAAACCCTTAGTTTGTATGTCATGAACTATATGTTAAGTCATAGATGTTTAGACATGTGCCATGATTTATGAATGATAGGTATGTATGCCATGTCTTATGAATGATATGCCATGTTTTATGAATAATATGCATGTATGCCATGTCTTATGAATGATACGTATGTATGCCATGTTTTATGAATAAGATGTATGTATGCCATGTCTTATGAATGAGGTTAAAGTACATGCCTTTAAGGCATAACGATGATGTTAAGTATGATGAATGAATGATGATGAATGACAAGTATGATGAATGGAAGATGATGCTTATGTCTTTAAGGCATAAATATGCTAAACGGCACGGTCGATGGTCGACGGTACGACGGTCGAGAGGACCGGTAAATGGGCCGGTAGACGGGCCGAGCCGTAACAAGTTATGCTATGTTAAAGATGTCATGAATGTCTTATGAATGATGAAGCATGTAAAGTATTTTACTTTATGAATGAGCTTGTACCGGACCGAAGTATGGGTCCACGGGATGGGCACCTTAAGAACGCCCCGGTTCTGGACTACCGACTATGCTGTCCACGGTTCTGGCACTACCGAAGCTGTGCAACAGGGATGGGCACCTTAAGAACGCCCCGGTTCTGGACTACCGACTATGCTGTCCACGGTTCTGGCACTACCGAAGCTGTGCAACAGGGATGGGCACCTTAAGAACGCCTCGGTTCGGGGACTACCGACTATGCTGTCCTTACCCTAGTAGGTCGAGGCTAGCTACCTCGTATTTACTTAGGGATGCGCACTTATGATGAATGAATGTGGTACAAGCCAGGGCCCAATGAATGATATGATGATTATGTTTAAGCATTTAAAAGTATGTTTTAAAGATTAAGCATCCTTATATATATATATGCAATTGCCACATGATTAAGCATCCTTATATATATATATGCAATTGCCACATGCATCCATCCATGTTATGCATTATATTTATGATAAGAATACTATGCAAAGTAAGTTTATGCAAGGTATGTTTATGCAAATGATTTTATGTATGATTATGCTAATATATGATGCCATGATTTTATGCTAGTTTATGATGCCTTGATTTTATGCTAGTTTAGGATGCCATGATTTAATTATGTTTATGCTAATTTAGGATGCCATGATTTTATTTATGTTCATGCTAGTTTAGGATGCCATGATTTATTTATGTTTATGCTAAGTTAGAATGCCATGATTTTATTTATGTTCATGCTAGTTTAGGATGCCATGATTTATTTATGTTTATACTAAGTTAGAATGCCATGATTTTATTTATGTTCATGCTAGTTTAGGATGCCATGATCTATTTATGGTTATGCTAAGTTGGAATGCCATGATTTTATTTAGGTCCATGCTAAGAATGTTTATGAGGTTATGTTGATTATGATTATGTCTATGCCAAGTATTATGCCATGCTATGAATGTTTACGATGTTGATGTCTATGTCAAGTATTATGTCACGCCATGAATGTTTTTATGGTTATGTTATGCCATGCTACGAATTTGTTTGAGTTATGTTCATGCTATGACGAATGTATGCTAAGTGATGGAAAAGTTTATGTTCTAAGTAAGGCACTAAGTATGTTAATGTCTTATGTGCTCATGATTAAATGATGAATGGTTTTAGTGAGTAGGAAAGAGTCTTACTAAGCCTGTGTGCTTATAGTCTTATTTCCTTATACCGCAGATCACACAAGGGGACAGTAAGGAAGCAGCAGGAGGGCATCAAAGAATGTGTGTGATAGTGACTTGGCCAAGGAGCAATATGGTTGCTCGTCTTATGATAGAACTCTACCTTTACTATTAAATACTTGAATGTGACTCTATGACATGATGCTAAAGTATGACATGATATGATGCTAAGTATGACATGATGCTAAGTATGACATGATATGATGCTAAGTATAACGTTAAAATGCCAAGTTCCCATGTTATGATGCTAGGAATGGTAGTAAGTGCATGTAGGTGTAAGTTTAAAGGTTTCCGCTGCATTAGGATGTCTACATGCCCTAAGTATGTTAACGTAACGCCGTTTTATGAAAAGAAAAAAAAAGCGGGCGTTACAGCTCAATGGTTCAAGAAGAGGAGAAGGACCAATCGGATGAAGAAAAGAGTTCATCATCCGAAGAAAAAGATAAAGAAGAAAAAGAATTGCCCATCTCATCAAATGAAGTGGCTCAAGAGAGTGAGAGATCATCCACTTCATCAAGGGAGGAAGAAGAGGTCTCCACTTCAAGAATTGAGGGGGAGGAGAGACCCTCTTCAATACCGGAGCAAGAAGAAGCTTCAACCTCCACCAAAGCAAGGACAAAAGATCACATCATTTGCTTTGGATGCAACAAGAGAGGACACTACAAGGACAAGTGTCCATTAGGTAAAAAGGAGGTAAACCCTAAACCCAAGTCCATTCATTTAAAATCTAATATGGGTTGTAGGGAAAAGGAGGGGAAAAAGCACATTGGATGCTTCACATGTAGAGAGCTAGGGCATTATCACACCAAATGTCCAAGAAAAGGAGAGCTCAAGAAATTAGAGCAATTGAGAAGATGGGAGAAAGAAGAAAGGAAGAAAAGCTCACATCAAGGGGGAGCTACAAGGGTGGTAAGGGAGGTAATCCCTAACTTTAAGTTTAAATATAATTTAAATTTAAACTCCTCCATACATGTTATAAATAATGTCAATTATTTACCTATGCATAGTTTTGGATTTAAGTATCATGATAGGAGTAGAGTTAATATTGTAGACAAAACCCTAGGAAAATCATGCATCATGATAAATTCAAGACCATTAGACCTAAGGACCAAGGCATTAACCCCAAGAAGGGGAGATACATGCCTAGGATGGGTAGGTCTAGGAATGTCCAAGGTGGACATGTTGATTCTAGGTTTAAGAACATAGAAAGGGAAAACCAAGCTTTGAGGGCAAAGCTTGAGAAATTAGAAAAGGCCCTGGATAGATTCACTATTGAATCTAAGGGTTTAGGTACAGTGTTAGGTGGTCAACAACCCAACAATGATAGATCGGGTCTAGGATACCGATCTAAGGTCTTCGGTGCCAATGAAAAGAAATATGCTAGGGTAGCATATAACTATGACAAGGAGGGGAAGCCCAAAAATGACAAGGGTATGCCATGTAAAGGCAAGAAGAAAGTCTTGACTAAGGACAAGGTGTCCAAGGTTAAGAAGGTTAGGATTTAGACCAAGAGTCACCGGAGGTACACCGGTGTGGTATAGTGATTGCTGAGTCACCTAGGGAGGTGACTAAAGCTAAGAGTGCCAAAGGAGTTAGAGACGGACTTGAGTCTCAATTCATGGGTTTTGACACATTGGAGTTGTGTATCATGCATGGAAATATGACATCGGGGGTCATATAGTATGAAAGATAGTTTTTGATGTGTAAATGCCATATAAACAAATGCTAGGGATGTATTGTGGTTTAGTATGGGCAGAGACATCAAGAGGAGGTCAAAACTAGGACTTTAGGTCAAGGTTCAATTGAACCATTTAGCTAGTTTTGCGTTTTGTGTCAATCTTGGGAATGATGATAGATACATTTTTGAGTGTATTTTTCCCAAGTAGATATGGGTACCACAAACCTCTCTGTTGAGGCAATCTGTGGTCCGAAGTGACCAAATATTTTGATGTTTGGGTTAAGGGTTTAAGTTAGGCTTACCCTTGTGTTCTCATATGTGTATGTTGAGTGTGCAGGATGTATAGGTTACACATATGGACTTGACTGGATGGCCTCAGTACGGTGAAGGGTGGCATGGAGACAAGCTGGAGGCTTGTGTGCGCACCTGAGGGACCTTGGAGAGAAGGGACGATGAGCTGAGGGGCGCGGACTACGAGGTATGCGTGAAGGATGGCATGGAGGCAAGCTGGAGGCTTGCGTGCATCCGAGGGACGGGAGCCGAAGATGAAGAGGGCGAGAAGGCAATAGTTGAGGCTGCAGATGAGGAGTCAGTTGAGTCATGAGGGTACGAGTGCTGTGTGATTGTACTTGGGAAAGTCCTAGGGTCTGAGTGCTAAGAGAAGTGTACTCGGGAAGGGAAACCCTAGGTGGGTGAGTTGGGCAGTCGACTGCCCTTGGAGCAGTCGTTTGATAAAACTCACAGATGGTTTGCAGCTCTGGACCAGTCGACTGCTATGGGAGCAGTCGACTATTAGAGGCTAGTGAGTTGGCTGAAAATTCGAACGTTGGGGTTGCAACGGTCGATTTTCAGTGGCACCAGTAAACTGCCCTGGGAGCAGTCGACTGGTGGCGAGTTGTCAGCCTAGGGTTCTATTTAAAGAGGATTTCGTGGAGGCTGAGACTCTTGACGAAACAAGCTTGGTTAAGGCTTGTTAGTAGTCTTTGGTGCTCAGAGTGTTGTCCGAGTTTATGGCGAGGTTTCTCCACCCACAAGGAGCGAAGAAACGCTATTCACCCCCCCTTCTAGCGTACGGAATCGATCCTACACTCTCCACAAAATTTGAATTTTTTTGGAGATTTATGAAATTTCTGGTGCATTTCTAAATTTGGGTCAGAAATGCTGAAATTGGGTTTTTCAGAGTATTAGTCGACTGGTAGATGGGGCAATCGACTGATGTTGGCTGAAATCGTTTTCAGCAGTCAAAATGATATAAAACAAGTGTATAATCTTATGGGGGGTTAGTACACTGTGTTTATGATTATTAGGGGTTAACTCCACGTCAGCAAGGGAGGCGCCCGTGACCATACAGGCGCCCTGGTTGAAGGGATAAGCGTTGGCCAAGTCTGCGGATAAAGATGCGCGCAGATAGGCACATGTATCAGGCGCCCCATTCAACATAGGCGCCCGAGACGACTGTATATAAAGGGGTTCACCCCCTTACTTCCAGACAACACTTCTTCCAACACAAATACTCAAGCGCTCCGCTCTAATCTCTCCGTGCTCAAGTTTCAAGCACCAACGACGACCCGTTGCTCTGATCTTCGAGTCCTTCTCCGGTCGTCGGTATTTTAAATTTAATTGTTTAAATTCAATTCTGTATTTGTGCTTCAAATTTGTAACCTTTTTGTGAAATATAGAATTGTCCAACATAAACGGTCAAGGACCGTGGGCCTTGGAGTAGGAGCCGATCTAGACTCCGAACCAAATAAAAGAAAGTGTGTTAACGTTGTTTTAAATTTCCGCTGCATAATATTCTTTTTATATCCAAAAAATTTTATCGATATCCCCCCCCTCTATCGATTCTAAACTATCCCACAAGTGGTATCAGAGAGGGTGGCTCAAATTTGGTGCAACCACCGATTGAGCAATTTTCGGATTTATTTTTTTCGTTCGTAATTTTTTCCCGTTCATCGAGGTTGGTGCAACACCACTCGATTTTTTATTATTATTTTGCTACCGCACTACTAATCCAGGACTTAGTCTTGGAACAATGTTCTTTTTGTAAATTTTTAGATTAAAATTCATGGTCATGCAAGAAGGCTACAACACCGCCAGACCACCACTCTTCTCAGGAGAAGACTTTTCCTATTAGAAGAGTAGGACGGAGGTCCACCTGAAAACTGTGGTAGACATGTGGATAATCATCCAGTCTGGACTGAAGATTTCTAAAAATACACAAGGCGAGGTGCAAGGCTACACGGAGTGGGACGGACCACTCAAGAAGAAAATTGAAGTAGACACAAAGTGATGGACCGAGAGAAACGATAGAGGGGGGGTGAATATCGTTAAACGTTCGGATTTGAAAAGAGAATGCGTAGTGGAAGATTAAAAACAAAAACACACAAACACCAAGGTTTTTACTTGGTTCGGAGCCTAGGTCGACTCCTACTCCAGGGCCCACGGTCGCTGACCGTTTATTGCGGGCAATACTATAATCGCGCAAAATCAGTTACAGAAATGGAATTACAGTTAAAGTGCAGTATTGAAATTAAACTCTTCTTTTTACCGACGTCCGATGTAGATTACTTTTTCCGGAGCAGTAGGACGTCGTCGGCGCTTGTATCTCGAGTCGGGAGGTTGCTGGAGCAGAGCGCGGAAGCAGAAGAGCGTAGAAGCGTTGAAAGAATTCGTTATCTGAAGCTTCGGGGTCGAGGGCCCTTTTCTAGGCCCTGGGGGCGCCCGGAACATCGGGGGCGCCCCCCCCCCCACGTGTTGGCTGATCCGCCTTTAACTCGGTCAGCTTCTGATGCCTTCAAACTCGGGATCAGATCTTGACTGGGGCTCCCGGGACGCTGGGGGCGCCCGGATTGACCGGGTCAGACTCTTATCCTCTTGGCTTCGTTGGAGTTGCTTCGGTAGCTTCACCTGGGGGCGCCCGGAGCGCTGGCGGCGCCCGGGTGCAGCGGCGGCGCCCGGGAGCATGGGGTCGCCCCGAACATGAACTGTCGAAGCCTTCCTTTGCATTATGTGTTTTGTTTTCACCATGGGGGCGCCCGGGACACTCCGGGCGCCCTGGTCAGCTGTTGCCTCACTTCTTTGAGGCTCTTTGAGTTGCAGACACTCATTCCTTCGGTCCTGCATCTAGGGTTAGTCCAAAACACTATAAAGCAATAAGATGTTAGTTTATACAGCCTTAGCTGTCTTGGTTCTGACTTTGGGTCTCCAAAATGGAACCCTAGGTCGAACCGACGCCTACTGTTCCCTCGACGGGGAACGCGTCCTCACCTACTCCTCTCGGGAGAATGTACCTGATGCCAACCGGCTCCTCCGGTTGGACTTTTGCCTAGCAGTCCTTCGCCAGGTCTTGGATACCAAGTTGTCCTTCGCCCGGTGCCTAGCTGTCCTTCGCTAGGTCTTCAGTCCCAAGTTGTCCTTCGCCTGGCGCCTAGCAGTCCTTCGCTAGGGCTTCAGTACCCTGGCATTCCTTCGCCAGTGCCTAGCAGTCCTTTGCTAGGACTCTTTACCCGGGCATTCCTTCGCCAGTGCCTAGCAGTCCTTCGCTGGAACTTTTTACCCTGGCATTCCTTCTCCAGTGCCTAGCAGTCCTTCACTAGGACTTTTTACCCTGCACACTAGAGTAACATGTTAGATAACAAGTAAGACTTAACTTTTGAGCCCTGTTGCCATTATCAAAACTCAAGTTCGACTTGGGTGCCTTCTGCACCAACAATCTCCCCCTTTTTGATTTATAACAACCTGGTTCAAAAGGTTAAGTTTAATCAAAGCATATAAAAATTACCTTTTGTTCCCTCCCCCTGGAAGGAATCTCCCCCCTAGATTTTTCAAAAATTCGTGGGGTAAATGAAAATAGGTTTTAAGTCTGAAGATGGTTTTAACCAAAAAAAATTTTAAGCGTTAAAGCTTATATTTTCCAAAATGATTTTCGTTGTGAGCTTTGGAAAGAATTTAACCACTTTGACAAATTTTGAAAACTTTAAGAAGAGTTTTGAAAACTTAAGTTTTGAGTACTGAAAATTTTGACGCCTTAAGTTTAAAGTACTCAAAAGTTTTGAAAACTTTAAGTTTTAAAGTACTTGGATAACTTTGAACACATTAATTTTAAGTACTTAGGAAACTTTTAAGAACCGTTAGTTTAAAGTACTTAGCACCTTTTTGAAAACTTAAAAACTTAAGTACTTAATAAGATTTTGAAACATTAAGAACTTAGTATGATTTTGAAAGCTTAAGTACTTAGTAGAATTTTGAAGTACTTAGTAAGATTTTGAAAACTTGAGAACTTAAGTACTTAGTAACTTAGTACTTTTTGAATTAAAGATAGAATTTGAAAAATTTTGAAAAACATAAGTACTTAGAAAATTTTGAAAAAGCTTAAGTACTTAGAATAGTTTTGAAAAGCTTAAGTACTTAGAAAATTTTTGAAAAACTTAAGTGTTTTGAGAAACTTAGTACTTTTTGAATAAAGGATAGAGTTTTTTAAAAAACTTTGAGCTAGAAAATTTTTAAAAAACTTTGAGCTAGAAAATTTTGAGCTAGAAAATTTTAAACTCTCTCCTTTCCTATCTCTCCCCCTTTGCCATATATCAAAAATAGATAAATATAGCAGAAATTAAATTGCATAAAGGAAATAACTTTCATAAAGGAAAATATTTGCATGATTTTGCTGTACTGAACCAATTCATGATAAGACTTAAACCAAATCAGTTAATTTTCTCTTGTAGGGACCTGTCTAACCCAATTAGCTACTTACTAACTGTTATAAACAGTAGTTTTTGCTAGGGTTAGTCAAGTTAAGTGTTTCTGTTCAAGTTAGATTTTCTAAGCTTGACACTTAACTTGATTGCTGTGTAAATTGTATTTAGTGCCCCAATTACTGCAGATGCACTGACTTAAAGCATCTTGAATTAAGGCAAAGACCTAACCATCTCAACCCATTCTAGGTTATCAATCAAAAGTACCCTAAGGTGCTTGTGAGATGCTGGCTTCTAAATCTATAGGTGCATGCAGTTCTAGGGTTAGGGCCTAGGCTAAGTCCATTTGCGAAAAAGCCCTAGTTTTGAAAGGGGGTAGTTTTGAAATAAAACTAAGTCGAAAGAAAAAAATTTAAAAAAATTGATTTTGAAATTAAGTAAAATAGTTTTTCAAATTCTTTTAGAAACTGATTTTTAAATCAAGTAAAGCAGTAAGAAAATCAAAAGTAGAGTTAACCTATTCTACAGAGCACAGTACTAACTGCCTTCTTAGTGAACTGAACTCAGATTCAGGTAAGGGTTTTGTGAGTATATCAGCTAAGTTGAATTTAGAGTCTATGTGCTTAAGTACTATTTCACCCCTGGCTACATGGTCTCTTACAAAGTGATGTTTGACTTCTATGTGTTTGGTTCTGGAATGTTGGATTGGGTTCTTAGTTAGATTAATTGAACTTATATTGTCAATAAATACTTGAGTTTGGGTGTAGTTGAGCTGGAAGTCCTTAAGAGTGTGCATCATCCATAAAAGTTGTGCTACACACTCTCCTAAGGCTACATACTCAGCTTCAGTTATGGACAGAGCTACACAGTGTTGTTTTCTGCTGCACCAACTTATTAGACTATTTCCTAATAGTTGGCAACTTCCACTTGTGCTCTTTCTATCTAATTTACAACCCGCATAGTCAGAATCCGAGTATCCTAACAAATTGAAGGTTGAGATTCTAGGATACCAAATCCCTACATTTAGGGTGCCCTTTACATATCTTAGTATTCTTTTTAGGGCTGCTAAGTGCGTTTCCTTAGCACAGGTTTGGTATCTAGCACACATCCCTACAGAAAAAAGAATGTCAGGTCTGCTGGCTGTAAGGTACAGTAGACTACCTATCATACTTCTATAGAGTTTAAGGTCCATTGGTTTACCATCAGGGTCACTATCTATTTTTACATTAGTGGTCATGGGGGTACTTATGCTTTTAGAGTTATCCATTTTAAATTTCTTTATTAACTCTTTAGCATATTTGGATTGATGGACATAGTTTCCATCCCTAGTTTGTTTAATTTGTATGCCTAGGAAAAAGTTAAGTTCACCAACTAGGCTCATTTCAAATTCATTTTCCTTTATTTTAACAAATTCTTTTAGAAAGTTCGAGTTGGTCGACCCAAAGATTATGTCATCTACGTAAATTTGGGCAATAAATATATCTTTTCCTAGGGTTTTAATAAACAAGGTTGAGTCAATTTGTCCTTGTTTAAATTCTTTAGAGATTAAGTAAGTTGATAAACGTTCATACCAGGCCCTAGGTGCTTGTTTTAGCCCATATAGTGCTTTAGTAAGTTTGTAAACGTGGTTAGGTCTTTCTAAGCCCTCAAACCCAGGGGGTTGTCCTACATTAACTTCTTCTTTAATGAATCCATTTAGAAAAGCTGACTTTACATCCATTTGGTATAACTTAAATCCTTTATGGGATGCAAAGGCCAGTAACATCCTAATGGACTCAAGTCTAGCTACTGGGGCATATGTTTCGTCGTAATCTAATCCTTCTACTTGGCTGAAATCCTTTGCTACTAAGCGGGCTTTATTTCTGACTATTTCTCCTTGATCATTCAACTTATTCCTAAAAACCCACTTAGTGTCAATGACGGATTTGCCCTCAGGTTTAGGTACTAATTCCCAGACTTGGTTTCTCTCAAATTGAGCTAGCTCTTCTTGCATAGCTATGATCCAATCAGGATCAGGTAGGGCTTCTTCTATAATTTTGGGTTCAATTTTTGATATCATAGCTATTTGACTAAGGTTTCTATAGGAGGATCTAGTCCTGACTCCTAGAGTTGGATCACCCACAATTTGATCGGTTGGGTGACTAAGTCTGGGTTTCTTGGTTCTTCTAGAACTTGGTTCAGCCTCAGGTCCGGCTGGTCAGTTTGGTTCACTATTTGATTCGACTCTTTGGGCTGGTTCATTTGTTGGTTCGATAATTGGTTCAGTTGTCTCATTAATTGGTTCAATAGTTAGTTCGTTTAAGGGTTCAATTAAAGGTTCACTAGTTTGTTCATTATTTTCTTGATCAGAATTTGATGAAGTTGGGTCTGGATTATCAGATGTTGAGTTGATTTCTTCATCAAATATTAAGTTTGTTGTTTCTTCAATTTTCTTAGTTTGTTTGTTGTAAACTCTATAGGCTCTACTGGTGGTTGAGTATCATAGGAAGATACCTGGGGTTGACTTGGACTGAAATTTCCCTAAATAGTCTTTGGTGTTTAGGATATGGACATTGCATCCAAAGACCCTTAGGTAGTGTAGATTTGGGAGTCTATGGTAGTACAGTTCATAGGGTGTTTTGTTGTGTCGCTTGTTAATCAGAGCCCTATTTTGGATGTAACAAGCCGTACTAATCGCTTCTGCCCAATATTGGTTTGCTAAGCTAAATTCGTTGAGCATAGCCCTAGCGGCTTCCTGTAATGTTCTATTTCTTCTTTCGACTATCCCATTTTGTTAAGGGGGTTCTAGGACATGAAAATTTATGTAAATACCCATTGACCTTACAGAATTCCTCGAACCGTTGATTTTCAAATTCTCCCCCATGGTCACTCTTAAGTCTTTTAATTTTAGTATCGTTTTGATTTTCAATTAATTTACAGAATTCATTAAATAGGTTTTTCATCTTTGGTTTTTAGAAACCTAACCCAGGTGAACCTAGAATAATCATCAAGTATTACTAAGCAGTATCAGTTTCCGCTTAGTGACTTGGCTCCATGTGAATCAAATAGGTCAAGGTGCAGGAGCTCAAGTGTGGTTTGAGTTAGGTCAGATTGGATTAGTTTGTGATTAGATTTGGTTTGTTTACCTTGATTACATGATTCACATATTAGGTTTTCATTGTTTTTAATTTTGAGGATACCTTTGATTAAGCCAAGTTGGATGACTTTTGAAATAGATCTCAGATTAGTGTGACCTAGTCTCCTATGCCAGAGATTTGATTGTTCTAACTGAGTTAACATACATTTGGGTACTAGGGGAAGGTTTATAGTGTATACATTATTTTTCCTAGTGCCCTCAAGCATGATTTCTGAGTCTTGTACATTTCTAATCAGGCAGTTAGAATTGTTGAAGGTGACTATATAACCAGAATCACATAACTGACCTATGCTAAGTAAGTTAAAATTGAAGTTTTCAACCAAAAGAACTTTCTTAATAACAAAGTCAGATTTAAGCTCAATATTACCTGACCCAATTACCTTCAGTGTAGCATTGTTGCCAAATGCCACTGAGCCTAGGTTCTTCAACTTGAGTTTGGTGAACTTCAATTTATCTCCAGTCATGTGTCTGGAGCAACCGCTATCCAACATCTATTGGTCCAAATATTTATATTTCTACACATAAAGAGTTTTATTGATTTGGATCCAATTAGAGTCAGGAATAGCTTAAATTGAGTTTCACTGCCTAGTCTGTCTCACCCAAATCTAGGATTTTCACTCACGTTAGCCTTATAGGTTTTGTGAGACAGGTTTTGATAAGTAAAATTATATTGAAAAATTAATTTTTATTTAGAAAACCTTAAATTAATTTTTGAAAATAATTAAATTTATTAAAAAAAATATTTGAATCTACACCTAACTGAAGATTGGTGTTAGATTTGAATTTGACAAAGAATAATTTGAATTTGAAATTCAAAAATTGGCTTCCAGGTCTTGGCGAGGCACTAGGCCTTCTTTGGTCGTAGCCTTATTGGATCATCAACCCTTTCCTTGACAAAGCCGTTTAATGAAATTTCATTTTCAAAATTAATCTTTGAAAAGTTCTGGTCTAACTAGTTTGGATTTTGGATCGGTAGCTTCGGCTAGTTTCACCAGTCTAAAGAGACCAAGTAAACTTGACCTTATTAGAATTGGTTTCCCTAACGTACTATCATCTCACCACCACCCAATACTATGTTGTCAAGTTTCAGTTAAGTTTGTTTAGTCCTTAAACTACCCATTCCTAAGTCTAAGCATGGTAAATTACAGAAATCTAAATAAACAATCAATCAAGCAAATTGCAAGAATTAAATTCTATTTAACAATAAATATAGTTTTTAATTTTGCTCCCCCTGGACTAAAGCCACGGTAATGATTGGGCAAGATGTGAATCTTGTCCTTGGGGATTCAATACTGATTTGATCCAGTTGGTTTGTTCAGGTATAGTTTAGGTACCCATGCCTGAACTTTACTTCTGGAGTGATTCAGTACAGCAAAGTAAGATCTTTGTCTAGATTTGGTTTTATAGCCAAGTCCGGATCGATTTAGAACTGATTTCCGATTTTCAAGAATCATGTCAAGACCCTTGGAACCAGAAGTGAATCGTTCTAAAGCTGATCTAAGATCCTTAACCTGAATTTTCAGGGAGGAGTTCTCTTTCTCAAGTTTTTCAACTTGAGTAGGAGTTCCTTCTTGAACCTTTTCGGTTAAGGGTTTAGAGTCAGCTCCCTCTTTCAGGAGTTTTACTTCCTGTCGGAGGGATTCGACTCGGAGTTTGGCTTTTGCCAAATCTCGAGAAAGATACGAAATTAGTTCATTTAATTGACATCTATTAAATCCACTTACCTTAATTTCCCCGTCCTCTGAGAAGGTCAGTCTGGCGTCGTCCTGTTCTGAGTCTGACTCGGTCTCGACTTTCTCTGAGGCGGTTAGTGCTAGTAGGTTCAACTGTGGGACCTCTTCTTCTTTGGAGGATGAGGACTCGTCCCACGTTGCTTGAAGTGCCTTCTTCCTTCTATTCTTCTTGGTTTCCTTTAGGTTCAGACACTCCGTCTTGTAGTGACCCTTCTTCTTGCACTCGTAGCAGGTCACGTTGGGCTTGTTCTTTTCGTTTGCGGGTTCAGCTGGTTCGTCCTTTCTTCGGTTGGCTTTCCTTCTGTTGGTTTGATTTTTCAGTTCTTTGTAGTAGTTTCTTGCCAGTCGGACCAGCTTAGGTCTATCTCCTTCTTCATCTTCTGAGTCTGAGTCTGAGTTAGACTCGGGTTCAGGTTGAGGCTTCTTCTTTGTTGACCTTCCAGTTTTACCTGCAACAAGGGCAATACCTTTCTCGGTCGAATTGCAGTTAGTCTGTTCATGTAATTCTAACTCAGAGAATAATTCATCTAATTTAATCTTTGAAAGATCCCTTGAAACCTTGTATGCATCTACCATAGATGCCCACAAGGTGTTTCTAGGGAAAGCATTTAGTGCATACCTTATTAGGTCACGATTTTCTACCTTGTGACCAATAGTGTGAAGATCGTTCATCAGTTCTTGGATTCGTGCGTGAAGCTGGGCTGCTGTTTCGTTGTCGGCCATTTTGATGGTATACAGTTTGTTCAGGAGCAGATCTCTCTTGCTGATCCGAGTGTCTGATGTCCCTTCGTGCAGCTCGATCAGTTTTCCCCACAGCTCCTTGGCACTGTTGAAAGGGCCCACCCGGTTCAGCTCCTCATTTGTTAAGCCGCATTGAAGGGTCTGGGTCGCCTTTGCATCCGCTTCAATTCTTCGTTTCAGAGCGGTGTCCCACTCTGTGTAGCTTTGAGGTACTCCTTCAGCATTTCTCGGAATCTCCAGTCCGGTTATCCACATGTCCACCTGAGTTTTCAGGTGGACCTCTATTCTGCTCTTCCAATAGGAGAAGTCTTCTCCACTGAAGAGAGGTGGTCGTGCGGTGCTGAAGCCTTCTTGCATGGCCATTTATCTGAAATGTAAACTAAACAAAGAAAAATATCCCAAGACTTGGTCTTGGATTAGTAGTGCGGGATAAGAAAAAAATATTCGTCGAGGGGTGTTGCACCAACCTCGATCAACGAGAAGAAATTTGAAAAAAAATATTAGTGCAACACCCCTCGACGAAGAAACGATAGAGGGGGGGGTGAATATCGTTAAACGTTCGGATTTGAAAAGAGAATGCGTAGCGGAAGATTAAAAACAAAAACACACAACACCAAGGTTTTTACTTGGTTCGGAGCCTAGGTCGACTCCTCGACCAGGGCCCACGGTCGCTGACCGTTTAGTTCGAGCAATACTATAATCGCGCAAAACCAGCTACAGAAATGGAATTACAGTTAAAGTGCAGTATTGAAATTAAACTCTTCTTTTTATCGACGTCCGATGTAGATTACTTTTTCCGGAACAGTAGGACGTCGTTAAACGTTGATCGAGGTTGGTGCAACACCCCTCGACGAATATTTTTTTCTTATCCCGACGTCCGATGTGTGTTTAACGACGTCGTTAAACGTTTAACGACGTCCTACTGCTCCGGTAAAAACCTTGATTGAGGGGGGGGGGGTGAATATCGTTAAACGTTCGGATTTGAAAAGAGAATGCGTAGCGGAAGATTAAAAACAAAAACACACAACACCAAGGTTTTTACTTGGTTCGGAGCCTAGGTCGACTCCTACTCCAGGGCCCACGGTCGCTGACCGTTTAGTGCGAGCAATACTATAATCGCGCAAAATCAGTTACAGAAATGGAATTACAGTTAAAGTGCAATATTGAAATTAAACTCTTCTTTTTACCGACGTCCGATGTAGATTACTTTTTTCGGAGCAGTAGGACGTCGTCGGCGCTTGTATCTCGAGTCGGGAGGTTGCTGGAGCAGAGCGAGGAAGCAGAAGAGCGTAGAAGCGTTAAAAGAATTCGTTATCTGAAGCTTCGGGGTCGAGGGCACTTTTATAGGCCCTGGGGGCGCCCGGAACTTCGGGGGCGCCCCCCCACGTGTTGGCCGATCCGCCTTTAACTCGGTCAGCTTCTGAACCCTTCAAACTCAGGATCAGATCTTGACCGGGGCGCCCGGGACGCTGGGGGCGCCCGGATTGACCGGGTCAAACTCTTATCCTCTTGGCTTCGCTAGAGCTGCTTCGGTAGCTTCACCTGGGGGCGCCCGGAGCGCTGGGGGCGCCCGGGTGCAGCGGGGGCGCCCGGGAACATGGGGGCGCCCCGAACATGAACTGTCGAAGCCTTCCTTTGCATTATGTGTTTTATTTTCACCATGGGGGCGCCCGGGACACTCCGGGCGCCCTGGTCAGCTGTTGCCTCACTCCTTTGAGGCTCTCTGAGCTGCAGACACTCGTTCCTTCGGTCCTGCATCCAGGGTTAGTCCAAAATACTATAAAGTAATAAGATGCTAGTTTACACAGCCTTAGCTGTCTTGGTTCTGACTTTGGGTCTCCAAAATGGAACCCTAGGTCGAACCAACGCCTACTGTTCCCTCGACGGGGAACGCGTTCTCACCTACTCCTCTCGGGAGAATGTACCTGATGCCAACCGGCTCCTCCGGTTGGACTTTTGCCTAGCAGTCCTTCGCCAGGTCTTGGATACCAAGCT
The DNA here is from genome assembly GCA_024364735.1 of Boesenbergia rotunda. NCBI lineage: Eukaryota > Viridiplantae > Streptophyta > Magnoliopsida > Zingiberales > Zingiberaceae > Boesenbergia > Boesenbergia rotunda. The sequence goes on from JAGFNQ010001021.1 coordinate 145,464, forward strand.
GTCCTTCTCCCGGTGCCTAGCTGTCCTTCGCTAGGTCTTCAATCCCAAGCTGTCCTTCGCCTGGCGCCTAGCAGTCCTTCACTAAGGCTTCAGTACCCTGGCATTCCTTCGCCAGTGCCTAGTAGTCCTTTGCTAGGACTTTTTACCCTGACATTCCTTCGCCAGTGCCTAGCAGTCCTTCGCTAGGACTTTTTACCTTGGCATTCCTTCGCCAGTGCCTAACAGTCCTTCGCTAGGACTTTTTACCCTGGCATTCCTTCGCCAGTGCCTAGCAGTCCTTCGCTAGGACTTTTTACCCTGCACACTAGAGTAACATGTTAGATAACAAGTAAGACTTAACTTTTGAGCCCTGTTGCCATTATCAAAACTCAGGTTCGACTTGGGTGCCTTCTGCACCAACACAAAGGCCACACAAACACTGCAATGTGGCTTAAACAAGGAAGAGTTGAACCACGTCGGACCCTTCAGCAGCGCAAAGGAACTATGGAACAAATTAATCGAACTGCACGAAGGTACATCAGATACGCGGATCAACAAAAGAGATCTACTACTCAACAAGCTATACACCATCAAGATGCACGATGGGGAAACAGCAGCACAGCTCCACGCAGGAATCCAGGAGCCGATGAATGGGCTACATACAATAGGTCATAAGGTGGAAAACCGTGACCTAATAAGGTATACTCTGAACTCGTTCCCAAGGAACTCACTGTGGGCATCTATGGTAGATGCCTACAAGGTTTCTAGGAACCTTTCTGAAATTAAGCTCGATGAATTATTATCAGAATTAGAATTACATGAGAAAACTAATATTGCAATGGTCGAGAAAAGTATAGCTTTTGTTACAGGGAAAACTCCAAGAAAATCACAGAAGAAGAAGCAATAACCCAAATCAGATTCAGAGTCTGACGACGATGGAGTAGATCATCCAAAACTGGTCCGGTTGGCTCGTGACTATTACAAGGTGCTAAAGAATCAAATGAGCAAAAAGAAGACAACTCAGAAGAAGGATGATCCAACTGAACCCTCAACAAGCCAGAAGAATAAAAGCAACGTAACGTGTTACGAGTGCAACAAGAAGGGTCACTTCAGATCGGAGTGCCCTAACCTGAAGGAAGGCAAGAAAGCTCGGAAGAAGAAGGCACTACAAGCCACATGGGATGAATCGTCCTCGGAAGAAGAAGAAGAGGCTCCACACTCCAACCTCCTCGCGTTGACCGCCTCGGAAGACATCGACTCCGGAACGGAATCAGAACTTGATGAAGACGTCGGCACCAGAAAGCTCTCAATCTAAGAGGATGGACAGATTACGATAAGAGGTTATCCTGAATCAAAGCTTTACAATCTTATCTTGTATCTGTCTTGCAAGTTGGCAAAAGCCAACGTCCAGGTTGAAACCCTCCGACAGGAATTCAAACTCCTGAAAGAGGAAGTCCGACTGGGTCAGTTCAAGAAGGAACCTCGACTCAAGTTCAAAAGCTTGGGGAAGAGAATTCCTTCTTGAAAACTCAAGTCAAGGAACTCAAAGTCGTATTAGAATGATTCACTTCGGGTTCCAAGAATCTGGACATGATTCTTGGAAAATAGAAGTCAGTTCTAAATCGATCCGGACTGGGCTATCGAACCAACTCGCGACAACGATCTTACTATTCCGTATTGAACCAACCTAAAACCCGAGGCCAAGCATGTGTCCCAAAGCTAAGTTTGAACAAACAAGCTGGACCAAACCAATATTGGATCCCCAAGGACAAGATTCACATCTTGCCTAACACATCTCGAGGCTTCAGTCTAGGTGGAGCCAATATAAAAACTATTTTTATACTTAGATAATTTTTTTATGCTTATTTATTTTTTTTGCAATATTATTCTGCTTAGACGTAGGAATAGTTAGTTAAGGACAAGACTTACTTGAAACTTGAACAACATAGTATTAGGAGGAGATGAGATGATAGTACGTTAGGGAAGCCTGTCTAAGGAGTCAAGTAGGGTAAGACGTACCCTATTTGGTCTGTTTAGTCCGGTGAAACTTGTCGAAGCTACCTCTCCAAATCCTAATCTAGTTAAACCAGAATTTCATAAAGAGTAATTTGAAAATGATCTTTCTTTAAAAGACTTTGTCAAGGAAAGAGTTGTTGATCCAATAAGGCTACGACCAAAGAAGGCCTCTGTGCCTCACCAAGACCTAGAAGCCGATTATCGAAACTCACTTTTAAATTACTATTTGATAAACTCAAATCTAACAAAAGTTTTAATTAAATCTTAGATTTAACATTAAATCAAAGATAAAAATCATACATCTCACAAAACAGATAAGGAAACCTGTTTTGTCACTCAGAATTGGGTGAGATGTCTAGGACCTAATAATGTAATCCAACCCAACCAACCAAAATTAACTCTACAACATTTTTCAAAATTAATTCTACACTTTCAAAATTAATTCTAATTCTACATTTTTCAAAATTAATTCTACACTTAACATTTTTCACATAATATTTTTCAAAGTCAATTTCAAAATTAATTCGAACTTAGTTTTTTTTACAAATACTGAAAACCTGTCTCACAACAGGAAACCCATAAGGTCAACATGCTTGATAACCTTAGATATGGGTGAGACAGATTAGGCAGTGAGATTCAATTCAATCTATCCTTACCTCTACATAAATGGATCCAAATCGAACATACTTTATGTGTAGGAACATAAAGATTTGGACCAGTGGATGATGGATAGTGGATGCTCCAGACACATGACTGAGGATAAATTGAGTTCACCAAAATCAAGTTCAAAAACCTAGGCTCAGTGGCATTTGGCAACAATTCCACACTTAAAGTAATTGGGTCAGGTAATATTGAACTAAACTCAGATTTTATTATTAAAAAGGTGTTATTGGTTGAAAACTTTAAGTTTAATTTACTTAGCATTAGCCAACTGTGCAACACTGGTTATATTGTTATCTTCACCAATTCTGATTGTCTGATTAGGAATCTACAAGACTTAGAAGTTACACTTAAGGGTTGTAGGAAGAACAATGTTTACACAATCAATCTACCTGTAATACCTAAATGTTTTCTAACTCAACTAGAAGAAACCAATCTATGACATAGAAGACTGTGCCACACCCATACTAAATTAATTTCAAAACTAACTCAACTGGGACTGGTTAAAGGTATACCTAAAATTAAAAACTTTGAAAATACCTTCAGTAATTCATGTCAACAAGGTAAACAAACCAAGTCAACCCACAAACCAACCCAGTCAGACTTAACTCAAGCCACACTTGAGCTTTTACACCTAGACCTATTTGATTCACATGGAGCCATGTCGCTAAGCGGGAATCGGTACTGCATAGTAATTATTGACGATTATTCTAGGTTTACTTGGGTTAGATTCTTAAAAACCAAAAATGAAATATTAACTCATTTAATAATTTGTGCAAAATGATAGAAAATCAAAATGACACAAAAATTAAAAGACTTAGGAGTGACCATGGGGAGAATTTGAAAATCTGAGATTTGAGGAATTTTGTAAAATTAACGGGTACGTCCATAAATTTTCATGTCCTAGAACTCCCCAACAAAATGGAATAGTTGAGAGAAAAAATAGAACCCTTTAAGAAGCCACAAGGACCATGCCCAACGAATACAACCTAACTAATCAGTTTTGGGCAGAAGCGGTTAATACAACCTGTTATATTCAAAATAGGGTCTTAATAAATAGAAGACACAACAAGACCTCTTATGAAATTTATTATCACAGACTACCAAATTTACATTACTTAAGGGTTTTTGGGTGTAAAGTACATATTTTGAACACTAAGGACTACCTAGGTAAGTTTCAATCAAAATCAACCCCAGAGACCTTTTTAGGATATTCAACAACAAGTAGAGCATATAGGGTCTACAATAGACAAACCCTTAAAATTAAAGAAACGACAAACTTAATATTTGATGAAGAAATTGAAACAAAACCTATGGTTAAACAAAACCTAAACATCAAATCTTGATCAAGAAGATATTGAACCATTAACAGAACTATCAATGGAACCAACTACTGAGGCATCAACTGAACCAATAGCTGAGCCAACCCAAGTAGTTGAACCAATCACTAAACCAAATCTACCAGCCGGACCTGAGGCTGAACCTAGTTCTAGGAGAACTAAGAAACCCAGACTGAATCATCCCTCTAACCAAATCTTGGGTGATCCAACCTTAGGGGTCAAAACAAGGTATTCTTACAGAAATCTTAGTCAAATTTCCCTAATTTCAAAAATAGAACCTAAGACTATAGAAGCAACCCTACCTGACTAGATTGGATCATTGCAATGCAAGAAGAACTAGCCCAATTTAAGAGAAACCATGTCTGGGACTTAGTACCTAAACCTAAAGGTAAGTCAGTTATAGACACTAAGTGGGTATTTAGAAACAAGCTAAATGATCAAGGGGAGATTGTGAGAAACAATTAGGATGTTACTACACTTGAATCAATTAGGATGTTACTAGCTTTTGCAGCCCATAGTGTTTTTAAACTATACCAAATGGATGTCAAGTTTGCCTTTCTTAATGGGTTCATAAAAGAGGAAGTGTATGTAGGGCAGCCCCTAGGATTTGAGGACTTAGACAATCCTGAGTATGTGTTCAAACTTAGGAAAACCCTTTTATTGGTTAAAACAAACACCTAGGGCCTGGTACGAAAGACTATCAACCTACTTGATTTCTAAGAAATTTAACCAAGGCCAAATTGACTCAACCTTATTTGTTAAAACCGTAAAAAAGACATATTTATAGCTCAAATCTATGTAGATGACATAATATTCGGGTCAACAAATTCTAACTTTTTAAAAGACTTTGTTAAAATTATGGAAAGTAAGTTTGAAATCAGTTTGGTAGGTGAACTAAACTTTTTCTTAGGTCTAAAAATAAAACAAACCAGGGATGGTAACTATGTTCATCAGTCCAAATATGCATGAGAATTAGTCAAAAAATTCAAAATGGAAAACTCTAAGAGTTTAGGTACTCCCGTGGCCACAAATGTCAAAATAGACAATGACCCTGAAGGTAAATCAGTGGACTTAAAACATTATAGAAGCATGATAGGTAGTTTATTATACTTAATTGCTAGTAGACCCGACATTCTGTTCATAGTAGGAATGCGCGCTAGGTACCAAACCTGTGCTAAGGAGTCTCACTTAACGACCCTAAAAGGAATCCTTAGGTACATTAAGAGTATCCTAAATGTAGGTATTTGGTATCCTAGGACCTCTAACTTTGAATTATCAGGATACTCTGACTCAGACTATGCCAGATGCAAACTAGATAGAAAGAGTACAAGTGAAAGTTGTCAATTATTACGACATAGTCTAATCAGCTAATGCAGTAGACAGCAACATTGCATTGCCTTATCCACAACTGAAATAGAGTATGTTGCCCTAGGAGAGTGTGTAGCACAACTTTTATAGATGATGCACACTCTTAAGGACTTTCAGCTAGACTATGCCCAAACCAAAGTGTTAATTGACAACATAAGCATGATCAACCTTACGAAAAACCCTATTCATCACTCTCAAACCAAACACATTGAAATAAAACATCATTTTGTTAGGGACTATGTAGCTAGGGGTGAAATTATACTTATGCAGGTGGACTCGAAATCTAATCTAGCCGACATCTTTACCAAACCCTTACCTGAGTCTGAGTTTAGCTTACTAAGAAGGCAGTTAGGATTGTGCTTAGTAGAATAAGGACTATTATTATGTATGTTTTCAAAAAAATTTCAAAACTAGTATTTCAAATCTTTTGAAAAATCACTTTTATTTTATTTCTTGAATTTTTTAAAAAAATTCTTTTCCGACTTAGTTTTTTTAAAAAAAATTTGCCTCTTTAAAACTAGGGTTTTCTATGCAATGGATTTAGCCTAAGCTTTAACCCTAGAATTGCATGCTCCTATAAATCTAGAAGCCAGTATCTCACAAGCACCTTTTGACACTTTGATTGATAACCTAGACTGGGTTGAGATGCTTAGGTCTATGCCTTGACTCAAGATGCTTTAAGTCAGTGCATCTAGAGTAGTTGGGGCGATAAATACAGTTGAACAGCAATCAAACTAAGTTTTCAAGCTTAGAAAATCTAACTTGATCAGATCACTTAACTTGACTAACCCTAGAGAAAGCTGTTGTTATATAATAGTTAGTAAGTAGCTAACTGGATTAGACAGGACCCGAAATAATTCAATTTAGTTGGTTTGATTTTTGTTGTGGTTTGGACTCACTAGAATTGGTTCAATATGTGTTTTCAATTTTTATAAAATAAATTGGCTCTGATTTGCAACTATTTTTTTACCGATATTTTGATATATAGCAACAGGGGAGAGTAAAAAAAGAGAGTAAATTTTTTTTAAAAAGTAAAGTTAAATTTACAAATGCATTAAATTTTCAAGTACAAAATATTACAATATTTTTAAGTACAAAATATTTTTAGGTGCACAATATTTTTCAAGTACAAAAGATGTTTAAGTGCACAATATTTTTCAAGTACTTTTCAAAGTACTAATATTTTTTGTGAAAAATATTTTTGCAAAGTATTGTGTTAAAATATTTTTCTAAGTGCAAAATATTTTTTTAAGTGTTAAAATATTTTTCTAATTGCAAAATATTTTCCTAACTGTAAAATATTTTTCTAAGTACAAAATATTTTTCTAACTGCAAAATAGTTTTCTAAGTGTAAAATATTTTTCTAAGTGCAAAATATTTTATTTGCACAATATTTTTAATGGGAAAAATCTTTGTAAGTGTGCAAATGTTTTGAGTACAAAAAGTGCAAAGTCTTTTAAAGTATAAATTTTTATGGTAAAGTTAAAATTCTATTTTTTAGAAAAATTTATTAATCTTTCCAAAAAGGTGTTTTAATTTTTCAACTTCAAAAATTTTGCAAAATATACTTGGTCAAAATTTGTTGATCTTGATTTCACAAAAAGACTTTAATTTTTTTCCTCAAAAAGAGTACACTTAAATGTTTTTGAAAAACTGCATATCTTTGAAAGCTTAAGGGGGAGAATCTCTAATTCAAGGGGAGATTAGCGCATGTTTTTTCAAAAATTAGTTTTCTTAAAAAAATAGGAGAGGAAAAATAAAATGTTTGTTTGAAATATCTGCTTTGTATGTTTTAACTTAACTTTTGAACTAGGTTGTCATAAATCAAAAAGGGGGAGATTGTTGGTGCCGAAAGCACTAAGATCGAACCTGGGTTTTGATAATAGAAAAGGGTTCATAAGTTAAGATTATATTGTGATCTAATGAATTTGTTTAAGTGCGTAGGAGAAGTCCTAGGTAAGCAAGGCACGAAGTCCTGGTTCATAGAATTGGGCAATAAGTCTTGGCTGAGGGCTGGGCACCGAAGACCTGACCGAGGGATGGGCAATAAGTCCTGGTCGTGGACTGGGCATGAAGTCCTAATTCGAGGAATTGGGCAACAAGTCCTGGGTGAGGGCTGGGCACCGAAGACTTGCCCGAGGGTTGGGCAATAAGTCCTGGTAGTGGACTGGGCACGAAGTCCTGATCCAGAAGATCAGGCAACAGTCCAACCGGAGGAGCCGGTTGGCAAAAGGTAAATTCTCTTGAGAGGAGTAGGCGAGGATGCGTTCCCCGAAGAGGGAACATTAGGCATCGGTTCGACCTAAGGTTCCATTTAGGAAGCCCAAACTCAGAACCAAGACAGTGCAGGTTGTTAACTGTACTCAATTTAACTATTATTTGTGTTTTGGAACTATCCCTGGTTACAGGAACAAAGGATGGAGTTCTCTGCTTCCCAAGCGCCTGAAAGGAGTCAGGCGCCTAATCATACAGGCGCCAGTTTGGATACAGGCGACCTAGAAGGGTGTTTTCCAGCAGTCTCCCAAGCTGAGCCTCCACATCAGCAAGGGAGGTGCCCGTGACGATATAGGCACCCCAGTCATCCCAGGCGCCCTGGTTAAAGGGATAAGCGCTGGCCAAGTCTGCGAATAATGATGCGCGTAGATAGGCACACGTGTCCGGCACCCCAGACGACAGTTTATAAATGGGTTCTCCCCCTTACTTCCAGACAACACTTCTATTGAGGCAATCGACCCTAAAATGATTGGAAGATCATGGTTTTAATGTGTGTATGTGTGTGTGAATATGTTTAAGGTTAGAGCATTATGTTATATTTGATGTGTGTGATTAAGTTTGCAGGACTTGGAGAATCACACATGATGAACATATCCGAGGGACGAGAGCCGAGGGAGGAGGACTCCAAGGGCAAGCCGGGAATTGGACTTCAAGGGCACACGTGAAGAGTGGCATGGAGGCAAGCCAAGGGAAGGCTTGTGTGCACATCCGAGGGATGAGAGCCAGAGGAAGATGACTTCAAGGGGTGAGACAAGAGAGTGAACCTGAAGGCACACGTGAAGGAGTATGTGAAGAATGGCTGGAAATGAGTGGGCAGTCGACTGGCCAGAGGGCAGTCGACTGTCAAAACTCACAGAAGGTTTTCAGCCTTCTACCAGTCGACTGGCCCAGAGGCAGTCGACTGGTGTACCCCGAAAACTAGCCGTTGGCTAGCAATTAATGCTAGGCCAGTCGACTACCCCAGGGGCAGTCGACTGGTGCGGAGCTAGACAGACTGCGAGTTTGTCCTGTTCTCTTATAAAAGGAGGACCTTTTTGCACATGAACGGTACGGTTTCGTACTGTAACGAAGTGCTACTCGTGTAAAAGGTCTTCTCATCTTCCTCTCTTTTCAATCACCATATTCTGTAAAGAGGAAGACAACACCGCTGTAAAGGTTTCTCCACCTGAAGGAGATTTTTCATAGTGGAGGTGGTGTATGTGCGTGGATCCTTGGATTAGTCACCCATTTGGGTAGATACCAAGTAAATTCCGATTGCTAGCATTGTTTTTATTGTCCTTTGCATATTATTGTTTCCGCTGCGCTAACAATCTTGTAGAGACGTCAACGAAGAAGTGCTATTCACCCACCCTCTAGCACACCAGTCGATCTATCAATTGGTATCAGAGTCGGTTCATTTCGGAAGAACTCACCGTTAATCGGAGCAAAGTTAAATGGCGTTTCAAGAGGGATACAACACTACACGACCACCCTTCTTTGACGGGAACGACTTCGCGTACTGGAAAGGTAGGATACAATATTATCTTATGAACGATATTGAAAATTGGATTAGCATTGTAGATGGATTCGATGCACATGTCGATGAAGGAGGAGAACCGACACCCATGAGATCCTGGTCGAAAGAGGTCATGAAGAGGGCGCAGTCCAATGCCAAGGCCACCACCACACTTCAGTGCGGGCTCTCAAAGGAGCAACTCAACAAGGTGGGGCCGTTCAAGAGCGCCAAAGAATTATGGGACAAACTGGTGGAACTGAACGAAGGGTCAAACGAGTCCAGAAGAGCAAAGAAGGACCTGCTCGTGGCCCAACTCCAATCCTTGTCCATGAAGAGCAATGAGACTATTAGCCAGCTGCATGGAAGGGTGAAGGAGGTCATCAACGAACTCCATGTGATTGGAGAAAAGATCAAAAACTGAGATATCGTTAGGTATGTCCTACAAGCCTTCCCGAGAACTACCTTGTGGGCATCTATGGTGGATGCCTAGAAAGTATCAAGGGATTTATCTTTAGTTAAATTAGACGATTTATTTTGTGAATTTGAACTGCACGAGCAAGCTAACGTTTCGATCAAAGAGAAAAATATAGCTTTTATTGCAGAAAAGGAGAAGAAGAAGAGAAAGGAGAAGAAGAAGATGGTCTACTCTTCCTCATCCGACTCAGAGAGCGCCTCTATGGATAGCGACCAAGAGGCTTTCATGGTAAGAAAAATGCGTAAGGCTTTCAAAAGTTTTTCTAACAAGTCTTATGCTAGGAAAGGGTCCAAAGGCAAGGGTAAGATCAAGGACATCATTTGCTACAACTGCCACCAAGAGGGACACATGAAGAACGAGTGCCCTCAATTGAAGAGAAGTGATGAAAAGAAGGAGGAGAAGAAGAAAGGTGACAAGAAGAGGTCGAAGGTAAAGGAGAAGGGTGCCACCAACCTCAAGGCGACCTGGGATGATCTATCATCCTCGGAGGAGGAAGAAGAGCAAGTTTTACATTTTGCTCTCATGGCAATGGACCACTCAGACTCATCAGATGATGAAAGAAGTTCGAGCAGTGAAGATGACAGCACTTCTTCATCATCATCCGAGTCAGAAGCATCGGTACGTGAGCTATACCACTTACCCTCCTCTACTTTAGTTAAGATCATTTCTAGCACTAACATGGACTTAGCTAAAGCTAGAAGTAATATTAAGGACCTAAAAGATGAAACTGCCATGCTTAGAGTAGAGTCTACAAAACTTAAGGAAGACTTATATGCTAGTTCTCTTACATCACATACTTCATGTTTTGAAATTGAAAATAGGGAACTAAGGAAAAAGGTAGAGGACCTCACAAAGGCACTTAGGAAATTTCAAGTAGGCTCTAGCAACTTATGAAGGATCGTCTAGGCGTGCTAGAAGGGGGGGTGAATAGCACTTTTCCACGTTTTGGATCTCTACAGAATTGTTAGCGCAGCGGAAATAATATGCAAAGGAAATCAAAACAATGCTAACACTTATCGTTTACTTAGTATCCACCCCGGTCGGGTGACTAATCCAAGAATCCGTCGGTGGATCACTCCCCGGATAACCTCCGGCTAGATCTACATCACATGCTTCATGTTTTGAAATTGAAAATAGGGAACTAAGGAAAAAGGTAGAGGATCTCACAAAGGCACTTAGGAAATTTCAAGTAGGCTCTAGCAACTTATGAAGGATCGTCTAGGCGTGCTAGAAGGGGGGGTGAATAGCACTTTTCCACGTTTTGGATCTCTACAGAATTGTTAGCGCAGCGGAAATAATATGCAAAGGAAATCAAAACAATGCTAACACTTATCGTTTACTTGGTATCCACCCCGGTCGGGTGACTAATCCAAGAATCTGTCGGTGGATCACTCCCCGGATAACCTCCGGCTAGATCTGTCGCTCCTTGTGGGTGGAGAAACCTCACCACAACACTTGAGACGCTTTCTGATCACAATAGACTACTAACTTACTTTATCCAAGCAAGTTTCATAAAAAAAAATAGTAGGAAACGAGCCCCTTTAAATAGGGCTCGAATCTGAAAACAGCCGCTACCAGTCGACTGCCCCTGGGGCAGTCGACTGGTCCCACTCAGATTTGACCGTTACAGTACAACGTTCAAATCTGCCAGGCTGTTCCAGTCACCACCAGTCGACTGCCCCTGGGGCAGTCGACTGGTGCACACCTAAGCCTAGGGTTTTACTCCCGAGTACAAGTCTCTCTGCACTCAAACCCTCCCGGCTTAGCCCCTGAATACATACACTCATACTCAGACCCTTACAACTCAGTTGACTCTTCACCAGCAGTGTTGACTGTTGCCTTTATGCCCTCTTCATCTTTGGCCCTCATCCCTCGGATGCGCACGCAAGCCTCCAACTTACCTCCATGCCACCCTTCACGTACGCCTCGAAGTCCGCGTCCCTCGGCTCATCATCTCTACTATCCAACGGTCCCTCGGATGCGCACGCAAACCTCCAGCTTACCTCCATGCCATCCTTCACTTGAAGACATCAACCAAGTCCATGTGTACCTGTACACCTGCACACTCATGTACACATATGAGAACAACACAAATCCTAACTTGACCATATTGCCCACACATCAAAATATCATGATCCTCCAGATCATCTCAGGGCCGATTGCCCCAACAACTTAGATATAATAATTAATTGTCAAAGGGCCGTTTATAACAAGGCCGGATTAGGATATAGGCCAAAGACAAATGATGCTTGATCTTGCTTATGCTACTAACAATTTGGCTAAGTGTTTCATGTCTAAAGAAGAAGAAGGGTGGTTGTGGCACCGAAGGCTTGGACATGTCAACATGAGAAGCATTGCAAGAGTGGCCAAGGAAGAATTGGTGAAGGGGCTACCTATGATCAAGTATGAGAAGACCAAATTGTGTGATGCATGGCAAGAGGGTAAGCAATCAAAATCATCACACAAAGGTAAAACCCTAACCACTACTACTTTACCATTAGAACTCTTACACATTGATTTATTTGATTGTCATAGTACTCCCTCACTAGCAGGGAGTAAATATTGCTTAGTTATAGCAGATAATTTTTTGAGGTTCACATGGGTTTCTTTATGAAACATAAGGACGATACCCTAGAAATCTTTATAGGATTTAGTAAAAGGGTAGAAAATGAAAAACACCTCAAAATTAACCGAATTAGGAGTGACCACGGTGGGGAGTTCCAAAATTCAAGTTTCACACAATTTTTGTGTAGAAAATGTATATAAGCATGAATTTTCATGCCCAAGGACTCCTCAACAAAATGGGGTAGTTGAGAGGAGAAACAGAGCCCTACAAGAAGCTGCTAGGAATATGCTTAATGCATATTCCCTTCCTAGCTATTTTTGGGCCGAAGCGGTTAACACCGCTTGTTATATTCAAAACCGGATTTTGGTACATAGGTTCCTAGGAAAAATACCCTTTGAATTATGGAATGGAAGAGTTCCACAAGTCCACTACTTTAGGGTCTTTGGATGTAAAGTCTATATTCTAAATACCAAAGATGACCTAAGGAAGTTTGAGTCAAAAGCCGATGAAGGAATTCTAGTTGGATATTCATCCACTAGTAGGGGTTATAGAGTTTACAACAAAAGGACAAAAATGATTGAGGAGTCCTCAAATGTTAACTTTGATGAATCAATAAATACTTACCCTAGAAAAGCCTCAACTAATAAGGATATGGAAGAAGTCCAACCCCTTGCCCAAGGAATCCAAAACCTACATTTGGAGGGCAATGATCAAGGGGGAGTAAGAAGTACCCTAGAGGATGAGGAAGAAGTAGTCAATGAACCCACAACCTCTAGGCCCTTGAGACATCACCAAGATCACCCTATTGACCAAATAGTGGGTGATGTCACTCAAGTAGTAAGGACTAGGTCCTATTTTAGAGACCAAACTAGTCAAATAGCCTTAATCTCTCAATTAGAATCTAAGTCTATTGATGAAGCATTGGGAGATGTAGATTGGGTCTTAGCCATGCAAGAAGAGCTAAATCAATTTGAGAGAAGTGAGGTTTGGGAGTTGGTTCCTAGGCCCAATGATTGCACCATTGTAACCACAAGATGGGTCTTTAGGAACAAACTAGATGACCAAGGTATAATCACTAGGAACAAGGCTAGATTGGTAGCTAGGGGGTTTAACCAAGTTGAGGGATTAGACTATGATGAGACTTATGCCCCCGTAGCTAGATTATAATCTATTAGAATTCTACTAGCCTATGTCGCTCACATGGGTTTCACACTTCACCAAATGGATGTGAAGTCGATATTCCTTAATGGGATCATTAAGGAAGAGGTCTATGTAGAACAACCCTCTGGGTTTGAGGACCCTAATTATCTAAGACACGTTTACAAATTGAGAAAAGCCTTATATGGATTGAAACAAGCTCCCTGGGCTTGGTATGAAAGACTTTCTTCATTTCTAGTGTCTAAGGGGTTTAGGAGAGGAACAATTGACCCTACTTTGTTTCTAAAATCTAAGGATAAGGACATTTTTGTTTCCCAAGTATATGTAGATGATATCATTTTTGGGTCAACAAACAATGACTTCTTACAAGAATTCATCAAATGTATGGAAGATGAATTTGAAATGAGTCTTGTAGGAGAGCTAACCTTCTTTTTAGGACTTCAAGTTAAGCAAACTAATGAAGGAACACATGTCTTTCAAACTAAATATGCTAAGGAACTGTTAAAGAAATTTGGCCTAGAAAATGCTAAGGTAGCATCTACTCCCATAGGAACAAATGTGAAAATGGATAGTGACCTTGAAGGGAAAATGGTAGACTCTAAGCAATATAGGAGCATGATTGGTAGCTTACTATACCTAACCGCTAGTAGACCCGATATAGTTTTTGCGGTAGGTGTGTGTGCAAGGTACCAATCTTGTGCCAAAGAGTCCCATTTAGTTGTGGTCAAGATGATTCTAAGGTATGTTAAAGGTACACTCAATGTCGAACATTGGTATCCTAGAACCCCTAGTGTTGATCTAATTGGATACACCGACTCGGACTATGCGGGTTGTAAGCTAGATAGGCTAGTGGAGGGTGTCAATTCCTTGGGTCTTCCTTAGTTAGTTAGAGTAGTAGGAAATAACCATGCATTGTCGTATCAACAACGGAGGCGGAATATGTGGCAATGGGTGGGTGTGTTTCCCAACTCCTTTGGATCATGCACATTTTAGAAGATTATGAGTTACATTATACCAAGGTCAAAGTCTTATGTGATAATGTAAGTACAATCAATCCGGTTCACCATTCTAGGACAAAATACATTGAAGTGAAACATCACTTCATTAGAGACCATGTGGCAAGGGGAGATATAGAACTACACTATGTTGAATCAAAGTCGAACCTAGCTGACATTTTTACCAAGCCTCTTTCCGAATCGGAGTTTACATCTTTGAGAAGAGGCCTTGGAATGTGTTTTGTAGAAGTATAGGATGATCCTTGGGATATTAGATTTGAAAAAGTGTGCTTGATCCACTAGGGTGATACATTTGGTTCACTTGTGCTTGTGACATATTGTTGAATCATTAAAAGTATCAAAATATGAAAACTAGACCAACTATGGGGAAGGCAAGTGTTTAATCAATGGACACCTTGCCCAAAGATCATAGTTGGACATTTTAAACCTTTGAAAATAATTTTATGTTTTATATGTTTTACCATACTTTTAAAAGCTAAATGATTTCAAAAATAGGTTGTAATTTTGATACAAAACTTAGTGATTTTTAAAAATTTTGAGTTTTTATCAAAAGTCAAGCATGTTTGAAATTTTATTTGGACTGATATTTTTCCTTGATAGAGTATATCATTTCAAACATGTCTACAAGTTTTTAGAATTTTTGGAATTTTCTGGATGTTTCTGAATTTCGGCACAAAACCTGAAAAATGTCACTGACAGAGTATTAGTCAGATTATGTAATCTTTTTCAGAAATCCAACTTTCCTTCATTTGATGCCATAGGGTTGGGTTGCTTGAGGCAATCATTTTGATGGTGTCAAAGGGGGAGAATGGGTGGTTTAAGTTAGAATTTTGACTTGGAATGGATGGTTTAAGGTATTTTGTCTAACTTAGACCTCGCATGATTAAAAATGGGAGAAGACATGGATTAAGTGTGAGGTTACCTCTTTGGTTTTGATATGTCTTACATTTTTAATGTTGTTTAGTGTTAAGTGGAAACTTAATTTGGATCATAAGTAGAATTGAAAATGGGAGAAGACATGGTTTAAGGAGGAGGTTATCTCTTAGGTTTGCTATGTCTTATGTTTTTCAATTGCTATCTATTGTTACTGTTATTGTTGGCTGTTATTTATCTCTAAACTTAAACATATTGCCACACATCAAAAAGGGAGAGATTGTTGAGGCAATCGGCCCTAAAATGATTGGAAGATCATGGTTTTGATGTGTGTGTGTTAATATGTTTAAGGTTAGAGCGTTATGTTGTATTTGATGTGTGTGATTGAGTTTGCAGGACTTGGAGAATCACATATGGTGAACATATCCGAGGGACGAGAGCCGAGTGAGGAGGACTCTAAGGGCAAGCCGGGAAGTGGACTTCAAGGGCACACGTGAAGGGTGGCATGGAGGCATGCCAAGGGAAGGCTTGTGTGCGCATCCGAGGGATGAGAGCCAGAGGAAGATGACTTCAAGGGGCGAGCCAAGGGAGTGAACCTGAAGGCACACGTGAAGGAGTATGTGAAGAATGGATGGAAGTGAGTGGGCAGTCGACTGGCCAGAGGGTAGTCGACTGCCAAAACTCACAGAAGGTTTTCAGCCTTTAACCAGTCGACTGCCCAGAGGCAGTCGACTGGTGTACCCCGAAAACTAGTCGTTGGCTAGCAATTAATTGTAAACTGTAAGACAGGTTTTCTCCGCCTCCGAAAATTCTGGAAAGGAGACCAATAGTGGACTCACGCCGAGTACATAGGCCTTGGACGTACTGACCCAGGGGGGTCGGGAACCAAGTAAATAAATCCCGCGTGTCATTGTCCTTTGCTTTGTTTTTCGTTCTATTTATTTTCTGCTGCGCTACTAATATTCTATGTCCAGAACGAAAGTTTTACGAAGAATTCCGAAAGATTTTTCACGGTCGATATTCACCCCCCCCCCCTCTATCGACGGCACCGGTCCTACAATTGGTATCAGAGTCGAGCCGCTCTTCACTGGACTAACCGCCAATGGACCAAAGACGCCAGGAGTTGAGGGGGAGCCCAGGGGTGAATCAGGTACATTTTTTTAATGTCTAATTTTAAATTGCATATTATTTGTTTCACATGCAGGGAGAGAGGGCACTATAAAAATCAGTGCCCTACTCGTAAGATTCGGTCTACATCACCGGTGGCGAAGGAGGCACCAGCGCCAGGAAACCGGAGGGACAAAAGTCACGTACAATGTTTCAAATACAAGAAATACGGACATTACAAAAATAAGTGTCCGGCGAAGGTACACAAGATTTATCTTCCAAAAATTTTACAAGTTCCTGCACTGCCATGTGATAAAGTAGTTAATTTTTCTGATAAAGTAGATTTACTGCATAGTAAAATTAACTTTTTTCATGTTAAATTACAAAACGTGAATATGACCAAAATATTAGAAATTAAGTGTTTAATTCAGAATATCAATTCAAAAATTAATAAAATTAATTCTGATAATTTATCTGATAAAATTAATTCTTATAATTTATCTGATAAAATTAATTCTGATGATTTATCTGATAAAATTAATTCTGATAATTTATCTGATAAAATTAATTCTGATAACTATTCTGAGAAAATTAATTCTGATAATTTTTCTGATAAAATTAGTTCTGATAATTTTAATTCAAACAAAATTAATCCTAAGGATAATTCGGAATTCAAATTTGAAAATCCTAAGGATAATTCCGAATTCAAATTTGAAAATCCTAAGGATAACTCCGAATTCAAATTTGAAAACCTTAAAGATAATTCCAAAGATGACCCAAAAATTATTGAAAATCTTGAGGATAAAGAAGATTTTGTTGAAAATATTCTTGAAGATAAAATCCTCCTAGATGATAACTTAATTATAGATAATATTGAATATTATTATAAAACTTTAACTACTGGCTCATTCTACTCCACCTACTGTGAGGATATAGAAAGATCTAATCTTAAGGAAGATATGAAACTTTCTAAGATAAAGGTCATAATCAATAAAAATTACAAAAATTCAAATAAATCAAAATTATTAGAAAAACTTGAAAAGAAAGATAAAAATGAAAAAGACATTTTCGACATAATGAAAATGATGAATTTAAACCCACAATTATTATTTAAATTCAAATTAAATCTTAATTAAATCTTATTTAAATTCAAATTAAATCTTATTTAAATTCAAATTAAATCTTAATTAAATGTTATTTAAATTCAAATTAAATCTTAATTAAATCTTATATAAATTTCAAATTAAATCTTAATTAAATCTTATTTAAATTCAAATTAAATCTTAATTAAATCTTATTTAATTTCAAATTAAATCTTAATTAAATCTTATTTAAATTTCAAATTAAATCTTATTTAAAATTTAAATTAAATCTTAATTAAATGTTAATTAAATTCAAATTAAATTTCAAATTAAATCTTAATTAAATTTCAAATTAAATCTTAATTAAATCTTATTTAAATTCAAATTAAATTCGAATTAGATCTTAATTAAATCTAAATTTAAATTATATCTAAATTAAATTCAAATTAAATTAAATTCAAAAAAATAAAATAAAATTCAAATTAAATTCAAATTAAATTAAATTCAAAATATTTTTAAATCAAATTCAATTCAATTAAAATTTTAATTAAGTCAATTAAATCAATTTAATTCAAATAAAGCTAATCAATTCAATCTACTTCAAATAAATTCAACTTTAATTGATTCAAATCAATTCAATCTTAATTAATTAATTTTCAAATAATTCAAACTTCAATTAACTCAACTTCAAATCTTAAATAACTTAAACTCAAACTAAAATAAAATTTTACGCAAACTGTAACAATTAAAATTAATAACATTAAATATGTCAAAGTGGGTTGGCATATTCGCGGGTTCACACGACATGTATCAAATCAGGAATTTGATACATTTTTAGAAACTTAAATAAAATGCTTTGGACTTGTTTGACTCATGCATAATTGTCATGTCATGCATCTGCTACTTCTTTTTATATGACATGCCATTCATATTTAAATTTTATGCATATATTAGAACGGCTATAGGAAAAAGAATAATTGAAACTTGATCAACCTAGTATTGGGTGGCGATGAGATGATAGTACGTTAGGGAAGCCAATTCTAATAAGGTCAAGTATACTTGGTCTCTTTAGACTAGAGAAACTAGCCGAAGCTACCGATCCAAGATCCAAACTAGTTAGACCAGAATTTTCAAAAAGTAATTTTGAAAATGAAATTTCATTAAAAGGCTTTGTCAAGGAAAGGGTTGATGATCCAATAAGGCTACGGCCAAAGAAGGCCTAGTGCCTCGCCAAGACCTGAAGCCAATTTTTGAAATTCAAATTCAAGTTACTTCTTGTCAAATTCAAATCTAACACAAGCTTCAATTAAATCTTCGAATTAAAAATAAATTAAAGAAAAATAATTCAAGCATCTCACAATACACTTATAAGACAATCATGCTTGTTGTATTGATACATCTAAAATGGGTGAGATGTTAAGGACTAATAAATTGAAAAATGTTTTTTAAAATTGTTTTTCAAAATCAATAGATTATTTTTCTAAAAAGATATTTTCAAAATAGTGTTTCAACATAATAATGTTTTTATGGAATTCATGCTTGTCTGATTGAATATACATATTATACTTTTTTGAAAAATTATATCTTTTCAAAAATTGTTTGACACACGCAATTAGACACAAGCCTCTTAGGACAACACTAAAGTTTCTTAAGGCACTTAGATAGAGTCAAAACGGTATCGGATACAGGGGGAGTGATTTTCATTTTTTTTGGCTTTCGAAAACTACACTGTAAAAATTACTATTATTTGAAAATACTTTTCGAAAACTGAGTTTTAAATCGTTATCACTTGTGTTTTTCGAAAAAGGTTTATGTTGTAAAATTTATCTGTCTTGTTTGATTTTGATAAACCCTAAAGACACAGAGGAAAGTCCACTTCATAATCTACAAGGACTCCTAGGATGTGTCAACTTTAGGGGGAGTATAAATCAAACTTCTGAAATAATTTTGTTTAATTAATTATTTTGAAATTATTAGATAATTTCTTTAATTTGAATCAAACCTTAAGACTTAGAGGAAGAGTACTTGTGGTCAACAAGCTTCCCAGGACTAGGTCAAGTTTAAGGGGAGATTAAATAAAAGAATTATTGAATATCTCAAATGTTTTCATGCGCTGTATTTTCAAATCTTGCTAGAAACATAAGTAGTCTTTCAAAATACTATTAGTCTATGAAATTATCATTGAAACAATATTTACTTGAGTTTGAAAAAATTCCAAGACACTTAGGAAATATTCTTGTAGTCAACAAGGTTTCCCAGGATAGTGTCAGACTGGAAGATAAACCAAATCAGGTAATATATTGAGTCTTCAAAAGTTCACACATTTTTCAAAATGCACCAGCATATTTTTTTTCAAAATTCTATTAATATCTACTTGACTTTGAAAAATTTCCAGGACACTTAGGAAAATGTCCTTGTAGTCAACAAGGTTTCTCAGGATTGTGTCAGACTGGAAAAGAAACTTAGTCAAGTAAAATATTATGTTTCAAAAATTACTTATAGTTCTCAAAGTCTCATCTCTTTCAAAAATAGTTAGTACTTGCAAAATAGGCATAATATTTATATTTTCTAAAATAACATTTTTTCAAAAGTTATGCATTTTTCAAAAAGTACTTTATATTTTTTTTAAAAAAAATTACAAATTCTTTCAAAAAGTACTTGCATGTTGTTAAAGATCATTTTCAAAGTACTTGTACTTTTCAAAGCGCATAACATCTTTTTCAAACTTATGCATTTTTTTTCAAAAATGCAATATATCATTCAAAATACAATGCTTTCAAAATTTCTGTACCAAGCATTTTCCAAAAGAACCAAAATTTCTCATTGTTGGTGCAAGTATTTTCTTTTTTTTATGTATGACAAAGGGGGAGAGGTATGCTTAAGTTAGAAATTTTTTCTAATAAATTTTTTCCTAGAGGATCAAAAATGTTCAAAACTAAAGTAAATTTTCTCCCCAAGGATAGTAAGTCAGCCCCTTAAACCAATCTAACTTAAGTTATTGTCAAAAATCAAAAAGGGAGAGATTGTTGGTGCAAGTTGCATCAATGATATTCCTCTTTAAGAGTTTTAATGTTTGACAATACACTTAAGTCAGTGATACATTGAACAGACAAAGGGGAGCAAAAGAGAAGTAACCTTAGTTGAAGAAAAGTCCTAGTTAATCTAGGCATCGAAACCCTACGTCCCAGCGAAGGGCTGCTAGGTATCGAAACCTTAAGACCTAGCGAAGGGCTACTAGGCACCTAGCGAAGGGCTGCTAGGCACGAAGGGATGCTAGGTATCGAAACCCCAAGACCTAGCGAAGGGCTGCTAGGCACCTAGCGAAGGGCTGCTAGGCAAAGAAGACCTAGCGAAGGGCTGCTAGGCACCTAGCGAAGGGCTGCTAAGCAAAGAAGACCTAGCAAAGGGCTGCTAGGCACCTGGCGAAGGATTGCTAGGGAATGAAGTCTTGGTCCGAGGGACTAAACAACTTAGCTGAGCAATGACTAAGGACAGGAGTAGAGACGGGTCAGGGTTTGGGCGTCTCGAGGTCCGGAAGTATCGGAAGCTAAGCAAAAGTCCACCCGAAGGGATGGGTGGCAACCATCTCCTGAAAGGAGTAGGTGAAGGGCGAGTTCTCAGGGATAGGAACTCGTGCCGGTTCGACCTAGGGTTTTCGTGCAAATCCGAAGTCCAAACCAAGTCTTTAAGACTAAAATTATATGTATATGTGCTATGTAGTTTTGTATCTTGCAGGTACCAAAAGTGGAAGAAAGAATAGGCTGCTGGAGGCCCTAAGCAGGGCGCCCCCAGCCATCCAGGGTGCCCCCAACAGTGGGGGTACCCCCAGCCAAAGGTAAAAATGCATGTTATGGTGAAGCAGGCAGAACAGGTGTCAACCGGGGCGCCCGGAGCGTCCAGGGCGCCCGGATTCGAAGCTGTTTTGCTGTTTCGAAGTCAGAACACAGGATAAGCCCTCACGGGCGCACCCGGAGCATCCGGTGTAACGCCCGTTTTTTTTTCATAAAGCGGCGTTACGTTAACATAATTAGGGCATGTAGACATCATAATGCAGCGGAAACCTTTAAACTTACACCTACATGCACTTACTACCATTCCTAGCATCATAACATGGAACTTGGCATATTAACTTTATACTTAGCATCATATCATGTCATACTTAGCATCATGTCATACTTTAACATCATGTCATAGAGTCACATTCAAGTACTTAATAGTAAAGGTAAAGTTCTATCGTAAGACGAGCAAACATATGGTCTCTTGGCCAAGTCACTATCACACACATGCTTTAATGCCCTCCTGCTACTTCCTTACTGTCCCCTTGCGTGATCTGTGGTATAAGAAAATAAGACTATAAGCACACAGGCTTAGTAAGACTCTTTTCTACTCACTAAAACCATTCATCATTTAATCATGAGCACATAAGACATTAACATACTTAGTGCTTTACTTAGAACATAAGTCTTTTCATCACTTAGCATACATTGGTCATGGCATGAACATAACTTAATCACCTTCATAGCATGTCATAAACATAACCATAAAACATTCATGACATGGCATAATACTTGGCATAGACATCGACATCGTAAACATTCATAGCATGGCATAATACTTGGCATAGACATAGACATAATAAACATAACCTCATAAACATTCTTAGCATGAACCTAAATAAAATCATGACATCCTAACTTAGCACAACGTAATTAAATCATGGCATCATTACTAGCATGAACATAAATAAAATCATGGCATCCTAACTTAGCATAAACATAATTAAATCATGGCATCCTAACTAGCATAAACATAAGTAAATCATGGCATCCTAAACTAGCATAGACATAAATAAATCATGACATTCTAACTTAGCATAAACACAATTAAATCATGGCATCATATATTAGCATAAACATACATAAAATCATTTGCATAAACATACCTTGCATAAACTTACTTTGCATAGTATTCTTATCATAAATATAATGCATAACATGGATGGATGCATGTGGAAATTGCATATATATATATATATATATAAGATGCTTAATCTTTAAAAACATGCTTTTAAATACTTTAACATAATCATAATATTCATTGGGCCCTGGCTTGTACCACATTCATTCATCATATGCGTGCATCCCTAAGTAAATACGAGGTAGCTAATATCGACCTACTAGGGTAAGGACAGCTTCATCTGTAGTCCCGAACCGTAAGGACAGCTTTATCGGTAGTCCCGAACCGTGGACAGCTTCATCGGTAGTCAGAACCGTGGACCTTACTTAGGTCCGGTACAAGCCCATAAAATAAAATAAAATGCTTTCACATGCTTCTTCATTCATAACCATTCATAGCATATTCATTCATTCATCATACCTTCATCATACTTAACATCATCCTTATGCCTTGAAGGCATGAACTTTAACTTCATTCATCATTTTCATTCTTAAACATGACATATGTGCACATCATTCATAAAGCATGGCATACATACAATTTATTCATAAACATGGCATACCTACATATCATTCATAAGACATGGCATACATACATATTATTCATAAAACATGGCATACATACATATCATTCATAGATCATGGCACATGTCTTAAACATTTATGACCTAATCGTATAATTCCTGACATATAAACTAATGGTTTGGTTAACATAAAAATTCTTCCATCTTACTTAAACATACCTCTTAGTAACCTATACACAAGCATCTTGGTAGGTTTAACCCAACCCTAGCCCTAGGGTATGTCCTTGGCTGAAAGTCCCCAAGGAACCCTAGGTTCAAGAAACTTCACATAACTTTCCAACAACATCTTATACATACATACTAGGCCATAGGAAACATTTGATCCCATTCTTAAGGCCAACCCTAATCCTTTATCCCTAATCTTGCTCTTGGCTGAAACTTCAAGGCCATGGGGCCATGAAGAAATTCCATTAAACCCCCAAATCAATTGCTTAAACACCAACCATACCTTACCATAGGGCCATTGGGGCCCTTACTTGAAATAAGTCCTAACTTTCCACCCTATTAGGGTACTTGGACGAAACCTATAGGGTCTCTAGGCCATGTGAGACATTCACATAAACACCCTCCATCTCCCTTATATTATGATAAAACATAAAACATATACTTGAGGTTTTGAACCCAACCCTACACATGGGTCCTTGATGTTGGCCGAAACCCTAGGGTATTCTAGGGTACCCCAAAAATTCCCAAAAATTATATTTAATCTCTAAACATCATGAGAGCATATTAGACAACATTATAAAGATTTTTAGCATAATTATAGACCTAAAAATCCTTGTGGCTGAACCCATAAACCTAGGGTTCTTGGTTTTCTTTCCTTTCAACATCAAATCCAAAAACCAACCAATATATCATGCTAAAAATCATGGAAATCATAAGGAACTATTATACCACAGGTGAGGGAGTCTTACCTTGGTTGATCTTGATTATAAACCTTAGATTTGAGAGAAGGATGGAAATCTTGTTGCCTCTTGACCACCCTTAGCCCTTGTACTCTTGTGAAGACCTTAGATCTTGGAGATGAAGCCTTGGTGGAAGTTTTTCCAAGGGAGAACTCCTCCTTGGGGTTTCGGCTAGAATGAGGAGGGAGGAGGGGAGCAAATGCAATTGATGGATGGAAGAAAGAAACTCCCAAACCCCCCTCTTTATCACCCATTAAGGAGGTAAATGAAGAGTCTCTCCATGACCCTTCATCTTCTTCTAAGCCTTAACCAATCTCCATTTCATTCCCTTATAACATTCCCTTGCTAGATGAGTTGGTTAAAGCATACATGGTTGTACAAGAGGTCCAAGGTTCAATCCTTGGCCCATGCACCTTATTTTTATTTTATTTTTCCTTTTTATTTTCTATTATTTTCGAAAATCCTTTAAAAATTCTCCCATAATTATGTAAATATTTCTCATTAAAACCCCTTTGTATTTATACTAATTTTCACCTAAAATCCACCAATAATTATGGTACTAAAAAGCCCATATAAGGCCCATTAGTGCCCAATTTAAATGATAAAACATGAATTTTCTAGGCCAAAGTTCGTATTAATATTTCTAGGTCCCTTGGAAAATTATCTAGACATGCTTAATATTTTAAGAAAATATTAAGAGAATTTTCTGGGTCGTTACAATCCCCCATACCTCGTGAAAGTTCGTCCTCGAACTTAGAATAACTCCGGGTACTTGCGCCTCATCTCGTCCTCGCGTCCCCAGGTAGCTTCCTCGAACCGTTGACTTTGCCATAGGACCTTGACTAAGGGTACCTCCTTATTCCTTAGCTTCTTGACCTCCCCTATCCCAAATCTGAATGGGTCTGCTCTCATAACTCAGGTCCTCTTGTACTTGCACTGTCTGCGGCTCGATCACTTGGTCCATATTTGGGATACACTTTTTAAGCAGGGACACATGGAATACGTTATGGATAGCTGACATCTCTGGAGGCAGCTCCAGCTCGTATGCCACCTTACCAACTCTTTTCAGAATCAGGTACGGCCCCACATAGCGCGGACTTAGTTTTCCTTTCCTCCCAAATCTTGTCACCCCCTTCATAGGAGCCACTTTCAGAAACACCCAATCTCCAACATTAAACTCCAGTGGTCTACGCCGGACATCGGCATAACTCTTCTGCCGGCTCTGAGCAGTTTCTATCCGTTGCCGAATATTCTGTATAGCTCGAGTGGTGCTGTCTATGACATCCGTTGTGAGCCCCATTTCCTTCTTTTCACCACCCTCATACCAACAGATCGGAGACCTACATCTCCTCCCATACAACGCTTCATAAGGTGTCATTCCAATAGTAGCTTGGTAGCTATTGTTGTATGCGAATTCTGCTAAACATAGATATCGACACCAGCTTCCTTTGAAATCCAAGGCACACGCTCGCAACATGTCTTCTAGTACTTGATTCACCCGTTCAGTTTGCCCATCAGTCTGAGGGTGAAAGGCGGTGCTAAATCGCAATTTAGTGCCAAGATACTTCTGGACGCACTCCCAAAAATGCGAAATAAAGCGACCATCCCTATCTGAGATGATGGTCTTGGGAACTCCATGAAGTCTGATTATCACCTTGGCATATAATTGAGCTGGTGTCATTAATAGCTCTATGATGAAATTATATGCATATATCATAATTATTTAGCTATTATAATTATGGGTAATTCTAATAATAGTATGCTTCCGAAATATTAGTTCACAACATGAGCTATGAATTATATTAGTTAATGGTTGTTATATGATATGTGAGATCAAATATGAGTTCACCACATGAGCTATGAATTATATTAGTTAATGGTTATTACATGATAAGTGAGATCATATTTATTATATTACCATAAAATAACTTAAGGAAATCTTATATATTATATATAAGATAATAGTGAAACATACGTTGACAATTCTAATATTTATAATTAGTATGAAAATATAGTGGACCCCTAATCTACAATAGGTGTTAATATAATTAGGACACTACCCTATGCGTATCATTTTAGGTTATACTGTATGACTTATACCATTAATTATATTAGTATTAGTATAATGGAACTAATGTTATACGCTAACATAGGTGAAAGTGTTATAATCTAATGTATGTAGGCTATCATATAATTCCCTACATGAGACTATATTATAGGTTATACATAATATCACAAATTATAGTTATTTATCATATAAATTATAGATATAATACCTATAATTTCTCATGGAATAATATGTATAGGTGATAACTTATAGGTTGAGTTGATACATGTCAACCTGTATATAGGCTCATATCATGAACCTATATGATAGGTGAATTGTGACAATACTTATAGAATAAGGAATTAGTATAGTTATATTTATAATAATCTTATATTAGTACACACTCTCATATTATCATCATTTGCTTCATATAATTTGATACCATTGTGTGATATGATAGGTCCCTTATTGTTAATATCAGGTTCATGGACATAAGATTGGAAACTGTAACGACCCGGCCCATTTGGCGGCCCATTTGGCGGTCTCGACCGTCGACCGTCGACCGTGCCGTTACCAATACTAGGTCTTCCCACTCCTGGGCGTGGATTTTTGTCTTCCCAGGATTCGAACTCTAGACCCAGGCTTAAATCTAGTTCTTTGTGAATCCTGAATACCAATTGAGCTATAGCTCAATTGGTATTCAGGATTCACAAAGAACTAGATTTAAGCCTGGGTCTAGAGTTCGAATCCTGGGAAGACAAAAATCCACGCCCAGGAGTGGAAAGACCTAGTATTGGTAACGGCACGGTCGACGGTCGACGGTCGAGACCGCCAAATGGGCCGGGTCGTTATAGAAACACACGCTCGACAACTTGTATTAGTACTAACTTAGACCTTATTGGTTCACAAACTAACCGAACTCAATGAAATAGATGGGCTGCCATCATGCCCATAACAAAGAACATCATGGCAGTCACTGCCACTTCTTCATTCATCTCTCCCTGGCCTACCTCAGGGTCTTCCACCGTCTCCATCGGCTCCTCTTCCTCTATCTCGGGAACCTCCTCAGCCACTTCAGGGTCTTCCCCAAACACCTAGGGGTCTTCCTCAAACATCTCGAGCATCTCGGGGTCTTCTTCAAACATCTCGAGATCGTCCTCGCTCATCGGGTCTTCCTCGAACATCTCGAGCATCTCAGGGTCCTCCTCGAAGGGCTCGGGATCCTCCTCGTACATCTCGAGATCCCCCTCGGATGACTCGGGATCCTCCTCGTACATCTCGGGCTCCTCCTCTGAATCCCCCAGATCTTCCGGAAACTCATGGCGGAGAAGCTGCCTACATAATTCCGTATATGCGATACGGCATCCGTGCTGTCCCCAGATCCGATGAGCAACCTCTCTCGCCCGATTGGGCAATGAACGAAGTAGAGCTCCAATCCTATGATCATCCATGACTGGAAACCCTTCCCGCTCCAGTTTCCAGAATAGCCGATCCAAAAACCTTATGTTGCCTTGAACTCCAAGGGTCGGACTGTAACCAACTTCCTCTATCCGCTCCATCAACTCGCGGTATCTCTCAGTGAAATTCTCATGCAACATCTGGAATTGAAAAACAATGACATAGTTAGTACCAAACCGACCCAGCCAGTACAAAACCATTCCTTTTTCAGTTCGCAAATATATACAGAGAAAGACACACGAAATCGCTTCCTTCTACCCCTATTATTCTAATTATTTAATTCATAAAAGAAGATAAAATATCATTCGTCGTTACATATCGTAACGTACTTTTCATCATAAATACCGTTCATACTTGCATATCTTAAAATCATAAAACAACTTAATACTATCAGATATGTAAAGAGGTACTTACTTGGAAGCGGCAGGAAGAGGGCTTGATGTATGTGTAGTGAGATGGTAACTGCTCTGATACCAACCTGTAACGCCCGTTTTTTTTTCATAAAGCAGCGTTACGTTAACATACTTAGGGCATGTAGACATCATAATGCAGCGGAAACCTTTAAACTTACACCTACATGCACTTACTACCATTCCTAGCATCATAACATGGAACTTGGCATATTAACTTTATACTTAGCATCATATCATGTCATACTTAGCATCATGTCATACTTTAGCATCATGTCATAGAGTCACATTCAAGTACTTAATAGTAAAGGTAAAGTTCTATCGTAAGACGAGCAAACATATGGTCTCTTGGCCAAGTCACTATCACACACATGCTTTAATGCCCTCCTCCTGCTTCCTTACTGTCCCCTTGCGTGATCTGCGGTATAAGAAAATAAGACTATAAGCACACAGGCTTAGTAAGACTCCCTCCTACTCACTAAAACCATTCATCATTTAATCATGAGCACATAAGACATTAACATACTTAGTGCTTTACTTAGAACATAAGTCTTTTCATCACTTAGCATACATTCGTCATGGCATGAACATAACTTAATCACCTTCGTAGCATGTCATAAACATAACCATAAAACATTCATGGCATGGAATAATACTTGGCATAGACATCGACATCGTAAACATTCATAGCATGGCATAATACTTGGCATAGACATAGACATAATAAACATAATCTCATAAACATTCTTAGCATGAACCTAAATAAAATCATGGCATCCTAACTTAGCACAACATAATTAAATCATGGCATCATTACTAGCATGAACATAAATAAAATCATGACATCCTAACTTAGCATAAACATAATTAAATCATGGCATCCTAACTAGCATAAACATAAGTAAATCATGGCATCCTAAACTAGCATAAACATAAATAAATCATGGCATCCTAAACTAGCATAGACATAAATAAATCATCGCATTCTAACTTAGCATAAACACAATTAAATCATGGCATCATATATTAGCATAAACATACATAAAATCATTTGCATAAACATTCCTTGCATAAACTTACTTTGCATAGTATTCTTATCATAAATATAATGCATAACATGGATGGATGCATGTGGCAATTGCATATATATATATATATATATATATATAAGATGCTTAATCTTTAAAAACATGCTTTTAAATACTTTAACATAATCATAACATTCATTGGGCCCTGGCTTGTACCACATTCATTCATCATATGCGCGCATCCCTAAGTAAATATGAGGTAGCTAATCTCGACCTACTAGGGTAAGGACAGCTTCATCGGTAGTCCCGAACCGTAAGGACAGCTTCATCGGTAGTCCCGAACCGTGGACAGCTTCATCGGTAGTCCAGAACCGTGGACCTTACTTAGGTCCGGTACAAGCCCATAAAATAAAATAAAATACTTTCACATGCTTCTTTATTCATATCCATTCATAGCATATTCATTCATTCATCATACCTTCATCATACTTAACATCATCCTTATGCCTTGAAGGCATGAACTTTAACTTCATTCATCATTTTCATTCTTAAACATGACATATGTGCACATCATTCATAAAGCATGGCATACATACAATTTATTCATAAACATGGCATACCTACATATCATTCATAAGACATGGCATACATACATATTATTCATAAAACATGGCATACATACATATCATTCATAGATCATGGCACATGTCTTAAACATTTATGACCTAATCGTATAATTCCTGACATATAAACTAATGGTTTGGTTAACATAAAAATTCTTCCATCTTACTTAAACATACCTCTTAGTAACCTATACACAAGCATCTTGGTAGGTTTAACCCAACCCTAGCCCTAGGGTATGTCCTTGGCCGAAAGTCCCCAAGGAACCCTAGGTTCAAGAAACTTCACATAACTTTCCAACAACATCTTATACATACATACTAGGCCATAGGAAACATTTGATCCCATTCTTAAGGCCAACCCTAATCCTTTATCCCTAATCTTGCTCTTGGCTGAAACTTCAAGGCCATGGGGCCATGAAGAAATTCCATTAAACCCCCAAATCAATTGCTTAAACACCAACCATACCTTACCATAGGGCCATTGGGGCCCTTACTTGAAATAAGTCCTAACTTTCCACCCTATTAGGGTACTTGGCCGAAACCTATAGGGTCTCTAGGCCATGTGAGACATTCACATAAACACCCTCCATCTCCCTTATATTATGATAAAACATAAAACATATACTTGAGGTTTTGAACCCAACCCTACACATGGGTCCTTGATGTTGGCCGAAACCCTAGGGTATTCTAGGGTACCCCAAAAATTCCCAAAAATTATATTTAATCTCTAAACATCATGAGAGCATATTAGACAACATTATAAAGATTTTTAGCATAATTATAGACCTAAAAATCCTTGTGGCTGAAACCCATAAACCTAGGGTTCTTGGTTTTCTTTCCTTTCAACATCAAATCCAAAAACCAACCAATATATCATGCTAAAAATCATAGAAATCATAAGGAACTATTATACCACAGGTGAGGGAGTCTTACCTTGGTTGATCTTGATTATAAATCTTAGATTTGAGAGAAGGATGGAAATCTTGTTGCCTCTTGACCACCCTTAGCCCTTGTACTCTTGTGAAGACCTTAGATCTTGGAGATGAAGCCTTGGTGGAAGTTTTTCCAAGGGAGAACTCCTCCTTGGGATTTCAGCTAGAATGAGGAGGGAGGAGGGGAGCAAATGCAATTGATGTATGGAAGAAAGAAACTCCCAAACCCCCCTCTTTATCACCCATTAAGGAGGTAAATGAAGAGTCTCTCCATGACCCTTCATCTTCTTCTAAGCCTTAACCAATCTCCATTTCATTCCCTTATAACATTCCCTTGCTAGATGAGTTGGTTAAAGCATACATGGTTATACAAGAGGTCCAAGGTTCAATCCTTGGCCCATGCACCTTATTTTTATTTTATTTTTCCTTTTTATTTTCTATTATTTTCAAAAATCCTTTAAAAATTCTCCCATAATTATGTAAATATTTCTCATTAAAACCCCTTTGTATTTATACTAATTTTCACCTAAAATTCACTAATAATTATGGTACTAAAAAGTCCATATAAGGCCCATTAGTGCCCTTTTTCCCAATTTAAATGAGAAAACATGAATTTTCTAGGCCAATGTTCGTATTAATATTTCTAGGTCCCTTGGAAAATTATCTAGACATGCTTAATATTTTAAGAAAATATTAAGAGAATTTTCTGGGTCGTTACATCCGGGGCGCCCTGGTCAAAGATGTTATCAGCTGCGGCGAGGTAGGTGCAGGGATAAAGTTTGACCGAGTCTTCCGGGGCGCCCCCAGCGTCCAGGGTGCTGTTGGGACCGGGAGCATGTCGACAAAGATACGGGTTCGTAAAATTCAAAATTTTTACGTGCAGCGGAAGAATTAGCATAAAATAATTTCCTAAATTATTTTAACCACGTATTCTAGCATGCAACCTTATGGTGTATTGACATAATCATAAAATAAAACATTGCGGAAAAGTAAACTAATTTACTTTATACCTCTTGTAAGTCGGAAAAAGGACGAGATCCAACCGTAGCATCCCTTGGAAGCTCCGCCTCTATTCGCGTCCACGCCGAGTTCTCTTCGGGATGACTTCGCAAAGTCACGAGTTTTGTGCCGACGAGAACTACTAGATTCTC
The DNA here is from genome assembly GCA_024364735.1 of Boesenbergia rotunda. NCBI lineage: Eukaryota > Viridiplantae > Streptophyta > Magnoliopsida > Zingiberales > Zingiberaceae > Boesenbergia > Boesenbergia rotunda. Next base: position 176,966 of record JAGFNQ010001021.1, read on the forward strand.
GGAAGGTAAACTAAAAGAACAAACTTCTTGATCCAAACTGCTTCCTTTGCTGCTTCCGAAGCTGCGATATATTCCGCTTCCATGGTAGAATCCGCTACGGTGTCTTGTTTGGAACTTTTCCAAATTACTGCGCCTCCATTCAAAGTAAATACGTATCCAGACTGCGATTTGGAGTCATCCTTATCTGTCTGGAAACTGGCATCTGTATACCCACGTATTACCATATCTCCTTCTCCATATATTAGGAACACATCCTTAGTTCTTCTTAAGTACTTAAGGATTGTCTTTACAGCCGCCCAATGATCCATTCCTGGATCCGACTGGTATCTGCTTGTGACGTTCAAAGCATACGATACATCGGGCCTTGTACATAACATAGCATACATGATAGATCCTATTGCGGATGCATAGGGAATCTTATTCATGCAAATCCTCTCGTCTTCTGTGCGCGGACACATAGACTTTGAAAGGTTGATCCCATGCCTAATGGGAAGGTAACCTTTCTTGGATTCCGACATGCTAAACCTTTTTAGCACTCGATCTATATACGTAGACTGCGAAAGACCAAGCAACCGTTTTGATCTATCTCTATAGATTCTAATCCCAAGGATATAGGTTGCTTCTCCCAGGTCTTTCATGGAGAAAGTTTTGGACAACCAAATTTTAACTGTCTGTAAAACTGATATATCGTTTCCTATAAGTAAGATGTCATCGACATATAACACTAGGAATACGACTGCACTCCCACTACCCAGGTATCTGAGGAAATAGAGTGACATTCAATAACGAAGATACCTGAAGAGGATGGGGCATCGGATGCCTTCTTCTTCAAGGACTCAAGATAAACCTTGCAGTTTCTTCGCCAGTGACCCTCCTTGCCACAATGATGACAGGTTCCTTTTGGTTTCTTTTCAGTCTTCTTGGCCTTTTTCTTCTTCCCTTTGTTCTGTTCCTTGGCCTTCCTCTTAGAACCTTTCTTCGAGGAACCAACTAACTGTACCGCCTTTTGATCCGGCTTTACAGAAGGCTCTACAGTCTTCAGCAGGTTGAGCAGCTCAGGAATGGTGGTCTCTAGTTTGTTCATCCGATAGTTCATCACAAATTGTGAATAACTCTTGGGAAAACAACTCAGAATTAAGTCAATACTTAGTTCATGATCCATTGCAAAACCGAGTGCGCTCAGTCGCTCAATGTACCCCAACATCTTTAACACAAACTGCGAGGTAGAAGTGTCTTCCTGCATCTTAGTGGTGAAGAGGAGTCTGGAGACTTCGAACCTTTCGGATCTCGCCTGCTCTTCAAACAACTCATGAAGATGGAAGATGATGGTATAAGCATCCATATGCTCATGCTGCTTTTGCAGCTCAGGTACCATAGACTTTGTCTAGACTTTAATTGTCAATTAATAATCCATGAATTTGTCTAGACTTTCTTAAAAGAAAGTGCCCAAAATTGCGAGATTTCATAAATTGGTTTTCAGAATAATTGTAAGTTTCTGTTACAAAGAAAACTTACATATTTCCAAAATTAGAAAATTTATAAAATTAGAAAATTTTCCAAAATTGGAAAGTTTCCAAAGATGGGAAGTTTTCACAATTATTATAAAATTTCAGAAACTAGAAAATTTCAAAAGTTTGTGAAATTTCATGAGGATTTCCAAACTTTGAAATTCCTAAATCTAAAATTTATTATAATTGGAAAGTTTCCATAATTGAAAAATTTTCCAAAATTGAGATCATGACAAAGTGTTCCGCAAAACAATTATATGATTATGTCGAACACTAACCGGCTCTGATACCACTGTTGGGACCGGGTGCATGTCGACAAGGATACGGGTTCGTAAAATTCAAAATTTTTACATGCAGCGGAAGAATTAGCATAAAATAATTTCCTAAATTATTTTAACCACGTATTCTAGCATACAACCTTATGGTGTATTGACATAATCATAAAATAAAATATTGCGGAAAAGTAAACTAATTTACTTTATACCTCTCATAAGTCGGAAAAAGGACGAGATCCAACCGTAGCGTCCCTTGGAAGCTCCGCCTCTATTCGCGTCCACGCCGAGTTCTCTTCGGGATGACTTCGCAAAGTCACGAGTTTTGTGCCGACGAGAACTACTAGATTCTCGGAAGGCACAACTAAAAGAACAAGAGAAATTAATGGAAACGTACCACCAAGAAACGGAATCGAAATTCCGGGAAGAGAGGAGTTGCTATTCGCTTCTTCTTCTTCTTCTTGGCTTCTCCTTGGTGTTCTTGGTCCACGGCAACCCTAGGGTGCGCCGGCCCTAGGGTGGGAAAGGGAGGCACCGGCCCTAAAGCACAAGGAGGGCGCCGGCCCTAATGGGAAGGAGAAGTGGAGGAAAAGAGAATAAGAGAGAGAGAGAGAGAGAGAATAATTAATCTCTATCAATTATTCATTAGCTATTAAAGGCTTCCTTTTGGTTCCTTATATAGTTGCTTCTCCCTTGCCAAGTCTCCCTCTTAACGGAATTTTTCATAACAAATTTATCCTATAAATTCTTTTATGAATTATTCCGTTTAAACTAAGTTTTATTATAACTAATTTATAATAAAACAATTACTTCTCTCTTTTAATTATGGAATAAAATTTGTATAAAAAATTTTCTTATTATGGATAAATCAATTCATAATTGATTTTATAAATTAAAATAAAATCAATTCATGGTTCATTTTAATTTTCATAAAAAGAATAAATTTCTACAAATTTATTTATAAATCTCTTTATATAAATTTCTTTATATATTAATTTATTTATCCATAATTTATAAAATAAATCGTGCTAGATTTATTTTATTAATTAAACCAATTAAATTGGTTTATCCCCCTTTCATTGGCCGGCCAAACCAAGAGGGTGGGCACCCTCTTTGGTCGGCCAAAATAACCCGAACCGATCGCGAATTAAACTCATTTAATTCGCCCAATAAGCCTTCAAAAGACTTAGCCATTTTAAGTTTCCGTTGCGCCTCTGATCAACTCAGATTCGACTTATTTCTCTTGATCGGAAAATCCAATTTTCAACTCGTTTTAAATCCCTCGGATCACTCGTAGTGCGTGTGACTAAATAGGCTTTCGATTTATGTTGGTCGTCTATAATTAACCAATTATAGAACGATCATGAGTGGCACCTAGTAGTACATCATGATCCCCAATTAATCGTAAGATCAACGGTTTGACCTCAGAAGAAATTATTCTGAAACCCTTCAGCAGCTCTAATGAATCGTGCCCCATTCCCTTCACCACCTTATACCCACTTGGTTCAGGACATGGTCTGTTTGTGTCAGTCCCCACTAGACTGACTATGTCACATCTAGCCCAAGTAGTGTCTTTCTCGTCCTTTGGATTTCTAATTACTCTCATGTATTTTTAGAGACTCGCACTCTAAACATGATACACTCTGGCCAGAGGTTTTTGAGTAACAATCCGACGATAGGCCTGGGTATACATCTCCTCGCAAGGAGTGGTGAATCCTTTGTAGGTTATTCAAACATCTTCGGGCACTTTGGCTTATACCCAATCATCCTGGGTCCACACCTCCTTGGAGATGTTTGCTTAAGATATTAAAGTATAAGTCTCCATGACCAAGATGACTTGAACACCGTAAGTCAAAGGAACATCGCACTTAAGCTGCAGTAAGAACTTCATTGACATATCTACATGTAGATTCCCATATGAAGTCTTACAGCTAGTCACTCCAATGAACTAGTTCCCTTAACTAGCATCCATGTTTATCTCCGGACATCCCAATGTCACCAGTCAGTGAGAATCAGCTGATTAGAGAATAACCCATGCTAGTCTCAACAGAATTGATAGTGTCAGTTTTTATCAATTCATCGACTAGGGATAATTTCAATACTTCACAATTGCACATTAGAGATAATCACTAGTTGTGATCCCATCACAAATTCTCTTATGGTGTGAGTTGTATTGCGGACATTCAGTAGATGAGTTTAAGATCCTAATCAAATACACAAAACATGTATACTCAAATAGTGAATTATCATTTATTAATATAAATGTTTACATCATAAGGCGATTGCCTTAGGACACTTCTCTCATATCACTAACAGGCGCCCCCAGGAGGCTTATATAAGGGGCTTCGACCCCTCTGCTTCAGAAACAACTGCCAAGTACCATTCCAAGCATTCTGACCGATGACAACGCGCTAGAAACGAGGCTCTACGACCAGGAGGCTCCAGGAGGAAGTGCGCGGCACTTCGGAGGTCCAGATCGGCCGAGTTTCAGATTTTTGTTCGGTTCGCTTTTATTTATTCCGCACTTAACATTCATATTATTGCTTGTAATTGTAAACTATAAGACAGGTTTTCTCCACCTCCGGAAATTTTGGAAAGGAGACCAATAGTGGACTCACGCCGAGTACATAGGCCTTGGACGTACTGACCCAGGGGGGTCGGGAACCAAGTAAATAAATCCCGCGTGTCATTGTCCTTTGCTTTGTTTTTCGTTCTATTTATTTTCCGCTGCGCTACTAATATTTTAAGTCCAGAAGGAAAGTTTTATGAAGAATTCCGAAAGATTTTTCACGGTCGATATTCACCCCCCCCTCTATCGATGGCACCGGTCCTACACATGGTTTTGATATGTGTGTCAATATGCTTAAGGTTAGGGTGTGGTGTTGTTATTTGATATGTGAGATTAAGTTTGCAGGACTTGGAGAGTCACACATGGAGGACACATTCGAGGGACGAGAGCTGAGGGAAGAGAACTCCAAGGGCAAGCCGGGAAGTGGACTTCAAAGGGCACACGTGAAGGGTGACATGGAGGTAAGACGAGGGTTTGCGTGCGCATCCGAGGGATGATAGCCAGAGGAAGAGGACTTCTAGGGGCAAGCCAAGTGAGTAAACATGAAGGCACACGTGAAGGAGGGTCGTCGGAGTGAGGAAGAGTGCTTATGTAAGCTAGGTAGTCGACTAGGAATGGATCAATCGACTGGCAGCAAGAGACTCGAAACTCACAGCAACATCAGTCGACTGCCCCAGGGGCAGTCGACTGGTAACCTCGAAAAATAGCCGTTGAGTTAGTCGTTGGCTAGCTTTTAAAGCTGTGTCAGCTGTCTGCTCCAGGGGCAGTCGACTGGTATCGGGCTGGACAGCTTTTGGAGTTGTCCTTTACCCTATGGTGACTTTTTGGCACGTCAAAGCTACGGTTCTTGAGGGTACCAAGGTGTTGTTCGTGCTAAAAGTCCTCAGTTCTTCCTCTTGCTTTCAATTCCATCTCGTAAAGAGGAAGAAGACAACCTTGTAAATGTTTTCTCCACCTTGAAGGAGGCTTTTCTTAGTGGAGGTGGTGTGCTCGTGTGGATCCTTGGATTAGTCACCTCTCTGAGGTGGATACCAAGTAAACGAAGGTGTTAGCATTGTTTTCATTATTTTTCTTGTGTTGCTAACCCTTCTTGTAGAGAAAATAAAAAATTGCTATTCACCCCCCCCCCCTCTAGCAAGGCGCCACGATCTAACAAGTGGTATCAGAGCTGGTTCATTACGGGAGAACTAACCATCGACCGGAGCATTCAAGAAAATGGCGTTTCAAGAGGGCTATAGCACCGCATGGCCACCGTTCTTCGACGGCAATGACTTCGCCTATTGGAAAGGTAGGATGGAGTATTACCTCATGAATGATATTGAAAATTAGATGAGTGTTGTAGAAGGATTCGAAGTGCCAAGGAGCGAAGAAGGAGAGCCTCTTCCGATGAGAAATTGGTCAAAAGAAATCATGAGAAAGGCTCAAGCCAATGCAAAGGCCACCACGACGCTTCAATGCGGATTATCAAAAGAACAACTCAACAAGGTGGGGTTATTCAAAACCACGAAAAAACTTTGGGAGAAACTCATTGAACTTAACGAAGGATCAAATGAGTCAAGGAGTGCACAGAAAGACCTCTTGGTAGCCCAACTACAATCGCTCACAATGAAGGCCAACGAAACGGTAAGCCAATTACATGGAAGAGTCAAAGAAATAATCAACGAACTCCATGTCATTGGTGAAAAGGTTGAGAATCGAGATATTGTGAGGTATGCTCTCCAATCATTCCCTAGGATTACCTTGTGGGTATCAATGGTTGATGCCTATAAAGTTTCGAGGGATCTTTCTTTGGCTAAATTAGATGATTTGTTATGTGAATTCAAATTACATGAGCAAGCTAACATTTCTACTAAAGAGAAAGGTGTAGCATTTGTTGTAGAAAAGGAAAGGAAAAAGAAGAAGGAGAAGAAGAAGGTCGTCTACTCATCATCATCCGACTCAGAGGAGTCAAGCACTTCAATGGATAGCAACCAAGAAGCCTACATGGTAAGGAAAATGTGAAGAGCTTTTAAAAGTTTTTCTAACAAGTCTTATGGTAGGAAAGGTCCAAAGAGTAAGAGCAAGGGAAAGGAGATCATTTGCTATAATTGCCATCAAGAGGGGCACATGAAGAATGAGTGCCCCCAATTAAAGAAAAGGGAAGAAAAGAAGGAGGAGAGAAAGAAGGGTGACAAGAAGAAATCCAAGGGAAAAGAAAAGAGTGCCACAAGTCTCAAAGCTACTTGGGATGATCCATCTTCATCGGAGGAAGAAGGAGATCTTGTGTCACACTTCGCACTAATGGGAGTGGACAATTTGGAGTCATCCGAAGATGAAAGGAGTTCGAGTGATGACGAACAAGGAAGTTCAAGTGAAGGTGAAGGCTCATCATCCAAATCCGATGTATCGGTAAGTGAGGTATATAACTTATCCACCTCCACTCTTGTTAAAATTATTACTAGTACTAATGATGACTTGGTTAAGGCTAGGAGAAAGGCTAAGGAATTGAAAAATGAAGTTTGCATGCTCAAATTAGAATCCATGAAACTTAAGGGCAATATGCATGTTTCTTCTATTGTTTCAAATGATTCATGTTTAGAAAAGAAAAATAGGGAGCTAAGGAAAAAGGTAGAAGACCACACCAAGGCACTTGAGAAATTTCAAATTGGTTCTAGAAACCTTGACATGATCATAAATAGCCAAAGAGCCGTGTATAACAAGGCCGGTATAGGTTATAGACCAAAAATCAAGGAGGTGACTTTTGTTTCACTTATGGGTAGGAAGCGTGCCCCTAGGAGATAAGGTGTTAAGGGGAATACAAAGAAGGCATGGGTACCAAAGAAATATTTAAATGATGTTTGTGGATCTAATATTTGAGTACCAAAAGCTTGTGTTTTCCGTGTTGTTTAGGTGAAGGTGAAAGAAGCCTCAAAAATGTGGATAGTGGATAGCGGGTGTTCAAGGCATATGACCGGGGATGTGAACAAATTCACTACCATTAGCTATCTAAGAGAAGGAACCGTGTCATTCAGAAATAGTGGGAAACTCAAAATTATAGGTAGGGGTACCATTGAGGTATCTCCTACCATCACAATTCATAAAGTTCTTTTGATTAAGAATATGGAGTTTAATTTACATAGTGTAAGTCAACTTTGTGATGCCGGGTATAGGGTTGAGTTTCATGCAAGAAAGTGCTTAATTAAACAAAATGACTCCGAAAATATTATGTTAGAGGGATATAGAGAAGTCAACCTTTATTATCTTAATCTTTCTTATGCTTCTAACATCTCTCCTAAATGTTTCATATCCAAAGAAGAAGAACGATGGTTGTGGCATCGACGACTTGGACACAATAACATGAAGAATATTGCAAGAGTTGCAAAGATAGAGTTGGTGAAGGGGCTTCCCATGATCAAGTATGAAAAGAACAAGATGTGTAATGCATGCCAAGAGGGTAAGCAATCTAAATCATCACACAAAGGTAAAACCTTAACTAGTACTTCTTTACCTTTAGTGTTATTATATTTGGATTTATTTGATTGTCATAGCACTCCATCAATAATAGGAAGTAAATATTGTTTGGTAATTATAGATGACTTTTCTAGATATACATGGGTGTTTTTATGAAACATAAGGATGATACCTTAGAGATATTCATAGGTTTTAGTAAGAGGGTTGAAAATGAGAAACACCTAAAGATCAACCGAATTAGGAGTGATCATGGTGGGGAGTTTGAAAATTCAAACGTCTCACAATTTTGTTTAGAAAATGGGTACAAACATGAATTTTAATGTCCTAGAACCCCTCAACAAAATGGAGTGGTAGAAAAGAGGAATAGAGCTTTACAAGAAGCCGCTAGGACCATGCTTAATGCATACTCTCTACCTAGCTACTTTTGGGTCGAAGTGGTAAATACCACTTGTTACATCCAAAATCGGGTCTTAATTCATAGGTTTTTAGGAAAACCCCCATTTGAGTTGTGGAATGGGAGAATTCCACAAGTTCACTATTTTAGGATTTTTTGGTGTAAGGTTTACATTTTAAACACAAAGGATGATTTGAGGAAATTTGAATCTAAGGCTGATTAGGGGATATTGGTTGGATATTCATCCACTAGTAGGGGATATAGAGTATATAACAAAAGGACCAAGGTAATTGAGGAGTCTTCCAATGTAGATTTTGATGAGTCTACGAGCACCTACCCTAGGAAATCTTCTATTGATAAGGACATAGAAGAAAGTCAACCCCTTACCCAAGAAATCCAAAACCTACATTTGGGGGGGCATTAATCAAGGGGGAGAGAGAAGTACACTAGAGGATGAACATCATGTAGTCAATGAGCCCATAACCTCTAGACACTTAAGGCACCACCAAGATCACCCCATTAACCAAATAGTTGGGGATGTCACCCAAGGAGTAAGGACTAGGTCTTACTTTAAGGAACATAGTAGTCAAATTGCCTTGATTTCAAAACTTGAACCGAAATCTATTGATGAGGCATTGGGAGATGTGGATTGGGTCCTAGCCATTCAAGAAGAGTTGAATCAATTTGAAAGAAGTGAGGTATGAGAGTTAGTACCTAGACCCAATGTTTGTACAATTATCACCATAAGATGGGTCTTTAGGAACAAGTTAGATTACCAAGAAAAAATTACTAGAAACAAGGCTAGGTTGGTTGCAAGGGGGTTTAATCAAGTTGAGGGTCTTGACTATAATGAGACATATTCCCCCGTAGCTAGATTAGAGTCTATTAGAATTTTATTAGTATATGCCGCTCACATGGGGTTCACACTTCATCAAATGGATGTGAAGTCGACATTCCTTAGTGGGGTTATTAAGGAAGAAGTATATGTAGAGCAACCACCCGGATTTGAAAACCCAAACTATCCTAGGCATGTTTACAAACTAAGAAAAGCCTTGTATGGATTGAGACAAGCTCCCCGGGCTTGGTATGAAAGGCTTTCATCATTCTTAGTATCCAAGGGTTTTAGGAGAGGTACAATTAATCCAATTTTATTCCTAAAATCTAAGGATAAAGATATCTTTGTAGCCCAAGTGTATGTTGATGATATTATTTTTGGGTCAACTAATAGTGAATTTCTTTATGAGTTTATTAAATGTATAGAAAATGAGTTTGAGATGAGTCTTGTGGGAGAGTTAACTTTCTTTTTAGGACTATAAGTCAAACAAACAAATGAAGGAACTCATGTGTATCAAACCAAATATGCTAGGGAAATCATTAAGAAATTTGGATTAGAAAATGCTAAGGTTGCATCTACCCCTATAGGAACAAATGTCAAAATGGATAGTGATCTTGAAGGAAAACTAGTAGACTCCAAACAATATAGGAGCATGATTGGTAGCTTGTTATACATAACCGCTAGTAGACCGGATATATTATTTGTGGTAGGTATGTGTGCAAGGTATCAATCATGTGCCAAGGAGTCTCACCTAGTGGCAGTAAAGATGATCTTAAGGTATATTAAGGGTACTCTTAACGTCGGGCTTTGGTATCCTAGAACTCCAAATATTGAACTTTTTGGATACACCGATTCGGATTATGCGGTTTGTAAACTAGATAGGAAGAGTACTAGTGGAGGATATCAATTTATTGGGTCATCTTTAGTTAGCTGGAGTAGTAGGAAACAACCATGTGTTGCCTTATCAATAACGGAGGCCGAATATGTAGCAATGGGTGGTTGTGTGTCTCAACTACTTTGGATCATGCATACCTTAGACGATTATGAGTTACGTTACTCCAAGGTCAAGGTTTTATGTGATAATGTAAGTACTATTAACTTGACAAAAAATCCGATTCACCATTCTAGGATAAAACACATTGAAGTGATGCATCACTTCATTAGGCAAAAAAAGGCTAGCGCCCCCGCCGCACTCGTCCCAAGGCTATCACGAGAGAGGTAAATCACGGTCCCCAGAGTAATTAGTGCACAGTTGGGCCGAGAATTGATACACCAAACGCCCAAAGTTTTAATCCAATGCGCCTCGCGCGACTCGAACCCAGGACCTCTTAGACAACACCCCCATGCACTAACCACTCCGGATCCCCGTGGGGACAAGCATCACTTCATTAGGGATCATGTGGCAAGTGGTGACATAGATTTACATTATGTTGAGTCAAAGTCAAACTTTGCCGACATATTTACCAAGCCTCTTCCCGAAGCGGAATTCACATCCTTAAGAAGGGGCCTTGGTATGTGTTTTGTAGAAGTGTAGGATGGACCTTGGAGTAATACAATAGCAAGGTGGTGCATGATTCATTAGGATGATACAAATGATTCACTTATGCTTATGACATATTGTTGGGTTATTAGATGTATCAAATTATTGAAAATATACCAACTATGGGGAAAGCAAATGTTTAATTAATGGATATCTTGCCCAAAAATCATAGTTGGACATTTTAAACAATTTGAAAACATTTCTGTGATGTATGTGTATGCCATGAGTTTGAACAATGAATGATTTCAAAATTGGATTGGTAACCCCGAAAACTAGCCATTGAGTTAGTCGTTGGCTAGCTTTTAAAGCTGGGCCAGTCGACTGCCCCAGGGGCAGTCGATTGGTATTGGGTTGGACAGCTTTTGGAGTTGTCCTTTACCCTATTTAAAGGGTGACTTTTTGGCACGTCAAAAGTGTACGATTGCTTGTGTTTGCTAGAGGGGGTGAATAGTAATTTTTTGAACCCCTTTCTTCATACAAAGTTAATTGCACAGCGGAATATATAATAAAACAAAACTAACAATGAAGAACAATGCTAACAACCTGATTTACTTGGTATCCACCCCGGACGGGTGACTAATCCAAGAATCCGTCCGTGGATCAATCCCCGGATAACCTCCGGCTAGCTCTCGTCGCTCCTTGTGGGTGGAGAAACCTCGCCACAGTACCAAGCAAACCTCTGAGCATAAAGAATACTATCTTGCCTTTAACCAAGACAAGATTCGTCATGAATCTCAGCCACCATGAAGTCCTCTTTAAATAGGACTCAGGCTGAAACCCTCGCCACCAGTCGACTGCCCCAAGGGCAGCCGACTGGTGCCACTGAAATTTAACCGTTGTAACTCACAACTTTCGAATTTTAGCCAACTCACAAGCCACCTACCAGTCGACTGCTCCCAGAGCAGTCGACTGGTCCCTTGCCAGAACCCTTCTGTGAGTTCCATCAGTCGACTGCCGTCAGGCCAGTCGACTGGTCTACTCACCTACCTAAGGTTACCCTTCCCGAGTACATTCCACTCCGCACTCGAACCCTAGGATTTCCCAAGTACAATCACACAGCACTCGTACCCTCACGACTCGACTGACTCCTCATCCGCAGCCTCGACTATTGCCTTCGCGCCCTCTTCATCTTCGGCTCCTGTCCCTTGGATGCACGCAAGCCTCCAGCTTGCCTCCATGCCATCCTTCACGCATGCCTCGAAGTCCACGCCAATCAGCTCATCGTCCCTGCTCTCCAAGGTCCCTCGGGTGCACACATGTTGGGACCGGGTGCATGCCGACGCGGACACGTATTGTAATTGTTACATAATTACATGCAGTGGAAACAAAAGCATAAATAATTTCCTAAATTATTCTAACACATATCCTAAGCATGCAATATGTTCACATAATCGTAATATAAAATTTTTGCAGAAAAGGAAATTACTCTACGAATTACCTTGCGTAACTTAGAAGAGGGACGAGATCCAACCATTAGCGTCCCTTGAAAGCTCCGCCTCTATTCGTATCCACGCCGAGTATCGTCGGGATGACTTCGCTAAGCCACGAGTTTCGTGTTCACGAGAACTACTAGATTCTCCGTGAACACGATGAAAACTGAGAGAGTAATCAAATCGAAAGACTCACCACCAAGGTTGGCCGAAGAGGAAGATCGTCGCAAGGAAGAACTTCGTCGCCTTGAAACTTCTCCTTGTGCTCACGGCAAGAAGAAAGAAGGAAGGCCTATGGCCGGCCAAGAGAGAGGGAGAGAAGAAGAGGAGAGAGCCCAAGCAATTCTTGGATGGATCATCTTCTATGACACCCCTTGGGTCCTTTATATAGGGAGAGGTTTCTTAATTCCCAAACAATCCTCTCCTTGATTATGGAATAATTTCTCAATCAATCCATAATTAAGGCTCTCATGATCAAGCTTCCACCTAGTAGTACATCATGATCCCCAATTAATTGAAAGATCAACGGTTGACCTCAAAAATGATTCTGAAACCCTTCAGTAGCTATAATGAATCAAGCCCCATTCCTTTCACCATCTTATACCAACTTGGTTCAGGACATGGTCTATGTGTGTCAGTCCCCACTAGGCTGACTACGTCACACCTAGCCCAAGTAACGTTTCCTCGTCCTATAAATTCTAATTACTCTCATGTATTTAAGAGATTCATACTCTGAACATGTCATGCTCTAGCCAGAGGCTTCGAGTAACAATCCAACGATAGGCCTCGGGTATACATCACCTCGCAAGGAGTGGTGAATCCTTTGTAGGCTGTTCAAACATCTTCAGGCACTTCGGCTTATACCCAATCACCCTGGGTCCACACCTCCTTGGAGATGCTTGCTTAAGATGTCAAAGTATAAGTCTCCATGACCAAGATGACTTGAACACCGTAAGTCAAAGGAACATCGCACTTAAGCTGCAGTAAGAACTTCACTGACATATCTATATGTAGACTACCATATGAAGTTTTACAGCCAGTCAGTCCAATGAATTAGTTCCCTTAACTAGCATTCATGTTTATCTCCGAACATCTCAATGTCACCAGCCAGTGAGAATCAGCTGATTAGAGAATAACCCATGCTAGTCTCAACAGAATTGATAGTGTCTGTATTTATCAATTCATCGACTAGGGACAATTTCAATACTTCACAATTGCACATGTAGAGATAATCACTAGTTGTGAGTTCATCACAAATTCTCTCATGCTATGAATTGTATTGCATACATTCAGTAAATGAGCTTAAGATCTTAATCAAATAATCATGTATACTCAAATAGTGAATATTCATTTATTAAAATAAATGATTATAATCATAAGGCGATTGCCTTAGGACACTTCTCTCATATCACTAACAAACTCTCACTTGGCCTAATGCCAATCGCTATGGTACCCAATACACATGCTCTAACATGATCCTCAAACTTACTTTGAGACAAGGCCTTAGTTAAAGAATCTGCTAAATTCCTTTCAGTGGGAATTTTCTCAATTTGTATATCATTTCTACTTATAATCTCTCTGATCAGATGATAGCGGCGAAGCACATGTTTGGATCGCTGATGAGACCTTGGTTCCTTTGCTTGTGCAATAGCTCCATTGTTGTCGCAGTAAACCGATATTGCTTCATCAATGGTTGGAACCACACTAAATTCTGAGACAAACTTCTTGATCCAGACTGCTTCCTTTGCTGCTTCCGAAGCTGCAATATATTCCGCTTCCGTGGTAGAATCCGCTACGGTGTCTTGCTTGGAACTTTTCCAGCTTACTGTGCCTCCATTCAAAATAAATACGTATCCAGACTGAGATTTGGAGTCATCCTTATCTGTCTGGAAACTGGCATCTGTATATCTATGTATTATCATATCACCTTCTCCATATATTAGGAACACATCCTTAGTTCTTCTTAAGTACTTGAGGATTGTCTTGACAGCCGCCCAATGATCCATTCCTGGATCAGACTGGTATCTGCTTGTGACGCTCAGAGCATATGATACATCGGGCCTAGTACATAACATAGCATACATGATAGATCCTATCGCGGATGCATAAGGAATCTTATTCATGCAAATCCTCTCGTCTTCTGTGCGCGGACACATAGACTTTGAAAGGTTGATCCCATGCCTGATGGGAAGGTAACCTTTCTTGGATTCCAACATGCTAAACCTTTCTAGCACTCGGTCTATATATGTAGACTGCGAAAGGCCAAGCAACCGTTTTGATATATCTCTATAGATTCTAATCCCAAGGATATAGGTTGCTTCTCCCAGGTCTTTCATGGAGAAAGTTTTGGACAACCAAATTTTAACTGACTGTAAGACTGATATATCATTTCCTATAAGTAAAATGTCATCGACTTATAACACTAGGAATACGACTGCACTCCCACTAACCTTCTTGTATACACAAGGTTCGTCAGGATTTTGTGAGAAATTAAACTCTTTGATTATCTCATCAAAACGGATGTTCCAGCTCCTGGATGCTTGCTTTAGTCGATATATGGATCGTCGAAGCTTGCATACTTTGGTTTTATTAAGCGATGTGAAACCTTCAGGTTGTATCATGTATACATCCTCAAGCAGGTTTCCATTAAGGAAATCTGTTTTCACATCCGTTTGCCATATCTCATAATCATAATGAGCTGCTATGGCCAGGAGCATCCGAATGGATTTGAGCATAGCTACTGGCGAATAGGTTTCGTCATAATCAATTCCTTGTTTCTGACGATATCCTTTTGCCACTAATCTAGCCTTAAAGGTAACAACATTACCTTCCATGTCAGTTTTCTTCTTGAAAACCCACTTGCACCCTATGGGCTTAATCCCTTCAGGCGGGTTAACCAAGTCCCATACTTGATTTTCGTACATGGAATCCATTTCCGACTTCATGGCTTCAAGCCATTTATCCCTTTCTGAATTTATCAGAACATCTTCATAACTGATAGGTTCGTCATTGTTAACGAGTAACACGTCGTTCGATTCACTTATGAGAAATCCATATCTCTCTGGAATATTGTGTGTCCTATCAGACCTACGAAGAAGTGGTGTTGTTTTAGGTTCAACAGATAGCTTATCATTATGAGTTATTGGTTGTGGGTCTAGACTACGTGTCTCTGTAATGTCTATTGGAGTTTCTTGAACTTCTTTAAGTTCAATGCTACTCCCACTATTTTCTTGTAAAAGAAATTCTTTTTCTAGAAATACAGCATGCCTTGAAACAAATACCTTTTGTTCCAAGGGATGATAGAATTGGTAACCCTTCGTTTCCTTAGGGTATACAATAAATAGACATTTATCAGACTTAGCATCCAATTTATCTGATACAGTCCGCTTTACATAAGCAGAACAACCCCATTTTTTAAGGTGAGTTAAATGAGGTTTCTTACTATTCCACGTCTCATATGGAGTAGTAGAGACTACCTTGGTCGGGACTCTGTTTAGTAAGTAAACAGTTGTCTTAAGCGCATAGCCCCAAAAGGATTTTGGAAGAGTTGCATGATTCATCATAGATCTAACCATGTCCATCAAGGTTCGGTTATGCCTCTCAGATACACCATTATGCTGTGGTGTATATGGCGGAGTCCATTGAGACAATATCCCATTGTCCCTAAGATAATCTTGAAACTCTTGACTCAAGTATTCACCACCCCGATCGGATCGAAGTATCTTAATACTTTTGCCAAGCTGTTTCTCTACTTCACTTCTAAACTCTTTGAATTTCTCAAAAGCTTCAGATTTGTGTTTCATTAAGAACACATACCCGAATCGTGAGTGATCATCGATAAAGGTAATGAAGTAGCTATAACCTCCTTGTGCAAGAGTTGACATTGGTCCACATACATCAGTATGTATTAGACCAAGCAATTCTCCCACTGGTTTACCTTTTCCGGAAAAGGGTAATTTGGTCATCTTGCCTTTTAAGCATGATTCGCATGTATCAAATGAACCGGGTTCAAATGATTCCAGAATTCCACATCGGTGTAATTTGGTCATGCGTTTCTTACTTACATGGCCAAGACGACAATGCCACGTATAGGAGTCTATTTGATTATCTATTCGAGCACGTTTGTTGCTAACTTCGATATTGAAAATGTCACCGGATAAATCTAACGTGTAGATACCATTGTATAAAGTTCCGGTCCCATAAAGAACACCATTTAAAGTTATGTAACAGCAATTGTTACTAAAAGTTAAATGATAACCCTTTTCATTCAAGCATGAAATAGATACAATGTTCTTTATTAACGAAGGAACAAAATAACAATTATCCAATTCTAAGACAAGTCCAGTAGGGAGCTTTAGCAAATATGTTCCGATGGCAACAGCAGCAATCTTTGCTCCATTTCCAACTCGCAAATTCGCTTCTCCCTTGACGAGTCTTCTTCTATTCCTTAGCCCCTGTATGTCATTACATATATGTGAGCTACACCAGTATCAAGTACCCAGGTGGACGAGAAATAGAGTGACATTCAATAACGAAGATACCTGAAGAGGATGGGGCATCGGATGCCTTCTTCTTCAAGGACTCAAGATAAACCTTGCAGTTTCTTCGCCAGTGACCCTCCTTGCCGCAGTGATGGCAAGTGCCTTTTGGTGCCTTTTCAGTCTTTTTGGCCTTTTCTTCTTTCCCTTATTCTATTCTTTGGGCTTCCTCTTAGAGCCTTTCTTTGAGGAACCAACTAACAGTACCGTCTTCTGATCCTGCTTTACAGAAGGCTCTACAGTCTTCAGCAGGTTGAGCAACTCAGGAATGGTAGTCTCCAGCTTGTTCATCCGATAGTTCATCACAAATTGTGAGTAACTCTTGGGCAAACAATGCAGAATTAAGTCAACACTTAGTTCGTGATCCATTGCAAATCCGAGTGTGCCTAGTCGCTCAATGTACCCCAACATCTTCAACACAAACTGTGAGACAGAAGTGCCTTCCTGCATCTTAGAGGTGAAGAGGAGTCTGGAGACCTCGAACCTTTCGGATCTCGCCTGCTCGTCAAACAGCTCATGAAGATGGAAGACGATGGTATGAGCATCCATATGCTCATGCTGCTTTTGCAGCTCAGGTACCATAGTGGCCAGTATGATGCAACTCGCAAGTTCAGAATCGGTCACATGTTTCTGATAGGCCACTAACTGGTCTGGAGTTGCATCTTCTAGAGGATGGTTGGGAAGTTGTTCTTCAAGGACATAAGCAAGCTTTTCTCCTTGAGGACTATCCTCAGGTTTCGAACTGGCCTTAGAAAATAAAATAGCTTTTCTTACTTTTCTTTCTTATCTGTAAATGCCTTGGCATTTTCTGGAGCACCTTGCGTGCTAAAATCCCTAAGTCTTGACTTTTGGGGATTTCTTAAGGCCTTGGCCTTTTCTTTTCTTATCTTTATCTTCTCTTTTCTTTTCTCATAGCTTTCTTAGACCCTAAACTCATATAGGGTACATGAATAAACTTATACATAAGCATACAACAATTAATGAACTAAGATAACATGCAAAACTTAAACAAAAAGGAAATAGCTCTTTTTAAAAACTTTTAAAGGAAATTCTCGCGGAAAAACCGCCTCTTACTGCAGGTGAGCAGTACTTACATTGATATCTTGGACTTACAACCAAGATTGATGTCTAGAGCTCGAGAGAAACTTGAGATCTCGGAGAATTCTTCGCGCCTACGCGTTCCTCTCGTCGCGGGGATCCCAAATATAGGATTATCTCTTGGAGAAGAGTCTTCGCCGGCCCTCTAAGGCTTGGTGTGGCGTGCGCACAAGAGAGGAGAGGGAGAGGGGTCGGCGCAACCTTGGGAGAGGGAGAGGGTTTGAGAGAAAATAAAACTTCTCTCTTTAAGTATCTATTTATACTTATGGGCGGATCGACCTA
>JAGFNQ010001021.1:201130-280389 GCA_024364735.1 Boesenbergia rotunda
ACTACAACTATATATATGTCTCTCCATCCTTTTCTGTGCTTGATACCCCTAGCCCAGCTGGCCGCGCGCTCCCTTGGTCTCGTGGTGGTCGCGGGTTCGAGCCACCCGCTGCACTTAATTGGTTTTTCCATTTTTTTGCTTTTTCCTTTTCTTTTTCTTTTTCCAAAAATACCAAACGGACTCGGAAAATTCCATAAAAATACTCTAAAAATTCCTAAAAATACCTAGAATATTTCTAAACCATTTCTAAATAATTCTAAGGACTTTAAGAACTAAAAATGGAAATTTTGGGGCGTTACAGAAGACCTGGCGAAGGACTGCTAGGCACCAGGCGAAGGACTGTTTGGTACCGAAGACCTGGCAAAGGATTGCTAGGCACCAGGCGAAGGACTGCTTGGTAACGAAGACCTGGCGAAGGACTGCTAGGCACTTGGCGAAGGACTGCTGGGCAAAAGTCCAACCGGAAGAGCCGATTGGCAATAGGTAAATTCTCCTGAGAGGAGTAGGTGAGGACGCATTCCCCGTCGAGGGAACAGTAGGCGTCGGTTCGACCTAAGGTTCCATTTAGGAGACCCAAAGTCAGAACCAAGACAGCTACGGCTGTAAAATTCACTAACATTCTTGCTTTGTTTTGTTTGGTACTAACCCTGGATGCAGGACCAAAGGAACGAGTTTCTGTAGCTCAAAACACCCCAAAGGAGAGGGGGCAGCAGCTGGGTCAGGCGCCCGGGAGGTCCTGGGCGCCCAAGGTCAAAGCCAAACATGAGTTAAGCAAGAAAACGCTTTGGAAGCTCACTGGGCCAGGCGCCCCCAAGCTCCCGGGCACCCCCATGGTCCCGAGCGCCCCGGATGCCTCGGGCACCCTGAGTCCAAGCCAACGAAGCAATTGGATTGAAGTTAGCCGAGAAGCCAGCATGACCAAGTCAAGCAGGGCGCCCTCTGTGTCCCGGGCGCCCCCGTCAAACCTCGAGCCCGATCCTGGAGGGATAAGGGCTGACCGAGTTCCGGATGAAGGTTTGCGGATCGAGAGACACGTGGAGGGCGCCCCCAGCGTCCCGGGCGCCCCCAAGTGCACTATAAAAGGGGCTCGACCCCCAAGGCTTCTGAACACATTTTGTCAACGCCTCAATACTCTTCGCTCAAGCGCTCTGCTCCGGAAACTTCTGATCTCAAGGTCCTAGCGCCGACGACGACCCTACGCACCGAAGAACGATCCACACCGGGCGTCGGTAACGAAGAGTTAGACTTTTGTTTTTACTGCAATACTACTGTACAACTTTCTGTAAAACTTTGCGCATTATAGAATTGCCCGCAGTAAACGGTCAAGGACCGTGGGCCTTGGAGTAGGAGCCGACCGCG
This sequence comes from Boesenbergia rotunda, assembly GCA_024364735.1. Lineage (NCBI taxonomy): Eukaryota > Viridiplantae > Streptophyta > Magnoliopsida > Zingiberales > Zingiberaceae > Boesenbergia > Boesenbergia rotunda. The sequence goes on from JAGFNQ010001021.1 coordinate 202,490, forward strand.
ACTCCGAACCAAGTAAAAAACCTAGAACGCGTTTGTTGTTTTAATTTCCGCTGTGTATTCTCTATCTTATAATCCAAAATGATTTTACGATATTCACCCCCCCCCTCTATCGTACTCTATCGATCCAACAAGTGGTATCAGAGCGGGGAAGCTCAAATTTGGTGCAACCACCAATTTGAGAGTTTTTTTTGGATTTTTTTCTTCGTTTTTTTTATCGAATTTGTTTTGTTAATCGAGGTTGGTGCAACACCACTCGATAAAATTTTCTTTTCTCTTCCCGCACTGCTAATCCAAGACCAAGTCTTGGGACGTTTTTTTTCTCTCTCTTTCTTTTCAGTAATTCATAAATGGCCATGCAAGAGGACTTTAGTATAGCCAGACCACCACTCTTCAGTGGGGAGGATTTCTCCTACTGGAAGAGTAGGATGGAAGTCCACCTGAAAACTCAGGTGGACATGTGGATAATAATCCAGTCTGGTCTGGACATCCCTAAAATGCTGACGGAGTGCCACAATCCTACACCGAATGGGATACCGCCCTAAAAAGGAAAATTGAAGCCGATGCCAAAGCAACTCAAACACTTCAATGCGGCCTAACCAAAGAGGAGCTGAACCGGGTAGGTCCATTCAACAGTGCAAAGGAACTATGGGGTAAGCTAATTGAGTTGCACGAAGGAACCTCCGACACCCGAATCAGCAAAAGGGACCTTCTACTGAACAAGCTGTATACCATCAAGATGAATGACAGCGAATCTGCAGCTCAGCTCCACGCCAGAATTCAAGAGCTGATGAACGGTTTACACACCATCGGTCACAAGGTAGAGAATCGTGACCTGATCAGGTATGCTCTTAACGCCTTCCCTAGAAATACTTTGTGAGCATCTATGGTAGATGCGTACAAAGTTTCAAGGGATTTGTCTAAAATTAAACTAGATGAATTATTTTCAGAACTCGAATTACATGAACAGACTAACTGCAATCTGGCCGAGAAAGGCATTGCTTTTGTTGCAGGTAAAACTGGAAAGATGACCAAGAAGAAACCTCAACCTGCACCCGAGTCTGATTCAGACTCAAACTCAGAAGAAAGCGAAGGAAATCGACCTAAGCTGGTTCGGCTAGCCCGGGATTACTACAAGGAACTAAAAAACCAGACCAACAAAAGGAAAGCCAGCCGAAGAAAGGAAGAACCAGCTGATCCTTCAAATGAAAAGAACAAACCAAATGTGACCTGTTATGAATGCAAAAAGAAGGGTCATTACAAGACGAAATGCCCCAATCTGAAGGAAACAAAGAAGACAAGAAAGAAGAAAGCCCTTCAGGCAACGTGGGACGAATCCTCATCCGAAGAAGAAGAAGAGGCCCCACAGTCGAACCTGCTCGCCCTGACTGCCTCAGAAGAAATCGAGACCGAGTCAGAATCGGAGCCGGAAGACGGAAAGCTCATGTTTTCAGAGAATGGCGAAATCACTATAAGTGGATTTTCTAGAAATCAATTAACCGAATTAATTGCCTATCTTTCTCGAGACTTGGCGAAAGCCAAAATCTGAGTCGAATCTCTCCGACAAGAAGTAAAACTCCTGAAAGAGGGAGCTGACTCTGGATCCTTGACTGAGAAGGTTCAAGAAGGAACCCCTACTCAAGTTGAAAAACTTGAGAAAGAGAACTCCTCCTTGAAAACTCAAGTCAAGGACCTTAGAGCAGCCTTAGAACGGTTCACTTCTGGTTCCAAGGGTCTTGACATGATCCTTGGAAAACAGAAGTCGGTTCTAAATCGATCCGGATTAGGCTATAGAACCAAGTCTAGACAAAGATCATACTATGCTGTACTGAATCAGTCCAGACCTAAAATTCAGGCATGGGTACCCAAACTATGCTTGAACAAACAAACTGGATCAAATCAGTATTGGATCCCCAAGGACAATATTCATATCTTACCGAACCATTATCGTGGATTTAGTCCAGGGGGAGCCAAATTAAAAACAATATTCATAGTTAGATAAATTTCTATTCTTGTTTTAATTTGCATGATTGCTTGTCTATTTAATTTCTGCAATTTACCATGCTTAGACTTAGGAATGGTTAGTTTAAGGACTGAACCAATTAACTGAAATTTGAACAACATAGTATTGGGTGGCGGTGAGATGATAGTACATTAGGGAAGCCATTTTGGTGGAACTAGCCGAAGCTACCGATCCAAAACTTAAACTAGTTAGACCAGAACTTTTCAAAAAACAATTTTGAAAATGAAATTTCATTGAAAGGCTTTGTCAAGGAAAGGGTTGATGATCCAATAAGGCTACGGCCAAAGAAGGCCTAGTGCCTCGCCAAGACCTGGAAGTCAATTTTTGAAATTCAAATTCAAATTATTCTTTGTCAAATTCAAATCTAACATAAATTTTCAGTCAATTGTAGATTCAAACACTCTTTTTCAAAATAAATTCAAAACAATTGTTTTCAAAATTAATTTAACTTTTTCAAAATAAATCATGATTTTTCAAAATAATTCTATCTATCCAAAACCTGTCTCACAAAAACCCTTAAGGCTAACGTGATTGACAACTCTAGATTGGGTGAGATAGACTAAGTTGTGAAAATCAATTTAGGCTATTCCTGATTCTAATTGGATCCAAATCAACAAAACTCTTTATGTGTAGGAACATAAAGATTTGGACCAATGGATGTTGGATAGCGGATGCTCCAGACACATGACTAGGGATAAATTAAAATTCACCAAACTCAAATTCAAAAACCTAGGCTCAGTAGCATTTGGCAATAATGCTACACTCAAGGTGATTGGGTCAGGTAACATTGAACTAAAATTTGACTTTGTTATTAAGAAGGTTCTTTTGGTTGAAGATTTTAAATTTAACTTGCTTAGCATAAGTCAATTGTGTGATACTGGTTATGTAGTTACCTTTACCAACTCTAACTGCCTGATTAGAAACTTGCAAGACTCAGAAATCATGCTTAAGGGCACTAGGAAAAATAATGTTTACACTATAAACCTACCACTAGTACCTAAATGCATGTTAACTCAGTTAGAACAATCAAACCTCTGGCATAGGAGATTAGGTCACACTAATTTGAGAATAATTTCAAAAATCACCCAACTTGGCCTAATTAAAGGTATCCCTAAAATTAAGAACCATGAAAACTTAATATGTAAATCATGTAATCAAGGTAAACAAACCAGGTCTAATCACAAACTAATTCAGTCTGATCTAACTCAAACCACACTTGAGCTCCTGCACCTTGACCTATTTAATTCACATGGAGCCAAGTCACTGAGCGGAAACTGGTACTGCTTAGTAATAGTTGATGATTACTCTAGGTTTACCTGGGTTAGGTTTCTAAAGACCAAAGATGAAACCCTAAACCTATTCAATGATTTTTGTAAGTTAATTGAAAATCAAAACGATTCCAAAATCAAAAGACTTAGGAGTGACCACGGGGGAGAGTTTAAAAATCAACGATTCGAGGAGTTTTGTAAGGTAAATGGGTATATACACGAATTTTCATGTCCTAGAACCCCCCAGCAAAATGGGATAGTTGAAAGGAAAAATAGAACCCTACAGGAAGCCGCTAGGGCTATGCTCAATGAATTCAACCTAGCTAACCAATATTGGGCAGAAGCAATTAGTACGGCTTGCTAAATCCAAAATAGGGTACTAATTAACAAACGACATAATAAAACACCCTATGAATTATACTGCCATAGACTTCCAAACCTACATTACCTAAGGGTCTTTGGGTGCAAAGTCCATATCCTAAACACCAAGGACTATCTAGGTAAATTCCAGTCTAAGTCAACCCCATGCATCTTCTTAGGTTATTCAACAACAAGTAGAACCTATAGGGTTTACAATAAACAAACTAAGAAAATTGAAGAAACAATAAATCTGATATTTGATGAAGAAATTAACTCAAAATTTGATAATCCAGATCTAAATTCATCAAATACTGATTAAGAAGAAAATGAACATACTACTGAACCTTTAATTGAACCCCTAAATGAACTAAATATTGAACCAACCATTGAGATAATTGAACCAGCAATTGAACCAACCCAAGTAGTTGAACCAATCACTAAACCAAACCGACCAGCCGGACCTGAGGCTGAAGCAAGTTCCAGAAAAACTAAGAAACCCAGACTTAGTCACCCAACTGATCAGATTGTTGGTGATCCAACCTTAGGAGTCAGAACTAGGTCCGCTTATAGGAACCTTAGTCAGATTGCAATGATTTCAAAAATTGAACCTAAGACCATAGATGAAGCCTTACCTGATCCTGATTGGATCATAGCAATGCAAGAAGAGTTAGCCCAGTTTGAGAGGAACCAAGTTTGGGAATTGGTACCTAAACCTGATGGAAAATCCATTATTGATACTAAGTGGGTTTTAGGAAAAGCTAAATGATCAAGGAGAAATAGTGAGAAACAAAGCCCGCTTAGTAGCCAAAGGGTTCAGTCAAGTAGAGGGTTAGATTATGACGAAACCTATGCCCCAGAGCTAGACTTGAGTCCATTAGGATGTTGTTAGCCTTTGCATCCCATAAAGGATTTAAACTCTACCAAATGGATGTAAAGTCAGCTTTTCTAAATGGATTTATTAAGGAAAAGTTATGTAGGACAACCCCCTGGTTTTGAGGACTTAGAAAGACCTGACCATGTTTACAAACTCACTAAAGCACTTTATGGACTAAAACAAGCACCTAGGGTCTGGTATGAACGCTTATCAACCTACCTAATTCTAAAGAATTTAAACAAGGACAAATTGACTCAACCTTATTTATTAAGACCTTGGAAAAGAAATCTTTATTGCCCAAACTACGTCGATGACATAATCTTTTGGTCCACCAACTCAAATTTCTTAAAAGAATTGTTAAAATAATGGAAAATGAATTTGAAATGAGCTTAGTTGGTGAGCTCAACTTCTTTCTAGGGTTACAAATTAAACAAACAAGGGATGGAAACTATATCCATCAATCCAAATATGCTAAGGAGTTAATAAAGAAATTTAAAATGGACAACTCCAAAAGCATAAGTACCCCCATGGCCACAAATGTAAAAATAGATAGTGACCCTAATGGTAAACCAGTAGACCTTAAACTCTATAGAAGTATGATTGGAAGTCTACTGTACCTTATAGCCAGCAGACCTGATATCCTTTTTGCCGTAGGAATGTGTGCTAGATACCAAACCTGTGCTAAGGAAACGCACTTAGCAGCCCTAAAAAGAATACTAAGATATGTTAAGGGCACCCTAAATATAGGGATTTGGTATCCTAGGACCTCAACCTTTGACTTGTCAGGATACTCGGATTCTGATTACGCTGGTTGTAAATTAGATAGAAAAAGCACAAGTGGAAGCTGCCAACTGTTAGGAAATTGTCTAGTAAGTTGGTGCAGCAGAAAACAACACTATGTAGCTCTATCTACAACTGAAGCTGAGTATGTAGCTTTAGGAGAGTGTGTAGCACAGCTCTTATGGATGATGCACACTCTCAAAGACTTCCAGCTTAACTACACTCAAACTCAGGTCTACATTGATAATATAAGCTCAATTAACCTAACTAAGAATCCAATCCAACACTCCAAAACTAAACACATAGAAGTCAAACACCACTTTGTAAGAGATCACGTAGCCAGGGGTGAGATAATCCTTAAGCATGTAGACTCTAAATCTAACTTAGCTGACATATTCACCAAACCCCTACCTGAGTCTGAGTTCAGCTCACTAAGAAGACAGTTAGGGTTATGTTTGGTAGAATAGGTTTACTCTACTTTTATGTTTTTTTTAAACTGCTTTACTTGATTTTAAAATCAATTTTTACTTAGTTTGAAAAATCTTTTTGCAATTTTAAAAACAATTTTTCGACTTAGTTTTTTTTAAAAAAAATTACCCCCTTCAAAACTAGGGTTTTTCTTCGTAAATGGACTTAGCCTAGGTCCTAACCCTAGAACTGCATGTACCTATAGATCTAGAAGTCAGCATCTCACAAGCACCTTAGGGTACTTTTGACTGATAACCTAGAATGAGTTGAGATGCTTAGGTCTTTGCCTTAATTCAAGATGTTTTAAGTCAGTACATCTGCAATAATTGGGGCACTAAATACAAATTAAACAGTAATCAGGTTAAGTGTCAAGCTTAGAAAATTTAACTTGAACAGAACACTTAACTTGACTAACCCCAGCGAAAACTACTGTCTATAACAGTTAGTAAGTAGCTAATTGGGCATGGCACCCTATGAGGCTTTATATGGGCGGAGGTGTAGATCGCCTATCTGTTGGTGCAGACAGCACCCAAGTCGAACCTTGGTTTTGATAATGGCAAAGGGTTCAAAAGTTAAGTATTATTTGTGATCTAATATGTTACTTGAGTGTGCAGATTGAAGTCCTAGCGAAGGACTGCTAGGCACCTAGCGAAGGACTGCTAGGCATCGAAACCCTAAGACCTGGCGAAGGACGGCTGGGCACCTAGCGAAGGGCTGCTAGGAGTCTAAGACCTAGCGAAGGACGCAGCACCAGGCGAAGGACTGCTTGGTACCGAAGACCTGGCGAAGGACTGCTTGGTACCAAGACCTGGCGAAGGACTGCTAGGCACCAGGCAAAGGACTACTTGGTACCGAAGACCTGGCGAACGATTGCTAGGCACCAGGCGAAGGACTGCTTGGTAACGAAGACCTGGCGAAGGACTGCTAGGCACCTGGTGAAGGACTGCTGGGCAAAAGTCCAACCGGAGGAGCCGGTTGGCAACAGGTAAATTCTCCTGAGAGGAGTAGGTGAGGACGCGTTCCCCATCGAGGGAACAGTAGTCGTCGGTTTGACCTAGGGTTCCATTTAGGAGACCCAAAGTCAGAACCAAGACAGTTACGGCTGTAAAATTCACTAACATTCTTGCTTTGTTTTGTTTGGTACTAACCCTGGATGCAGGACCAAAGGAACGAGTTTCTGCTGCTCAGAACGCCCCAAAGGAGAGGGGCAGCAGCTGGGTCAGGCGCCCGGGAGGTCCCAGGCGCCCAAGGTCAAAGCCAAACATGAGTTGAGCAAGAAAACGCTTCGGAAGCTCACTGGGTCAGGCGCCCCCAAGTTCCCGGGCGCCTCGGATGCCTCGGGCGCCCTGGGCTAGCCGAGAAGCCAGCAAGACCAAGTCAAGCAGGGCGCCCTCTGTGTCCCGGGTGCCCCCATCAAACCTCGAGCCCGATCCTGGAGGGATAAGGGCTAACCGAGTTCCGGATGAATGTTTGCGGATCGAGAGACACGTGGAGGGCGCCCCCAGGTGCACTATAAAAGGGGCTCGACCCCCAAGGCTTCTGAACACATTTTTTCATCGCCTCAATACTCTTCGCTCAAGCGCTCTGCTCCGGAAACTTCTGATCTCAAGGTCCTAGCGCCGACGACGACCCTACGCACCGAAGAACGATCCACACCGGGCGTCGGTAACGAAGAGTTAGACTTTTGTTTTTACTGCAATACTACTGTACAACTTTCTGTAAAACTTTGCGCATTATAGAATTGCCCGCGGTAAACGGTTAAGGACCGTGGGCCTTGGAGTAGGAGCCGACCGCGACTCCGAACCAAGTAAAAAACCTTGTGTTCGCGTTTGTTGTTTTAATTTCCGCTGTGTATTCTCTATCTTATAATCCGAAATGGTTTTACGATATTCACCCCCCCCCCTTCTATCGTACTCTATCGATCCAACACTATCTTCTGGTACGAGGGTGGTAAGAGGCAAGAGTTAGGCCTACAGACAGATCTTATAAATAATACTACCGTAGTCATACAGCAGATCCGCCAGAGAATAGAAACAGCTCAGAGCCGCCAGAAGAGCTATGCTGATACATGGCGCAGACCATTAGAGTTTGAAGTTGGAGATTCAGTATTCCTCAGAGTGGCTCCCTTGAAGGGAGTAATGCATTTTGGGAAGAAGGGCAAGCTAAGTCCCAGATATGTAGGACCATACCCCATCACTAGAAGAGTTGACAAAGTAGCTTATGAGCTAGAGCTACCTCAGGAGATGTCAGCTATCCACAATGGATTTCATGTCTCCATGCTGAAGAAGCATATCCCAGATGCCACCCAGGTGATAGAGCCACAGACGGTGCAAGTCCGCGAAGATCTCAGTTATGATAGTCGGCCTATTCAGATAATAGACCGAGTAGTTAAGAAATTGCGGAACAAGGAGGTACCATTAGTGAAAGTCATATGGCAAAATCACAGAGTAGAAGAGGCAACATGGGAACCAGAGGATAGCATGAGGCAAAAATACCCAGAGTTGTTTTAAGTTCGAGGAGGAACTTTTTATAAGGTATGGGGGATTGTAACGCCCGAAAATTCTCAAAACTAATTTTAGAAATATCCTAGAATTTATTCTGAATTTATGGATATTTTTATAGAATTTTCCCATGGACAAATAAGGCAAAAATGAATAAAAATAGAATGCGCAGTAAAAAGGCTTAAGTGGGGTTTGAACCCTAAACCATTAGCATGAGAGGAGAATAGGCTTACTTAGTGGGATGGTTTGTTTTCATTGAAACAGAATAGAGGAAAAGATAAATAAGGTGAAGTTAGTTAAATTTTCCCATAAGTATAAAAGGGAAACTTAAGGGTTTTTAGATTTATTATTTTCCTCACCTTCTTGCCGCCGACCCTCTCTCTCTCTCGCGTGGGCGACTTTTCCTCCCCCTCTCCCGAGTCTCTCCCTCTCCCTCACTCACGGCAAATCAAGGAGAAGGTCCAAGGGTCTTGTGTTGGGCAGATTCAAGAAGGAGGACACGTTAGGGGATCTTCTCAAGGAGTAGTTCTTCGTTAGAGCCTCTCCGAGACTCCAAGGATCTTCCTTCTCCCTAAATCCTACGCATTAGAGTTGTAAGAACAAGCGCAGGATGTAAGTACCCCTAACCTGCAGTATAAGTAGCCTCGTTCGTATGCATGATCGTCTTAGTTTGATCTATTAGCAAGTTTATGCTCCTATGTGTAGATTAACTCCCTCTACAGACTTTAAGGGCACTACTAGATGGGCTGGACGTGCTTCCCCCTTTAGTTTGGGGTTTAGACGCACCGTCGAGTGCCTAGGGAGTATCCTTAAAAGAAAAGGGGAGTTTTAGGCACGCAAGGTACTCGAGAAAATGTTAAGAAGCCCTAATATGAGTTTTAGCATGTTTATGAAATTAGCTATCCTTGCTTAATGTTTATGGGCCCTAGTTCGTCCATTGGGTGGGCTCCTAGATTGCCCCTAGGCTCTAGATCGCCTAGTAGATGCAAGGTTAAAGAAAAGAATATTTATGAAAGTATTTTACTTTTTATGGCATGTGCTTGGACTCTAGTTCGTCCATGGGTGGGCTCCTAGATCGCCCCTAGATCGCCTAGTAGTACCCTAATGGGTTCGGGATTAGCTACCTCGGATTTATTTAGGGATGCGCGCATTAGCAGCACATTGTCGGGCCCACAGCAGCATGATTAGTATTTTCACTTACTATATGTATAAGTTTCAAAAGTTCAGTAATAGCGTTAAGTGAAAACAGTTTTAAGTTCATGCTTAGTTCAGTTAGATTCTATGAATGTCATGTGAATTTAGTTATAAGAATATGATTTAGTCCATGTGCTTAGTATAATGAGTATGCCATGATATCTGTTTAGATTATATGTTTCAGTAACAATAAATGTCAAGCATGATATATTTTCTTACATATGTTTTCAAAAGCATGATTTTCGAAATATGCATTGTTTTGTGAGTAGGATGACACTTACTAAGCTTTATGCTTATAGTTTCATTTTTCCTTATATTGCAGATAAGGGCAAAGGAAAAATAGAGTAGTGGAAGCGGCAGGGATGATGTGGAGTGTGTGATGGTGAAACTTGGAATGAAAAGAACCTTGGGAACTTGCATTATGAGGACGCATTATTAAAAATGTTAAATGAATTAGTTTCTTTGACATGATTATCATTTTCCGCATCTTAAGTACTTTTGTCATGTTGTTAGCATCACTCTTGATATGAGCCTTGCGAGAATTTTAGTATGAGATTATGTATCATGAGTTGATACCATGCAGTTATGTCATACCTAGCTTCTACATGTGATATGTTAAGTGATACATTTCAAGTGCATGTTAACTAGTAGTAAAATACATGGTCTAAGACTATAGAACCATTTCTGATATTATAGTGCTACTATTGATGCATCTAGACAAAAACAGTGCTTAGCTTTAGTAGCAAATTGATACAAAGTTCATGTTTCTAATTTCATGCTTAGAGATGGTTGAAGTATGTCTTATTGTCATGAAAACATGTAGAATATGGCCTAGAATCATTGTATACCGGTTAGTAAGCTTAAATATGAGTTTGTAGTATTTTTGGTACGAAGTAGGTTGACCTTGGCACGTTTCTGGAATCTGAAAATTCAGATTTCAAAGCTGCCAGTCGACTGCGACAGGTATCAGTCGACTGGTCGAGGGAACAGAAACATTCGAGCGAATGAATCCCTGGTGCAGTCGACTGCACCAGTCGACTGGTGCCAGTGTAAAATAGAAAGTGATGTAAAGCTGCTGGTTAGTGCTTCAGTCATGCAACGCTGAGGTTGGGGGATCAAATCCTGGTCACGCTAATAAAATTAAAGTTTTTGTTTAAACTCTTGTGTGCTTCGATTTCAATTTCGCACGAATGGTTTAGCAATTAACTTCCAACATGTTTATGATTTACAGCAGCATGTTTAAGTTATGAATTGTGAGTTCAGTAAATAGCAAAAAAAAAAATTTAAATCCTCCCAATTGGTTTAGCATCCAGAAATCAGTAATCAGTCAATCAGTTAGTAGCGATCCGCCTTAAAGCTTAGTACCAGAAGGCGGGTCGTTACAATATCGACTTGTAAAAATTTTTTCGGAAAGCGTGTCGTAAACTTTCGATCGTTCATTCTATTTAGAGTTAGTAGCACAGCGGAAAAATAGACAGAAAAAAAATAATCGACTGAGTGCACACGGGATTTAACTTGGTTCCCAACCCCCAGGGTCAGTACGCCCAAGGCCTAAGCACGGGAAACGTTCGTCCACTAATGGTCTCCTTTCCGGATTTTCTGGAGGCAGAGAAACTCGTCTTACAATACACAATTTACAATCAAAAATATTAAGGAAATTAAATGCGGAATTTAAATTAAACCAAACAAAGAATCGACGATCCCGACCGATCTGAAACTCCGAAGTGCCGCGCACTTCCTCCTGGAGCCTCCTTGGTCGCAGGGCTTCATCTCTAGCACTTTTCTTTCGCTCGGAATCCTTAGAATGATCTCGGAATTGGTGTTCTGAGTTGAGGGGTCGAACCCCTTTATATAGTTTCCTAACGGGCGCCCTAGAGCCTCTGGGGCGCCTCAGTTGCGGTCAAAAATCCATCCAAATCGTGAACTTCATGAAGCTGATAAAACCTGCCTTATTGGGCACCTGTGTTGAAGGCGGCGCCTGATTCACTCAGGCGTCTGACTTAATGGGGGCGTTTGGCTTCTTGGGGGCGCATGTATCAATGGGGGCACCCAATAAGCTGTGTTTCTGCCTCTTTTGTATTTGTTTGTCTGTCTTGCCTCCAATTCTAGGTACCTGCAAAATACACAAACATAAGACAAATAAATATATATCCTTAGCCTTAAAGATTGGTTCTGACTTTGGGTTTCCCACGAAATCCTAGGTCGAACTGACACCTATGTTCCCATCCTGGGGAACGCGCCTTTCGCCTTCTCCTCTTAGGAGAAGGTTGCCACCCGGCCTATCCGGTTGGACTTTTGCCCAGCTTCACTCACCATGACTTTTTCCCAATCTTACGAGCAGGACTTCGTGCCCAGTCCACGACCAGGACTTATTGCCCAGCTTCACTCTCCAGGACTTCATGCCCAGTTCACGACCAGGACTTATTGCCCAACCCTATGTCAGGACTTCGATGTCCAGCCCATGGCCAGGACTTATTGACCAATTCCTCGAATCAGAACTTCGTGCCCAACCCTTGGTCAGGTCTTTGGTGCCCAGCCCTCGGCCAGGACTTAGTGCTCAATTCTTCGAACCAAGACTTATTGCCTAGGTTAACTAGGACTTTCCTTCACTTTGGTACTCCTTTCTTGACTAACCCTTCCTTGTTCTAATGTATCACTAACTTAAGCATATTGTTAAACATTGAAACACTTGAGGAAGACATCACTGATGCTTCTTGCACCAACAATCTCCCCTTTTTGATGTTTGACAATATCTTAAGTTAGATTGGATTAAAGGGCTAAGTTATAATCCTTGGGATAAAATGGGAAAAATTTGGTCCTTTGAAAAAACATTTTGATTTACATTTTGATCCTTGAAAAAATATTTGATTCAAACTTTGATCCTTTGGGACAAAATTTTTAATTTAAGCTCTCTATTCCTTTGGGAGACAAAAAATTTCTAACTTAAGCTCACTCTCCCCCTTTGTTATACATCAAAAAAATGACAAAAAGACACTTGCACCAACAATGAAATTTTAAAAAAAAAATCTTTTCCTTTCGAAAGTACTTAGTATAATTTTTTTTTGAAAGCATATCATTTTTGATAAAACAAATTTTGTAACTCTTCCCTTTTGTTTTTTAAAAAAACTAAGTACTAGTTAAAAAATTAAGTGCTTAAATTGTATCATAAAAAATTGTACTTTGAAAAGTATTGTGCATTTTGGAAAAATATTTTGAACTTAGAAAATTTTGCACTTAGAACAATATCGCCTTAGAAAAACTTTTTATTTAGAAAAGATTTTAAAAAAATGCACTCATAAAAGATTTTCATAACAAAAATTATGCACTTTAGAAAACATTTTCACTTAACGAAATATAGTGCATTTAGAAGAATACTTTAAAAAATATTGTGCAAAAACTTGTACTTTGAAAGATAGTTTACACTTAGTACTTTGAAAAATATTTGTACTTTTGAAAACACACTATTTTACTTGACTTGGTTTCTTTTCCAGTATAACACAATCCTAGGAAACCTTGTTAACTATAAGGACATTTTCCTAAGTATCCTAGAAATTCTTCAAACTCAAGTAAATATTATTTTCAAAAGTGATTCCAAGAAAAATAAGTTTTTGAAAGTGATAGTATAATAAAAAATAATTTAAAATAATAGTATTTTGAAAGGGAAAATGTTTATGTTTTCAAAAGTATTTTGAAAATATAGTGAATGAAAACATATTATTTTGAAATGTTCAATAATTCTTTTAATTTGACCTCTCCCTAAACTTGACACAGTCCTTGGAAGATTGTTTACTACAAGTAATCATCCCTTGACTCTTTAGGGTTTAATTCAGATCAAAGGAATTATCTAATAATTTCAAAAAATAATTGTCAGAAATAATTTATTTTGATTTAGACTCCCCCTAAATTTGACACATCCAAGGAGTCCTTGTAGATCATGAAGTAGACTTCCTCTGTGTCTTTAGGGTTTATCGAAATCACAAGGGAAATAAGCACAATGCATTTTGAAATATTAACATTTCGAAGGATAAAAATGAGTATTTGAAAGACATATTTTGAAATGATAGTAATTTTTAAAGCACAGTTTTCGAAAGATTCAAAAAAAGTCACTTTTAGAAACACTCCCCCTGTATCCGACACCGTCTGACTCTATCTAAGTACCTTAAGGAATTTTAGTGTTGACCTAAAAGGCTTGTGTCTAATTGTGTAGGTCAAACAAATTTTTGAAAAAGATATAATTTTGAAAATGTAAATATATAAGCACTCAGACAAGCATGAGATCCATAAAAATATTATTATGTTAAAAAATTATTTTAAAAATAGATTTTTATGAAAATATCCTAAGAATTTTGGAAAATATTTTTGAAAAACATTTTTCAATTTATTAGTCCTTTACATCTTACCCATTCTAAATGTCTTAGTACAAGCAAGCATGGTTGCTTTATGGGTATATTGTGAGATGCTTGAATAATTTTCTTTGAATTAATATTAAATTTAAGATTTAATTAAAACTTGTGTTAGATTTAAATTTATCAAATAGTAAATTGAATTTGAGTTTCGATAATTGGCTTCCAGGTCTTGGCAAGGCACAGAGGCCTTCTTTGGTCGTAGCCTTATTGGAGCAACAACCCTTTCCTTGACAAATCCTTTTACCGAAAGTTTATTTTCAAATTACTTCTTAAAAAATTTTGATCTAACTAGCTTAGGTTTTGGATCAGTAGCTTCGGCTAGTTCCACCAGTCTAAACAGACTAAGTAGGGTACGTCTTACCTTACTTGACCTTATTAGAAAGGCTTCCCTAACGTACTATCATCTCACCTCCACATAATACTATGTTGTTCAAGTTTCAAGTAAGTCTTTTTCCTATCTAACCGTTCTAAATCATGCATAAAATTAAACATGAATGACATGGCAGATATATAAAAAAAAGAGCAAATGCATGAGCATGACATTTATACATGATTCAATCAAGTCAAGGCATTTTAATTTAGTTTCTAATAATGTATCAAATTTCCGATTTGATACATATCGTGTGAACCCGCGAATATGTCAATCCACTTTGACATATTTAATTTCATTAGATTGATTGTTGCAGTTGGGTAAGATTTTATTTAATTTTAGTTTAAGTTATTAAGGTTTAATTTGAGATTAAAATTAATTAAGGATTAATTGGATTTAAGTTAATTAAGGATTAATTGGATTTAAGTTAATTAAGGATTAATTTGATTTAAGTTAATTAAGAATTAATTAAAAACTTAATTTAGGTTTAATTGTTGAGAATTAATAATTAATTTGGGTTTTTTAAGTTGTTAAAAAAATTAATTAGGATTAATTAAAGTTAAAATAATTAAGATTTAATTAAGGTTGAAATAATTAAGGATTAAATTAAGGTAAAAATTATTTAAGATTTAATTTAGGTTGAAATAATTAAGGGTTAAAGTAAGTTAAAAATTAATTAGGATTTAGGTTGAAATAATTAAGGATTAAAGTAAAAATTATTTAAGATTTAATATAGGTTGAAATAATCAAGGATTAAAGTAAGGTAAAAATTAATTAGGATTTAATTTGATTTAAGTTTCAAAATTTTTGGGTTAGTTCCTACAAGAAAAACATTAATTACCGACGGAATTTTCGACGGAAAAATCATCCGTCAGAAATATTCGACAGAAATTATTATTCCGTCGGAAATATCCGACGGAAATTATTATTCCATCGAAAATTTCAGGAAAAGCCACGTGGATGAGTTTTCCCCCGACGGAAATATATTTCCATCGAAAATTTCTGACAGAAATATATTTCCGTCGAAAAACCAGTTTAATTAGGGCAGATCCCATTTCCTCTTTTCCTCTCGCTCGTGTTCCTTCCTTGCTCTACACCGTCGCCAACTCCGGTCTCCTCCCTCGCTCGCGGTGTGCTCGTTCTCCAGTAAGTTTGTTTTCTCCGGTCTCCTCCCTCTTTTCCGCTGGTGATTTTTTGTTTTTTCCGCTCGGCCAGCCAGATCTAGCTAGGCGCGGGCTCGGCCAGCCAGATCTGGCCGCGCCCACGCACGTCCTGGCAGAACTTGCCACGCGTGGGCGTGGACGGCCAGTTCTGCGAGCGTGGATGACCAGTTCTGGCCGCGCGCGGGCATGGACGGCCAGTTCTGGCCGCGCACGGGCGTGGACGGCCAGTTCTGGCCGCGGCCAAGCAGAGCTAGTCGTGGCGGCCGGCCAGAGCTGGTCGCGCCTAGCCTTGCCGCGGCCACGTACTGTTGGGGCAATCTATGGTCCAGAATGACCATGTGTTTTAATGTTTGGGCAGAGAGTTTAAGTTAGGTTTACCCTTGTGTTCTAATATGTGTATTGGAGTGTGTAGGTCTTGCAGGTTACACATATTGACTTAGCTGGACGACTTCGGATATGGTGAAGGATGGCATAGAGGCAAGCCGTAGGCTTGTGTGCGCACCTGAGAGACCATGGTATAGCAGGGACGATGAGCCAGGGGATGTGGACTTCGAGGCATACGTGAAGGATGACATTAGGCAAGCTGGAGGCTTGTGTGCACATCTGAGGGACGAGGGTCGAAGACGAAGAGGGAGTGAAGGCAACAGTCGAGGCTACTGATGAAGAGTCAGCTGAGTCATGAAGGGACGAGAGCCGAGGGAAAAGGACTCCAAGGGCAAGCCAGGAAGTGGACTTCAAAGGGCACACGTGAAGGTTGACATGGAGGCAAGCCGAGGGTTTGCGTGCGCATTCGAGGGACGATAGCCGGTGGAAAAGGACTTCAAGGGGCAAGCAAAGGGAGTGAACTTGAAGGCACATGTGAAGGAGGGTCTTCGGAGTGAGGAGGAGTATTTTTGTAAGCTGGGCAGTCGACTAGGAATGAACCAATCGATTGCCAGCAGAAGAATCAAGCTCACAGAAACTCACAGAAGGTAGTCGACCCTGGACCAGTCGACTGGTAGTGACTGGTTGTGTTGGCTGAAAATTCGAACGTTGAGCTGCAACGGTCGATTTTCAGTGGGACCAGTCGACTGCCCTGGGGGCAGTCGATTGGTAGGCTGTTTTCCAGCCTTGAGCTTTATTTAAAGAGGCTCAGTTTTGGCTGGGAACCATTGACGAAATGAGCTTGGTTAGAGCTCATTAGTAGTCTTTGTGCTCAGAAAGTGTGTCCGAGTCTGTGGCGAGGTTTCTCCACCCACAAGGAGCTACACGAGCTAGCCGGAGGGCATCCAGGGAGTGATCCGCCGAAGGATCGAGGGATCGTCCACCTTACGGACTGTCGTGGAGTAGGAGCGTCATCTCCGAATCACGTAAATAGGTTTGTGTTAGCGTTGTTTGATTTCATTATTGTTGTTTCCGCTTGCGCACGCTAACCTTGTAGGAAGAAATCGAGAAATTGCTATTCACCCCCCCCCTCCCTCTAGCAAGACGTACACGATCTAACACGTACTTCCGGCCAAGGCTAGAGTTGCAATTAGGGTTCGAACAATTAGGGTTCTAACCCTAGTGCCAACCTTAACCCATAATGTGTTGATCTTAAGCTTTTGGATAATGTTTGATCTACGATGATTAATGGTGCATGTAGTTGATCGATAACATCTCAGTGTGGATCTGTTGTGATTAGGGAATGGTTTTCTTTGATTTTATCCGTTGATCATCTGTGCTTTGCCGTGAGTAGATTTGTAGGATAGGATTGTTGTTTTTGGCAATCAGTTTCTACTGATCTTGATGATTTTCCTAGCTATGGCATGTTTCTCTGCTGTGAGTTTGGGTTGGAAAACAGGATTAAGGTTATGATCTATGTTTTTGGATCAAAATTGAAGATCATTAGATTAATCCATGTAATTTTGATCAGATGACTTAATTTTGTGTGATTAGGGTTACGGAGTATTCCAATGGGTTGTCTCCCCGCTTGGATCAACTTTTTAACTATAATTTATTTTTTCTTAGGTTATTGATTTGCTGCTCTTCTCCGACATAAATTTAATTTTCAAGTATAATTCGTTCTTTTATTTTTTGTTATGTTAGAATTAGCAATTACTTGTTATTTTATTCTTTAATAATGAGGTATCTTTAGTTATTATATAATTTAATTATTTTGTTAATTTAACATATTATTTTAGAATTTATTATAAGAGATAGCATTTAGAATTAATAATTTAGCTATATCTTACTGAACACCATGATACTTGCTTTCATTAGAATAATTTAGGTATATCCTAATGAATTTAGTTTAATTTTATTCTGATTAGGCAACAATGTATATGAACCAGACTTGAATGTACAACCGATTAGAAAATGGATTTATCAGAGATGATTTTATTACTGATCTTGAACAATTTATGAATTTTGCTAAGAGTCATCCAGAATGTATGGATGGTGATAAGTTAAAGTGCCCGTGTAATCATAGAAAATGTAGAATATAAACTACCATGATGAGGATACGGTCAGAGTACATATTTATAGAAATGGGTTTGTGTCAAATTACTATAATTAGTACTGTCACGAAAATCTTATGTATATGAATCAATTGGCCCTTCTGTTGGTTCATCATCTGATACTTTTATTGCGCCCCTCGAACCATCAACTAATGATATTGCAATGCAATCAATGGTTCAAGATGCGATGAATGCAGCTGATTATTCCAATATAGATAAAATACCTGCACCTGAATATCAGCAATTATATGAAATGTTAAAGTCTAGTGAAAGAGAATTATGGGAAGACATTCCTTCTAGCCATTCTCAGTTATCAGCTACTGCAAGGTTGTTAAATATGAAAGCAGAACATCATTTTTCATAAAGATGTTATGATGAAATATGTCAATTAATGTCAGAGTTACTCCATGTTGATAACATAATGACTAATAGCTTCTACAATACAAAGAAATTGGCTAGAAGTTTAGGTTTGCCTATAAAAAAGATTGATTATTGTTTAAATAACTGCATGCAATATTGGAATGAAGACAGTGAACTGAATGAATGTAAAATCTGTAGTCACCCGCGTTATAAGCATCGTATACCAGGGAAAAAGAAGAAAAATATTGCATGGAAAGTCATGTATTATTTTCCGTTAACTGCTAGACTTCAATGCTTATATGCATCTGCCGCTACAGCAAGCTACATGGTGTGGCATCATGAGCATGAGCACGAAGCGGGTATTATGTGTTATCCCTGTGATTCCCCTGCATGGAAACATCTTGATACTGTATATCCTTCATTTGCAATGGAACCTCGGAATGTTAGATTGGGCCTTTCTGCAGATGGTTTTCAGCCATTTGGTCAGTCGGGACAGCAATATTCATCTTGGCCGGTAATATTGACACCTTATAATTTACCTCCATGGATGTGCATGAAAGACAAATTTATGTTCCTTACTGTACTGATTCCTGGTCCAACCAATCCTAAAGATAAGATAGATGTTTTCCTTCAACCTCTAATTGCCTAGTTGAATGAATTATGGAATATAGGCTCAATGACTTATGATGTTGCAAGTAAAACAAATTTTCGTTTGCAAGTTGCATTATTATGGACAATCAGTGATTTTCTAACATACTCAATGTTATCTGGATGGAGCACAGCTGGTAAATTAGCATGCCCACACTCCATGACAGATTTTGATGCATTTTCATTACCTTGTAGTGGGAAGGTATCTTGGTTTAATAATCATCGAAAATTTTTACCTGTCGACCACCCTTTCAGATGAAACAAAAAAAATTTCCTAAAAAATGTTGTAGTCAGAAAATGTTCTCCAATGTATGCTTCAGTGAAGAGATTATTGATCAAATAGACAGTTATGGATCCTTACCAGTATCTCAATCTGGTTCTGATGAGATAAATAAATACATTATTAGGATGTGCAAGTGTGGATGAAAGAAAAGGAGTATTTTTTGGGAGTTGCCATATTGGAAGTATCTTCTCATTCGACATAACTTAGATGTCATGCATGTTGAGAAAAATTTCTTTGATAATATCTTTAACACTGTCATGAATGTGCCTGGAAAAACTAAAGACATGGCAAAATCATGTGAGGAATTAAAAGAACTAGTTAATAGACCAGAGTTGCATATGAATCAAACAACCAATAGATTTCCAAA
Organism: Boesenbergia rotunda; assembly: GCA_024364735.1. NCBI lineage: Eukaryota > Viridiplantae > Streptophyta > Magnoliopsida > Zingiberales > Zingiberaceae > Boesenbergia > Boesenbergia rotunda. The sequence continues at coordinate 222,029 of JAGFNQ010001021.1, forward strand.
GGCTTGTTATACATTGGACAAAGATGGTAAAGAAATTTTATGTAATTGGTTAAGAGAAATAAAATTCGCTAATGGGTATGCCTCAAATATGGCTCGATGTGTGGATATGAATAAGTTGAAGATGTTTGGAATGAAGAGTCATGATTGTCATGTGTTCATGCAAAGACTAATTCCAGTAGTTTTCCACGACTTACTTCTACAAAATGCTTGGCAAGTACTTACAGAATTGAGTCTTTTTTTAAAGATTTGACGGCAAGATGTATTATGATGGATGATATGCTTCGGCTAAAAATAGACATTCCTCTCATACTATGCAAGCTGAAGCGCATATTTCCACTCAGTTTTTTTGATTCAATGGAACATTTACCAGTACATTTACCATATGAGGCAGAAATACCTGGTCCAGTGCAGTATAGATGGATATATCCATTCGAACGATTTTTGAGAAAATTAAAGAATAATGTTCGTAACAAAGCAAGAGTTGAGGGGTCAATATGTAATGTCTATCTGGTTGAAGAAGCATCTTCTTTCTGCTCTTATTATTTTGTTGACAATGTGAAAACCAGACATCGTAAGTGTCCTAAAAATTCTGATGATGCTCAACCAAATAACCCATCATTGCTTTCTATTTTCAACTTTCCCGGTAAGCCAATGGGTGCATCTGTTACTAGATGGTTAACTGAACAGGAATATGATGCTACAAAAACATACATACTGTTAAACTGCGATGAGGTCAAACCATACATAAAGTAAATTGACTTCTCTAATAATCTCGTTATCCTATATTAAATGTTTGCTTGATATACCAATTGACTTAAAATATTTCTCTATCACAGCTTATACGACAACAACTATATATACAAAATCCATCACTAGGTGCAAGTGAGGTCGCTAAAAAGTTAGAGGCCGAATTTGCATTATGGTTTGAAATATATGTAAGTTGCAATATCATCAAAAAATTTATATATTTATGTCTATTCAGTTCGGTCTTAATTTATGTTATAATTTATGTAGGTCAAAGACCGTAGAATATCAAATGTGCAAGATGATAGAATAATGAATCTTGCATCAGGACCGCTCCATAAAATAAAGGTCTACTCTGGATACTATGTTAATGGGCTCAGATTCCATGTGGCACAACGAGATTCATGGAGATTAACATATAATTCTGGAGTTTGTGTTAAAGGATATATCGACAACAATAATACAGAGTTTGATTATTATGGTAGACTTAAAGAAATCATAGAGATTGAATATCCTGCATTACCTATAAAATGATGTGTGTTGTTGAAATGTTCATGGTATGATCCGACCCCAAGAATAGGTACAAGAATACATCCAAACTATAAATTAGTGGAGGTTAATACAAATAGAAAGTTCAACAAATTTGAACCTTTTATTTTTGGGATACAAGCGAGTCAAGTTTTTTATCTTGAATACCCTACGAAAAGAAGGAGATCTAGTGAATGGTTGTCTGTTTGTCGAATGAAGCCTCGCTCGATTACAGAAATGTCGAACACCATCACTGCTCAAAATCATGATGCATTTCAGAATGACGAAGTAGAGAGACATTTAATTAATTCACAACTTCCATCCACGTCTGAATTACTTGTAGAAGTTAATGTGCCTTACGAGGATATAGATGATGAAGAGATGTCCAGTAGTGACGATTTTGTTGAACTATCAGAGTCTAGTGAGGAGGACATCGATGCTAATGATATATATATAGTGTCATTATTGTTTATCTAGTAAGTGATGTGTTGTTATATTTATTATATTTTTATTACTCTGTTACTCATCTCTATTATAATGTGTTGTTATATATTATTTTGCAGACATTTCTATGGCAGATCAGCAGCCAGTGATTCCCCGTGGCCATCGAGTTTTACACATTGTTGGAGATGTATAAGTATTTGTTGTTAGATGTAATTATTGTTCATATATTATTTTGCACATTGTTGTTTGATGTGTAAGTACACATCTAACATATTTTTAATATCTTATATTGATATGTTTATTTTTGATTATGTAGTTTTACTCCAGATGGCCATAGGGTTTCCAATTATATTACAAGTAAATTTAAAGAACGAGCATGCAGATCTACAACATGGAGGCATATAGATCAAGAAATGAAAACTTTTTATTATAATGAATTTGTTGTAAGTAAAATCAATATATCTTTGATTTTTATATTATATTTACCCATTACTATGCTAAATTTTGAATTTATAATTGCAGAAAAGATATACATGGGAGGAGGGTCAGGAGGAGATTTTTAAAGCAACATGGAATAGTTATTGTGCCAAGCTTTACAAAGACTACCTCTATTATATCAGAAAAAAGGGTGTCAAACCGACGTATGTTTCTGAGGAGATATAGGGTGCATGGACGTCCACCTGGGCTGAACAGAGGTAGAAAGAAAATGTCGATAAGGCTCGAGCAAATAGAAACACCGAGCCAGGTGGCCCGAGTACCGAAACTGCTCAACATACGTCTGGTTCCAAATCTATGGTAGAGCATGCTCTTGATTTGGTGAGTTTAATTTAATGTTGGCACGAAATATAATTATCATTTATTACCATACTTGTATGATATTTGCCTAATATATATTTGTATACAGGAACGAGAACTAGCTCGATCGCCCACCAATATGGAGGTCTTTGTGAGGACGCACAAGCAAAAAGATGGCACATTCGTAGATTCTCGTTCTACGGCCATCCATGTATGAACATTATGTTGGATCGGAGTAAATCGATAAGGGGGGTGAATATCGATCGGACAATTAAGAGAAATTACACAGCGGAAAGAATAAAACAAAGTCACTAACACGGTTTGTTTTACTTGGTTCGGAGTCGCAGTCAGCTCCTACTCCAAGGCCCACGGTCCTTGACCGTTTACGATGGGCAATTCTATATTCAAAGAATGTTTACAATTTGGAGTACAAATATAGAATTAAAAAAAGAAAGTTACAACACTTAAGAAATTTAAGTTTTTACCGACGACTGGAGTGGATGGAATTTCGGAGCAGCGAGTCATCGTCGGCGCTTGAATCGCGAGTGCGGAGCGTGTCGGAGCGTAGCGCTTGAGCGAAAGTGTTGAGAGCGAGATTTTCAAGTTGTTCCGAAGCCTTGGGGGTGAACCCCTATTTATACTGGTCGCTGGGGCGCCTGTGTTGAAGGGGTGCCTGACACGTGGCCTCTCCTGCGCGAACTCTAATCCGCAGGCTTGGTCAGCGCTTATCCCCTTCATTGAGGCGCCTGAGCTGACTAGGGTGCCTGTGTTAACACAGGCGCCTAGCTTAACTTGGTCCAAAGGCTTTCGTGGCAGTTTGCTTCGATGGCTTGGTTTTGCCTTGCACTGGGGCGCCTGTATCCATACAGGCGCCTAGCCCAGTGAGGTGCCTCCTTCCAATGAGGCGCCTGAGCTACAGAAACATCGTCCCTTCGTTTCCTGCAACCAGGGTTAGTTCCAAAACACAAGAAGCAAATATACATGATATATTAGACATTATTTACAGCCTAAGTTGTCTTGGTTCTGACTTTGGATCTCCCAAATGGAACCCTAGGTCAAACTGACGCCTAATGTTCCCTCCTACGGGAAACGCGTCCTCACCTACTCCTCTCGGGAGAATTTACCTTTTTGCCAACCGGCTCCTCCAGTTGGACTTTTGCCCAGCTTCACTCACCAGGTCTTCGATGCCCAGTCCTCGACCAGGTCTTAGTACCCAACCTCACTCACCAGGTCTTATTGCCCAACCTTACATCAGGACTTAGTTGCCCAGCCCGTGGCCAGGACTTAGTGCCCAATTCAAAGAACCAGGACTTAGTGCCTAGTGTACCTAAGACTTTCCTACACACTTAATAAACTTGTTAGATCAGAAACAACTCTTAACTTCTGAACTCTTTGCCATTATCAAAACATAGGTTCGACTTTGGCGCTTCCGGCACCAACAATTTCCCCCTTTTTGATTTATGGCAACATGGTTCAAAAGGTTAAGAGGGCGCTTGGTAAGCGGGTTTACAAATCAGGAATGGGAATGAAATCTATTTCATTCCCATTGATGATGCCTGGTATACGAGATTGGAATCAAAAAATGGATATGATACCCATGATTTTATAACCTAGCCCCCACTAGGTTATCACCAAACTCATAAACCCCTCAATCAAAACTCATTATCATTCCCATTGCCGAATATATACCAAGCGCCCCCTAAGTTAAACAACATATTATAGCAATCTAACAACAATAATAGTCTAACAACAATAATAATCTAACAATAGAAATTTATCTCCCCCTGAAATTTTCAATGTCATGCGGGTTTTGTAAACCTTCTAAGTGCTAAGTGTTTTTCAAAATTTAGCAAAAGCTTTAAGTTTTTGAGTAAGTGTTTTTCAAAAGTAAAGAAAAAGCAAAAGCATTTGCACTCAAAAAAAAACTTTTTACACTTAGACAATTTTTGAGAAAGTTTTGCAATCCTTTTATACTTAGATAATTTTTGAAAATGTGCTTTTTACACTTAGAAAATTTTCTTGAAAAAATTTCTTGCAAGCTTCTTACACTTAGAAAATTTTCAAAAAGTTTCTTGCAAGCTTCTTACACTTAGAAAATTTGCTTGAAAAATACTTTAAAAAAATCTTAATACACTTTTGCTTAAAACAATTTCACTTAGAAACATTTGCCAAAAAAAAAAAAAACATTTTCCACAAAAAAACATTTCAAAAGAATTTAGCTCAGACAAATTTTGTTTACTAAGGAAAAATTTTCTTTAGAAATATTTTCAAGATAAGTGCACTAAGAAAATTTTTTGGAAATCCTTTAGAAATTCTTTGGAAGTACTTTGAAGATGCTTAGAACAATTTTAAAGCACTTAGAAACATAAAACAAACATTTGAAGTTCTTAGAAAAATTTAAGAAAAATTTGAAGTACTTTAGCAAAAACATTATTTTTAAGCACTTAGAAATACTTAGCTTTTCGTGAAAAGGATGAAAAAAAAAATTAAATTAAAATTTTCTCTCTTTTCTTTCTCTCCCCCTTTACCATATATCAAAAAAACTATTGTAATTCATTTTTGAATTAGAGCTAGTTAAACAAATTGGAACTCCGTATTGAACCAACTCTAGTGAATTTCAGCAAAGCAATAGAAGAGAACCAAACCAATTTAAACCGATCTTGTTCGGGTCCTATCTAACCCAGTTAGCTACTTACTAACTGTCATAAACAGTAGCTTTCGCTAGGGTTAGTCAAGTTAAGTGATCTGATCAAGTTAGATTTTCTAAGCTTGACACTTAACCAGATTGTTGTTCAACTTATATTTATTGCCCCAATTATTACAGATGCACTGACTTAAAGCATCTTGAATCAAGGTATAGACCTAAGCATTTCAACCCAGTCTAGGTTATCATTCAAAAGTACCCTAAGGTTCTTGTGAGATGCTGGCTTCTAGATCTATAAGTGCATGCAGTTCTAGGGTTAGGGCCTAAGCTAAGTCTATTTGCGAAAAAGCTCTAGTTTTGAAGGGGGTAGTTTTTGAAAGAAAACTAAGTCGGAAAAATCATTTTAAATTTCAAAAACTTGATAAATGAAATGATAAATTTGCTAATTTTCAAAAAAAAATTAGAAAAATAGAAAAAGTTTTTAAGAAAACAATATAGATCAGTCATATTCTACTAAGCACAACCCTAACTGTCTTCTTAGTGAGCTAAACTCAGACTCAGGTAAGGGTTTGGTAAAGATATCAGCTAAGTTAGATTTTGAGTCCACATGTTTAAGTACTTTTTCACCCCTGGCTACATGATCCCTTACAAAATGATGTTTAACTTCTATATGTTTTGTTCGGGAATGTTGAATTGGGTTTTTAGTCAAGTTGATTGAACTAATGTTATCAATATAGACTTGGGTTTGGGTGTAGTCAAGCTGGAAGTCCTTAAGAGTGTGCATCATCCATAAAGGTTGTGCTATACATTCTCCTAGAGCAACATATTCTGCTTCTGTTGTAGATAAGGCTACGCAGTGTTGCTTTCTACTACACCAGCTGACTAGGCTATGTCCTAATAGTTGGCAACTTTCACTTGTACTTTTTCTATCTAATTTGCACCCAGCATAGTCAGAGTCAGAATATCTTGATAATTCGAAAGTGGAAGTCCTAGGATACCAAATCCCTACATTTAGGGTACCCTTAATGTACCTAAGTACTCATTTTAGGGCTGCTAAGTGGGATTCCTTAGCACAAGTTTGGTACCTAGCACACATTCCTACAGAAAATAAGATATCAGGTTTGCTAGCGGTCAAGTAAAGTAGGCTACCAATCATGCTTCGTTATAGCTTAAGATCTATAAGCTTTCCTTCAGGGTCATTGTCTATTTTGACATTTGTAGTCATAGGGGTATTTAAGCTTTTGGAATTATCCATTTTGAATTTCTTTATTAACTATTTAGCATACATGGATTGGTGAACATAATTACCATCTCTAGTCTGTTTAATTTGTAATCCTAAGAAAAAGTTGAGCTCACCTACCAAGCTCATTTCGAATTCACATTCCATTATTTTTACAACTTCTTTTAGAAAGTTAGAGTTGGTGGATCCAAAAATTATATCATAAGTTGATAAGCGTTCATACCATGCCCTAGGTGCTTGTTTCAACCTATAAAGTGATTTTCTAAGTTTAAAAACATACTCAGGTTTTTCTAGGTCCTCAAATCCTGGAGGTTGTCCTACATAAACTTTTTCTTTAATAAACCCATTAAAAAAGGTAGACTTAACATCCATTTGGTATAACTTGAATCCTCTATGGGCTAGAAAGGCTAACAACATTCTAATTGACTCAAGTCTGGCTACTGGGGCATAGATTTCATCATAGTCTAACCCTTCGACCTGACTAAACCCTTTAGCTACTAAGCGGGCTTTATTTCTAATAATTTCCTCTTGGTTATTTAGTTTGTTTCTAAACACCCACTTAGTATCTATAACAGGTTTACCCTCAGGTTTAGGTACTAGTTTCTAGACTTGGTTTCTTTCAAATTGGGCTAACTCCTCTTGCATAGCTATGATTCAATCAGGGTCAGGTAGGGCTTCCTCTATAGTCTTAGGTTCAATTTTTAAAATTAATGCGATCTGACTAAGATTTCTATAGGAAGACCTAATTCTGACTCCTATGGTTGGATCACCCATAATTTGATCAGAAGGGTGACTGAGTCTGGGTTTCTTGGTTCTTCTAGTACTAGGTTCAGCCTCAGGTCCGGCTGGACAGTTCGGTTCAGTGTTTGGTTCAACTACTTGGGTCAGTTCAGTTATTGGTTCAGTTGGGACCTCAGTAGTTGGCTCAAGAGTTAGTTCATTTAGAGGTTCAACAAGTGGTTCAATTGATGGTTCAATTGTTGGTTCACTGTCTTCCTGATCAATATTTGATTGGTTCAAGTTTTGATTATCAATTTTTGGTTCAATTTCCTCATCAAAGATTAAATTAGTAGTTTCTTCAATTTTGTGAGTTTGTTTATTATAAACCCTATAGGCCCTACTAGTTGTTGAATATCCTAAGAAAATCCCTGGGGTTGACTTGGATTGAAACTTACCTAGGTAATCCTTAGTGTTTAAGATATGGACTTTGCACCCAAAAACTCTTAGGTAGTGTAGGTTAGGCAGTCTATGATAATATAGTTCATAAGGGGTTTTATTATGTCTTTTGTTAATTAGAACCCTATTTTGGATGTAGCTTGCCGTACTTACCGCTTCTACCCAAAATTGATTAGCTAGGTTAAATTCATTTAACATGGTTCTACCGACTTCCTGAAGGATTTTATTTCTTCTCTCCACTATCCCATTTTGTTGGGGGGTTCTAGGATAGGAAACTCATGAATATACCCATTTATTTTGCAGAATTCTTCAAACCTTTGATTTTCAAATTCTCCCCCGTGATTACTTCTAAGTCTTTTGATTTTAGTATCATTTTGGGTTTCAATCATTTTACATAAGTCAATAAATAAGTTCAAGGTTTCATCCTTAGTTTTTAGGAACCTAACCCAGGTAAACTTAGAGTAATCATCGATAATTACTAAGCAGTACTGATTCCCGCTTAGTGACTTGGCTCTATGTGAATCAAATAGGTCAAGGTACAGGAGCTCAAGTATGGTTTGGGTTAAGTCTAATTGAATTTGTTTGTGAGTAGACTTAGTTTGTTTGCCTTGGTTGCATGAGTTACAGATTGTGATTTCAAAATTCTTAATTTTTGGTATACCTTTAATTAAACCAAGTTGGCTAATTTTAGAAATTAATTTAACATGAGCGTGACCTAATCTCCTATGTCAGAGGTTGGATTCTTCTAATTGAGTCAAGAAGCATTTTGGTACTAAAGGTAAATTAATAGTATAAATGTTGTTTTTCCTAGTACCCTTAAGCATAACTTCTGAGTCTTGGAGGTTTCTAATCAGGCAGTCAAAGTTGGTGAATGTAACTATGTAGCCAGTATCACATAGTTGACTTATACTAAGCAAATTGAACTTAAAATTTTCAACCAAGAGTACTTTCTTAATCACAAAATCAGACTTGAGTTCAATGTTACCTGATCCAATGACTTTGAGTGTAGCATTGTTGTCAAATGCTACTGAGCCTAAGTTCTTGAACTTGATTTTGGTGAATTTCAATTTGTCTCCAGTCATGTGTCTGGAGCATCCACTATCCAACATCCATTGGTCCAAATCTTTATGTTCCTACACATAAAGTATTTATTGATTTGGATTCAATTAGAGTTAGGGATAGCTTAAATTGACTTTCACAACCTAGTCTGTCTCACCCAGTCTAGTGTTATCAATTACGTTAACCTTATGGGTTTTGTGAGACAGGTTTTCAAAAATAAAGATTTTAATTTTGAAAAGCATGGTTAATTTTGAAGACATTAAATTAATTTTGAAAAATTGACAAGGATAAGTGTATTGATTTTGAAACATGTGTTAAATCTAAGATTAATTGAAATTTGTGTTAGATTCAAATTTAACAAGTAGTAAAGTGAATTTGATTTTCAATAATTGGCTTCCAGGTCTTGGCGAGGCACAAGGCCTTCTTTGGTCGTAGCCTTATTGGAGCAAAAACTCTTTCCTTGATAAAGCCTTTTACTGAAAATTCATCTTTAAGTTACTTCTTGAAAAATTATGGTCTAACTAGTTTGGGTCTTAGATCGGTAGCTTCGGCTAGTTCTACCAGACTAAACAGACCAAGTAAGATATACTTGACCTTATTAGAAGGGCTTCCCTAACGTACTATTATCTCACCTGCACCCAATATTATGTTGTTCAAATTTCAATTAAATCTTTTGTCCTTAATCTAACAAGTCCTAAATCTAAGCATGAAAAAAAATAAAAAAATAAACAATCAGGCAAGCAATTAAGTAATAGATCATCTACTTATAAAAATGGTTTTTGTATACGCACCCCCTGGACTAAAGCCTCGATAAGGGTTAGGCAAGATGTGAATCTTGTCCTTGGGGATCCAATACTGGTTTGGTCCAGCTTGTTTAGTTAAACACGGCTTGGGGACCCATGCTTAGACTTGGGTTCTAGGTTGGTTCAATACAGAATAATAAGAACGTTGTCTTGACTTGGTTCGATAACCAAGTCCGGATGATTGAAAACGGTCTTCTGTTTTCCAAGAATCATGTCAAGACCCTTGGAACGCGAAGTGAACTGTTCTAAGGCAACTCTGAACTCCTTTACTTGAGTCTGCAGGGAGGAATTCTCTTCCTCAAGTTTTTGGACTTGAGTCGAGTTTCCTTCCTAAATTTGCTCGGTCAAGGACCTCGAGTTGACTTCCTCTTTCAGGAGTTTTACTTCCTGTCGGAAGGACTCAACCCGGATTTTGGCTTTCACCAAGTTACGAGATAAATACGAAATTAATTTTGACAATTCATATTCTGAATAACCTCTTGCAGTGATTTGTCCGTTCTCCTATATTGTGAGTCTTCCGTCGTCTAGTTCCGATTCTGATCCGGAGTCTATGTCTTCCGAGGCGGTTAGGGCGAGGAGATTCGCGTGCGGGACTTCTTCGGAGGAGGAGGAGGAGGATTCATCCCATGTGGCTTGGAGAGCCTTCTTTCTTCGAGCCTTCTTGGTTTCCTTCAGGTTGGGGCACTCTGACTTGAAGTGTCCCTTTTTGTTGCATTCGTAGCAGGTAACGTTGGTCTTGCTCTTCGAGCTTGCTGAAGGTTCTGCTGGATCTTCCTTTCTTCGGCTTGATTTTTTCTTGCTCGTTTGGTGCTTTAGTTCTTTGTAGTAGTCCCGAGCTAGCCAAACCAACTTGGGTCGATCCCCTTCACTATCTTCTAATTCCGAGTCTGAGTCAGACTCGGGTGCTAGTTGAGTCTTCTTCTTGGGAGCTTTCCCTTGAGATTTACCTGCAACAAAAGCTATACATTTCTCGATCAACGTAGTGTTAGTCTGTTCGTGCAGTTCTAGTTCAGAAAAGAGTTCGTCTAATTTGATTTCAGACAAGTTCCTTGAAACTTTGTAGGCATCTACCATAGACGCCCACAGTGAGTTTCTCGAAAAAGAATTTAGCGTATACCTTATCAGGTCACGGTTTTCAACCTTGTGACCTATCGTGTGCAGCTCGTTCATCAACTCCTAAATGGCGTGGAGTTGGGCTACAGTCTCACCATCGTGCATCTTGATTGTATAGAGACTGTTCAGCAACAGATCTCTTTTGCTGATCCTCGTGTCAGAGGTACCTTCGTGCAACTCGATCAGTTTGTTCCAAAGCTCCTTCGCGCTGTTGAAGGGTCCCACCCGGTTCAGCTCCTCCTTGGTTAAGCCGCATTGCAAAGATTGGGTCGCTTTTGCATCGGCCTCGATTTTCTTCTTTAGTGGGTCGTCCCACTCGGTATAATGTTGCACCACACCTTGTGCATTTTTGGGAATTTACAGCCCAGACTGGATGATTATCCACATGTCCACCTGAGCTTACAGGTGGACTTCCATCCTACTTTTCCAGTAGGAGAAGTCTTCTCCACTGAAAAGAGGAGGTCTGGCAGTCTTGTATCCCTCTTGCATGGCCATTGAATTTTTCTGAAAAATTACAAAAAACTTGTCCCAAAACTAGGTCTTGGATTAGTAGTGCGAGAAAAATATTAATAACGGAAAAGGATCAAGTGGTGTTGCACCAACCTCGATTAACGAGAAAATTCGAGCGAAAGAAGAAAAAAAATAAAAATTCATAAATCCGAAAAAAATTCTCAAACTGGTGGTTGCACCAAGTTTGAGCCACCTACTCTGATACCACTTGTTGGATCGGAGTAAATCGATAGAGGGGGAGTGAATATCGATCGAAAAATTTTCGGACAATTAAGAGAAATTACGCAGCGGAAAGAATAAAACAAAGTCGCTAACACTGTTTGTTTTACTTGGTTCGGAGTCGCGGTCGGCTCCTTCTCCAAGGCCCATGATCCTTGATCGTTTACAATGGGCAATTCTATATTCGAAGAATGTTTACAATTTGGAGTACAGATATAGAATTAAAAAAAAGAAAGTTACAACACTTAAGAAATTTAAGTTTTTACCGACGACCGGAGTGGATGGAATTTCGAAGCAGCGGGTCATCGTCGGCGCTTGAATCGCAAGTGCGGAGCGTGTCGGAGCGTAGCGCTTGAGCGAAAGTGTTGAGAGCGAGATTTTCAAGTTGTTCTGAACCCTTGGGGTGAACCCCTATTTATACTAGTCGCTGGGGCACCTGTGTTGAAGGGGTGCCTGACACGTGCCTCTCCTGCGCGAACTCTAATCCGCAGGCTTGGTCAGCGCTTATCCCCTTCATTGAGGCGCCTGAGCTGACTGGGGCGCCTGTGTTAACACAGGCGCCTAGCTTGACTTGGTCCAAAGGCTTTCGTGGCAGTTTGCTTCGATGGCTTGGTTTTGCCTTGCACTGGGGCGCCTGTATCCATACAGGCGCCTAGCCCAGTGAGGCGCCTCCTTCCAATGAGGCGCCTGAGCTACAGAAACACCGTCCCTTCGTTTCCTGCAACCAGGGTTAGTTCCAAAACACAAGAAGCAAATATACATGATATATTAGACATTATTTACAGCCTAAGCGTCAGGACTTAGTTGCCCAGCCCCGTGGCCAGGACTTAGTGCCCAATTCAAAGAACCAGGACTTAGTGCCTAGTGTGCCTAGTGTACCTAGGACTTTCCTGCACACTTAATAAGCTTGTTAGATCACAACCAACTCTTAACTTCTGAACCCTTTGCCATTATCAAAACATAGGTTCGACTTTGACGCTTCCGGCACCAACACATTACTTAGTGTTTATTTTAGTTACATTTTAGTACGATTCATCGAATTACTTTTTAATCATGTTCTGTTTGACAATATAGGAGGAAATGACTGAGAGAGTCGCTCAGGCATCTCAGCCTGCAGTAGAGGGGGGAGAGTCGCAATCTCTATCCACCGAGGCACTTAATGACATATATTATGATGTTGTCAGTGGGCGGACAAAGAACTCTACCCTCTACGGCCTTGGCTCTCAGGCCAGAGTTGCATTTGATGATTGCTTGAGAGCTCCATGGGGTCGATCCAGTTATCGTTCATCTTATTCCAGTGAGATGCATAGAATATTAGAAGAAAATCGAGATCTGCGCACTCAAGTTCAAACTGTGTGAGGAGAGATGGCGGAATGGAGGACCGTTGAGAATGAGAGGAGGGCCGCTGATGAAGCGGCAAGGGCAGCTGAAGGAGCAAGGAGAGATGAGGAGCGTCAGTAACTTATTGCACAAAATAGAGAACTCATGAGTCGTATGCGATTCCTCCTAGATTCCTTGTCTCGTCCACCATCACAGGACGCCCTAGGGTCCTCTCATCCGCCGGCTGATTAAGTTTTTTTTAGGTATGTTCAATTACATATTAAACCTTATAAAATATATTTATTCTATTTATATAGTCTACTAATATGTTGATTTGATTTTTATTTCAGGGATCCTTTGTGATTCAGGTATCTTTTTATTTATAAAAAAATATTAGAATTTGACACATGTTATTATTCTGTTTATATAGTCTACTAGTATGATGATTTGATTTTTGTTTCAGAGAGCACAGAGTTGGATATGTTTTTAGTTGTTTTTGTTCAGGTATGATTGTAGTAGATTTTTATTGTATTAGATATGCTTGATTAACATGATTTTTATTTCTAAGAATATTATCCGAGATTGCCGATGAGCATATTTGAGTTACGCATAATTATCATGCTTGAATATATATTTTTGCACTGTCAGTATAATTATGATTCTAATAATGACATTCAAGTTTCAGTGTCCTTTATCCTATTTCAGTATCCTTTATCCAAATCCTTGTTTTGTATGTGCAGGCGCATGATTACAGGTCATTAGTTATGATTGGAGATGGTGCCTTGAAATTCCCATGCTGAGTGGTCGATACAGTTCTTTTTGTTTGGTAGCTTGGTGAAGAATTTTGAACGAGAATTATTATTCCACCTTATGTTTAGATGACATTTGGCAAGACTCATCTCTCATGACAGAAAAATATAGCATACAAGTGTATTTAGGATTTTGATTTTGGCAATAATACTTCTTGAATATATGATAAAGGATTTGATTTGTGTAAAGGCTCTCTCTTATTATATGAGTATTTGTGTTTAGTCAACCAATAAAAAGAACTTGAGAGAAATTTCATAGCCTAGCCTTGAGAGTATAATAGACATATATATCTCCTGTGAGTTCATGTTGGGTCGCCATAAGTATCTACTTCTCTAGCACACAATTTCTTACAAACAATTTCTCCTGTGAGCCGGCGTTCAGTTGCGTGAAACAGTTGCAGCAAATTGGCTCGTCTTCGACTTTTAACTACTAACCCATCTCACAGTATAATCTTGCTGTGCCGCTGTTCTTTTTTCTTCTTTGGGAGATGTTTCATTTCATTCGAGTTTTGATTCTTCCTCGTATCAAAATAATTTGTCCAAGTGTGAAATTTTGGGAGATGTCTCCTTCCTCTATATGCCAATCAACTGAATGTGTTGGCTTTTCCCATGCTTCAGTGTTACGATACCAGATTAGTTTGGAATGCATTTCATTCCATTTCATTCAGCGTTTAAAGTAAATCATTTTGCTTAATAACATTTCCTTTTAATTCATTTATTTTATTAATTAACAATACAGTAAAAAATATTCAAATTGGATCGATTTATTTTTCCATGACAAGAACCAAATTAGAAAATGAAATAGCCGTTGGGGAGGAAGATTAAACTTGGAGATTGTAATTCTTTCACACTGGGATTATAAGTTCTTTCTATGTTTCTTTATCTATATGCATTTAATACTATTAATCATATTTTCGATATTTGTAGGTTGATATGCCATCATGTATTGAAGAATTATGGAAGTTCACATGAAGATCATGTAATAAAAGTAAAATGTAATAGAAGAGAATTATGTTAAGAAATGAAGATATGTGTGCTACTAAATCACTGATTGTAAAGAAATTCAAGATGATGTAAATATTTATGTGATGATTGATATTGTGAAATGGTTGATACTTGTGAATGTGATGATTTAAATTTGATATTTGTGAATATAATGATGTATATATGATTATTACGCAAATATATTTTGAATCTATCAATTTTTTTTTGTTACCAATGGATTTCCGACGGAATTAAACTTTCGTCGGAAAATATCGGACACGTTTCCGACGGAAATCGAAAATATTCCGTCGAAAATTTCCAACGGAACATAAATTCCGTCGGAAAATGGGGTGGGGTTTCTGTCGAAAATTTCCGACGGAAATGGGGTGGGGTTTCGGTCGGAAATTTCCAACGGAATTTCTATTCCGTCAGAAATTTTCGACGGAAACAGATTTTCCGTCGGAAAAATATTCCGACGGAAATAAAATTCCGTCGGAAATTTTACCGTCGGAAATGCTATTTTTTATAGTAGTGGTTAATAGTTGTGGGTTTAATTGCATCATTTTTATTATTTCAAAAATGTCTGACTTATCTAGTATTTCTTCTTCATTTAATTTTTCAAGTTTTTCAAACACTTCTGCTTTGTTTGAATTTTTGTAGATTTTATTAACTGTAGCTTTATTCTAAAAAATTCATCTTCCTCCTCATCCTTATCATCAAAATTATATCCTTCTATATCTTCATAGTAAGTGGAGTAGTTTTAGGGCTACTAATTAATGTTTTCTAATTATCTTCAAGATTATCCAAGAAATTGATAATTAAATCATCATCAAAAACGATTTTATCTTCATTATCCTCAAAAATATCTTTGATATTTTCAGAATTATTTTCAGAATTATCCTTAATATTTTCAGAATTATTTTCAGAATTATCCTTAATATTTTCAGAATTGTTTTCAGGATTATCCTCAATATTTTCAGGATTATTTTCAGAATTATCCTTAATATTTTCAGGATTATTTTCAGAAAAATTATTAGAATTAATTCTAAAAATCATTGCATTGATATTAAAAATTAATGAGTTCATATCTGATATTTTAATATTATCTACATTTGGTAATAAGTTATGTAAAATGTTAATTTGACTATGTAATAATTCTAATTTTTCAAAAAATTATCTAAGTTATTATTATAAGACAGTGCAGGAATTTGAAAATCTTTACGAACATAAATTTTTCGTACCTTTGACGGGCATTGATTCTTGTAATGTCCATGCTTTTGACATTTGAAACACTTTATACAACTCTTGTCCCTCCGGACTCCGAGCGTTGGTACCTCTTTTGCTACGGTGGTGAAGATCGAGTCTTACGAGTAGGACACTGATTTTTATAGTGTCCTCTCTCCCTGCACTTGAAACATATAATATGAAATTTGAAATTGACCATAATTAAGAAAAATACCTGATTCACCCCTAGGCTCCCCCTCAACTACTGGCATCTTTGCTCCGTCGGCTGTTAGTCCGGTGAAGAGCTACCAGGCTCTGATAACACTTGTGGGGACCGGTGTCGTCGATAGAGGGGGGTGAATATCGACTTGTAAAAATTTCTTCAAAAAGAGTGTCGTAAACTTTCGATCATTCGTTCTATTCAGAGTTAGTAGCACAGCGGAAAAATAGACAGAAAAAAAAACAATCGACAGAGTGCACACGGGATTTTACTTGGTTCCCAACCCCCCAGGGTCTGTACGTCCAAGGCCTAAGCACGGGAAACGTCCATCCACTAATGGTCTCCTTTCCGGATTTTCCGGAGGCAGAGAAACCCGTCTTACAGTGCACGATTTACAATCAAAAATATTAAGGAAATTAAATGCGGAAAGTAAATCAAACCAAATAAAGAATCGACGATCCCGGTCGATCTGGAACTCCGAAGTGCCGCGCACTTCCTCCTGGAGCCTCCTTGGTCATAGGGCTTCGTCTCTAGCACTTTTCTTTCACTTGGAATGCTTAGAATGATCTCGGAATTGGTGTTCTGAGTTGAGGGGTCGAACCCCTTTATATAGCTTCCTAACAGGCGCCCTAGAGCCTCTGCGGCGCCTCAGTTGCGGTCAAAAATCCATCCAAATCGGCAACTTCGCGAAGCTGATAAAACATGCCTTATTGGGCGCCTGTGTTGAAGGGGGCGCTTGGCTTCTTGGGGGCGCCCAAGAAGTTGTGTTTCAGCCTCTTTTGTGTTTGTTTACCTGCCTTGCCTCCAATTCTAAGTACCTGCAAAATACACAAACATAAGACAAACAAATATATATCCTTAGCCTTAAAGATTGGTTCTGACTTTGGGTTTCCCGCGAAACCCTAGGTCCAACCGACGCCTATGTTCCCATCCCGGGGAACGCGCCTTTCGCCTACTCCTCTTAGGAGAAGGTTGCTACCCAGCCCATCCGGTTGGACTTTTGCCCAGCTTTACTCACCAGGACTTTTGCCCAATTTTACGACCAGGACTTCATGCCCAGTCCACGACCAGGACTTATTATCTGGCTTCACTCACCAGGACTTCGTGTCCAGTCCACGACCAGGACTTATTGTCCAACCCTATGTCAGGACTTCGGTGCCCAGCCCTCGGCCAAGACTTATTACCCAATTTCTCAAATCAGGACTTCATGTCCAACCCTCGGTCAGGTCTTCGGTGCCCAGCCCTCGGCCAGGACTTAGTGCCCAATTCTTTGAACCAGGACTTATTGCCTAGGTTGACTAGAACTTTCCTTCACTTTGGTACTCCTTTCTTGACTAACCCTTCCTTGTTCTAATGTATCACTAACTTAAGCATATTGTTAAACATTGAAACACTTGAGGAGGACATCACTAATGCTTCTTGCACCAACAAATTTTAGTATCTTTTTCATTTTTCAAGTACTTTACATAAAGTGTTAAATATTTCAAAAGTTTTATTTTTGGTTTTCAAATACTTAACACATGTAAATATAAAGTAATCGTTAATAATTACTAAGCAGTGTCGATTTCCACTTAGTGACTTAGCTCAATGAGAATCAAATAGGTCTAGGTGTAGGAGCTCAAGCATAGATTGGGTTTGGTCTGATTAGACAGGTTTTATGGGTTGACTTTGTTTGTTTACCTTGTTGACATGGGTTATAAAGTGAATTTTCAAAATTTCTATGTTTTGGGATTCACTTAACTAGTCAATTTTGACTTAGTTTTGAAATTAAATTGGTATGGGTGTGACCTGGTCTTCTATCTTATGTTAGTTTCTTCTTGTTGGGTTGGAAAACATATAGGTGAAGATGGTAGGTTAATAACATAAACATTATTTTTCCTAATTCCCTTAAGGGTTACTTCTGGGTCTTGTATATTCCTAATAATGCAATCTAAATTAGAAAAAGTAACTACATAACCCGTGTCACAGAGTTAACTAATGCTAAGTAAGTTAAACTTAAAATGATCAACAAATAACACCTTTTTAATAATAAAATTTGAGTTCAGTTCAATATTAACTGAACCAATTACCTTAAGTGTGGCATTGTTGCCCAATGCAATTGAACCAAGATTCTTGTACTTGATTTTGCTTAACTTCAATTTGTCTCCAGTCATATGTCTAGAGCACCCACTATCCAACATCCACTGGTTCAAATATTTATGTTCCTACACATAAACTGCCCTAATTTGGATCTATTTTTGTACAATTATGAGGATAGATTAATTGAGTTTCACTGCCTAGTCTATCTCACCCAATTGAAGTTATCAATCATGTTATTCCTATGGATATATTTGTGAGACAGATTCTAGCTTAATTAGTTTGATCTGATTAGCTAGATTTGAAAATTAATTTAGGGTTATGCATTTAAATTTTTGAGAAATTGAGTTAAGTTTAAATTTTGAAAAATTAAGTTGAGTTTGAATTTTCAAAAATTAAGCTTGAATTTTGAAAAGTTAAGTTAAATTTAAATTTTGAAAAATAAGTTTAAGTTTAAATTTGAAAAATTAATTTTAAGTTTAAATTTTGATAATTGATATTGAGTTTGATTTTTGAAAAATTGAGTTAAGTTTAATTTTAGTTTAAAAAATTAGGTTTGATTTTGAAATTAAGTTCAATTTTGAAAATTTTAGTAAGATTTTAAAATTTAAGTTTAGAATTTTAAAAAGATAAAATTTTAAATTTGATTCATTAAATTAAAGGTAAAATTGATTAGATGTGTGGTTGGTTGGGACTAATCTTTAGGTCCTAAGCATCTCACCCAATTCTAAGTGACAAAACAGATTATTCTTATCTGTTTTGTAAGATGCATCAAATTTTATCTTTGAATTTAAATTAAAAACTATGATTTGATTGAAACATGAGTTAGATTCAGGTTTAACAAGTAGTAAATTGAAAATAAATTTCAATAATTTTCTTCCAGGTCTTGGCGAGGCATAGGGATCTTCTTGGTTATCAGATTAACGACCCTTTCCTAAACAAAGTCTTTTAAAGAAATTTCATTTTCAAGTTACTCTTTGAGAAACATTGGTCTAACTAGTCGAGGATGTGGCAAGGTAGCTTCGGCGAGTTCAACCGGGTTAAAATGATCAAATAGGGTACACCTTACCTTACCTGACTCCTTAGACAGGCTTCCCTAACGTACTATTATCCACCCCACCCTAATACTAAGTTGTGCAAGATTCAATCAAGTCAGGTTATTAACTAACCATTTCTATTCCGAGGCACAACAATTTTGAAAAATAAATAAATAAATAAACTATCATCAAGCAATAAATAAAAACATGCAAGGAAAATCATCTAAGTATAAAGATGGTTTTTCTATTGGTCCCCTTAGACTAAAGCCTCGATATGAACTATCTAGGATATGAATTTTGTCCTTGGGGATCCAATAGTGATTTGGTCTTTCTTGATTAGTCATGCTTAGCTTAGGGATCCATGCTTGGACTTGGGTGCTAGTATGGCTCAACATAGAATAATAAGATCTATATCGTGAGTTAGTTCTGTAGCCAAGTTTGGATCGGTTAAGAACGTCTTTCTAGTTGCCAAGAATCATATCAAAATTCTTAGAATCCAAGATAAATCAATCTAGGGCAACTCTAAGTTTCTTGACTTGAGTTTTCGGAGTGGAATTCTCTTCCTCATGTTGTTGGACTTGAGTTGAGGTTCCTTCCAAGGCTAGGGTTTAGCTAGGCAAAAAGAAACAATCAATTCAAGTGCCTTGGTGATCTCGGCTCTCGGTAGTTCGTCACTCACACGATGTCCAGAAGGGACATAAGGTAGAAGGCTACGAGGTAAAGGAAAGTATAATTCTCTTCCTTGGCTCCTTTTGTTCCTTTGATTATGCTTCGTCATTTTATGTGAAAATTAATTAATTATTGTTGTTTGATTATTTATTAATTAATATTCAATAATTAATTAATTGGACCCTGATAATAAACGCAAAAATCGGCAATCCACTCGTCGTCTTTTCCGCGGTCGAACGGTTAGGAGAATTACAAGGCTCGATCTTTGTGATTGACCAAGTTGTAATTCATACCGAACGATACGATGATGAGATAGTCGTTGAGAGACGGGTCTCTATTCGGATTAATTTTTAATCCGTAGACATAGAGAGGTCTCTCAAGGATGACCAAGTATTCGCTAGGGAAACCCACCAAGCCATACCCAACAGATACACAGGTGGTACCTAGTCGTAGTGGGAGCCCACCTAAGAGATTCATGTTCTTGGGAGAGTCTTCGGACTTGGTCCCTGGCGAACATGAACCGGATCCCTGGACCTATGACGAGGCACTCCAAGATAAAGATATGGAATCTTGGTAAAGGGCAATAAATTCTGAGATAGAATCTATGGATTCTAATCACATCTAGGAGCTAGTAGAACCACCCAATGGTGTAAAAGCCATTGGATGCAAGTGGATCTACAAGAGAAAAAGAGGATCAGACGGGAAGGTTGAGACCTTCAAAGCTAGGCTTGTTGCGAAAGGGTATACTCAGAAAGTGGGTATCGATTATGAGGAGACCTTTTCGCCGATAGTCATGCTTATGTCTATCCGGATTCTCTTATCTATTGCCGCTCATATGGATTATGAGGTATGACAGATGGATGTCAAGGCAGCTTTTCTTAACGGAAGTCTTGAGGAGGCCATCTATATGAAGCAACCAGAGGGATTCATTGCGAAGGGCAAAGAGCATCTTGTGTGTAAGCTTAAGCGGTCCATTTATGGATTGAAGCAAGCTTCACGATCTTGGAACATCCGGTTTGATGAGGTAATCCAGTCATATGGATTCATTCAAAGTCCGGATGAGTCATGTGTATATAAAAGATGTGACGGAAACGTAGTGGTATTTCTTGTACTATACGTAAATGATATTTTGCTCATTGGCAACAATGACAAAGTATTATCAGATGTAAGGGTATGGTTGTCCAAACAGTTTGATATAAAGGACTTGGGAGAAGCAGGACACATCCTTGGGATCAAGGTTATAAGGGATCGCCAGAAAAGGATGTTGTGTTTATCTCAAGCTTCATACATAGACACTTCCTAGCTCGTTTTAGCATGGAAAACTCCAAGAAAGATTTTTTACCTTTCAGGCATGGAGTTCCTCTATCTAAGGAGATGTGTCCTAAAACATCAAAGGAGATAGAGGAGATGAAGGCGGTTCCTTATGCTTCGGCAGTTGGAAGCCTCATGTATACTATGTTGTGTATGAGACCGGATATTGTTAGGATCTCACCGTCAAGCTAGAGGGGGTGAATAGCTTTTGTTTGATTTTTCTTCCTACGAAGTTAGTGCGCAAGCAGAATAAACAAAAACTAAAACTAAGAGGAACACACCGATTTACGTGGTTCGGAGATAAAACTCCTACTCCACGGCTGTCCGTAAGGTGGACGATCCCGATCTTTCGGTGGATGATTCCCCGAAGCACCTCTGGCTAGCTCTTGTCGCTCCTTGTAGGTGGAGAAACCTCACCACAACTTTCAGATAATCCCTAAGCAAGATAGGCTACTAACAAGCTTTACCCAAGCAAGTTTCGTCCGGGAGAAATAGCCTTAAACGAACCCCCTTAAATAGAGTTCGAGGCTGAATATGACCGTTACTAGTCGACTGGTCCAGTACCAGTCGACTGGTAATTTCGAATTCGAAAGTCACAGCCTGACTTCAAATTCTGGTCACTGTCAGTCGACTGATCCTGGATCAGTCGTCTGGTCCATCCCTATGTCTAGGGTTACCCTTCCCGAGTATATTTCTCTCCACACTCGAACCCTCACGACTTAGTTCCTGAGTACAATGCCCTCAGTACTCGAACCCTCACGACTTGGTTGACTCTTCATGCAGCAGCCTCGATTTATTGCCTTCGCGCCCTCTTCGTCTTCGGCTCCCGTCCCTCAGATGCGCACACAAGCCCTCGGCTTGCCTCCATGCCATCCTTCACGTATGCCTCGAAGTCCACATCCCTCGGCTCATCGTCCCTACTCCAGCAGCCTCGACCTGTTGCCTTCAAGCTCTCTTCGACTTTGTCCCTCGTCCCTCAGATGCGCACACAAGCCCATGGCTTGCCTCCATGTCATCCTTCACGTTCGCCTCGAAGTCTGCTTCCCTTGGCTCATCGTCCCTGCTTTGTCCATGGTCCTCGGATGCACGTACAGAAGCCCACGGCTTGCCTCCATGCCACCCTTCACCGTACCTGAAGACATCCAACCAAGTCAATGTGTATCCTGCAAACCTGCACACTCACATATACATATTAGAATAACATGAAATCCTAACTTAATCATATTGATACACACATCAAAACTCATGATCCTCCAGATCATACTTGGGTCGATTGTCCCAACAGATATCTGCTTTGTCGTGGACATGGTTAGCAAATATCAGAGTAACCCTGGACAGGGACATTGGACTGTGGTAAAGCATATACTGAAGTACCTGAGAAGGACTAGAGATTATATGTTGGTTTACCAGGTTGACCAATTACTCCCTGTGGGTTATACGGATTCAGACTTCCAATCAGATAGGGACTAAAGTAAGTCTACCTCAGGGTATGTGTTTACTTTAGGAGGTGGAGCCATAGTATGGAGGAGTGTAAAGCAGAAATGTGTGGCGGACTCCACCATGGAAGCTAAGTATGTGGCAGCCTCTGAGGCAGCCAAGGAAGCTGTATGGCTTAGGAACTTCATCATGGACATGAATGTGATTCCTGGTTTGCCCAGAGCTATCACAATTTATTGTGATAACAGTGGTGCAGTTGGAAACTCGAAGGAACCACGAGCTCATAAGGCGAGTAAACACATAGAGTGCAAGTACCACTTGATACGAGAGATCGTAAAGCGAGGAGAAGTTGTTGTCACCAAGATTGCATCGCAGGACAACCTGGTGGATCCTTTCACTAAGGCCCTTCTAGCGAGAGCTTTTGATAGGTATGTGAAGGATATGGGAGTCAGATGTATGGCATTGTGAGGATAGCAGAGTCTTTTAATATAAGTGAGAGAATGTTGGGATGTAAACTAAAAGTCTTACTTTTGTATAAGACATCTACATTTTGAAAGAGAATCACAAGATTACTGTTTGCATGTTTATATTAGTATGTGCATATTGTCTAATACTTTACACTGTAGATAACATGGTATGTGGTATCGCACAGAAAATCATGTTATCTGTTCCTTGTAAAGTATAAGTAGAGGCTCACAACCGAGATGGATTTGGACAAACCATCGGGATGGTTGTAGTGTAATTTGGTGTTGGTTTGTCTTGACCATAGAATTATACTAGTACACATTGTGTGTATTGAGCAGGACCGATACAGAGGTGATTCAATTTATACTGACTTTATGATTGAATCAGACCTCAGTTTATTATGGAGTACATGCTCTTAATCCCAATATAATAATGGATAGATGTACTTAATATTTATTTCTTTGATTTACCAATGGGCGAGATTTATTCTGTTAAATTGATAAGCTTGGTAAGTTGGGAAATAATATTATTTACATGGTGTGCCGTTGATTATAGATGGAAACCGTTGTGGGGACCGGCGCCGTCGATAGAGGGGGGGTGAATATCGACTCGTAAAAACTTTTGCGGAAACCTTGTCTTTCGATCATTCTAGATAGAGAGTTAGTGCATAGCAGAAAATATAATGAACGAAAAGAAAGAGACTTGTACACACGGGATTTACTTGGTTCCCAACCCCCTAGGGTCAATACATCCAAGGCCTAAGCACGGGAAACGCCCGTCTACTAATGGTCTCCTTTCCGGACTTTCCGGAGGCAGAGAAACCCGTCTTATAGTGTATGAAAAAGTATTACGGAAAGTAAAAGCGGAAAGTAAATCAAACCAAACAAACGGTCGAAGACTCGGCCGATCTGGAGCTCCGAAGTGCCGCGCACTTCCTCCCGAAGCCTCCTTGGTCGCAGAACTTCGTCTTTAGCACTTTGTCGTCACTTGAAAAGCTCAGAATGATCTCAGAATTGGTGTCCTGAGTTGAGGGGTCGAAGCCCCTTTTATAGCTTTGTCTGGGATGCCTGTAATGTTATGGGGCGCCTCATAACCCTTGGTCAAAGCTCATACTCGCGCCAAACTCGCAGCAGGGATAAGACCCTCTTCCCAGGCGCCTATATCAACACAGGCGCCTGGGAGCCCTCAGGCTCCTGTGTTAACAGGCGCCTGGGAGGGGCTGCCCAGTCCAGGGCGCCCTAGAGGTCCTTCCAGGCAGCTTTTCCCTATTTTCTCTTCTGTCTTGCTTTCAACTTTAGGTACTTGCAATACAATCAAAGACAAGACAAATATGCAGATATATATTCTTAACCTTAACGAATTGGTTCTAACTTCGGATTTCCCATGAAACCCTAGGTCGAATCGACGCCTATGCTCCCTTCTCAGGGAGCACGCCTTTCACCTACTCCTCTCAGGAGACGGTTGCCACCCGGCCCATCCGGTAGGACTTTTGCCCAGCTTCACTTACCAGGACTTTTACCCAATCTCACGACCAGAACTTCATGCCTAACTTCACTCATCAGGACTTTTGCCCAGCTTCACTCACCAGGACTTCGTGCCCAGTCCACGACCAAGACTTATTGCCTAACTTCACTCATCAGGACTTTTGCTAGCTTCACTCACCAGGACTTCATGCCCAGTCCACGACTAGGACTTATTGCCCAACCCTATGTCAGGATATCGGTGCTCATCCCTCGGCCAGGACTTATTGCCCAATCCATGATCAGGACTTAGTGCCCAATTCTTCAAACCAGGACTTATTGCCTTGGTTAACTAGGACTTTTCTTTACTTTGGTACTCCTTTCTTGACTAACCCTTCCTTATTCAATGTATCACTAACTTAAGCATATTGTTAAACATTGAAACACTTGAGGAGGACATCACTGATGCTTCTTGCACCAACAATCTCCCCCTTTTTGATGTTTGACAATATCTTAAGTTATATTTGATCCTTTGAAAAAACATTTTGATTTACATTTTGATCCTTGGGAAAAAATAAGCTCTCTATTCCTTTGGGAGAAAAAATTTAAAAATTTCTAACTTAAGCTCACAACACTTGCACCAACAATGAAAAATTTTAAAAATTACTTTTTCTTTTGAAAGTACTTAGTATAATTCTTTGAAAGCATAGCAAAAAGCTAGTTAAAAAAATTACACCAAAAAAATTAATTTTGAAAAGTATTGTGCAATTTGGAAAAATATTTTGAACTTAGAAAATACATGCACTTAGAAAAATATTATCTTAGAAAAACTTTCATTTAGAAAAGATTTTTTTTAAAAAAAAATTGCACTCATAAAAGGTTTTCACTTAAAAAATAGTGCATTTAGAAGAATACTTTGAAGAAATGTTGTGCAAAAAAACTTGAACTTTGAAAGATATTTTACACTTAACATTTGTATTTTGAAAAGTATTGGACAAAATTGTTCTTTGAAAAATCTTGCACTTAACAGATATTAGTATTTTGAAAATATTTTGCACTTTTGAAAAATGTTAGTATTTTTGAAAAATATTTGCACTTTTGAAAAAATTTCCGTACTTAGAAAAATATTAGTACCTTGAAAAATATTAGTACTTTGAAAAATATTAGTTGTTTGAAAAATATCTTTTATTATTTTTGTTTTGAAAACATGATAGTTTACTTGACTTGGTTTCTTTTCCAGTTTGACACAATCATAGGAAACCTTGTTAACTACAAGGACATTTCCCTAAGTGTCCTGGAAATTCTTCAAACTCAAGTAAAATTATTTTCAAAAAGGGATTCTATAAACCAAAACATAAGTTTTGAAAGTGATAGTATAATATTTTTATAAAATAAAAGATGCTTTAAAATGATAGTATTTTAAACGAAAAATTACTTATATTTTCAAAAGGATTTTAAAAGTACAGTGCATGAAAACATATTATTTTGTTATTAAATAATTCTTTTAATTTGACCTCCCCCTAAACATGACACAGTCCTTGGAAGCTTGTTGACTACAAGTAATCTTCCTCTGAGTCTGTAGGGTTTGATTCAGATCAAAGGAATTATCTAATACTTTAAAAAATATTGTCAGAAATAAATTCTTTTGAGTCAGACTCCCCCTAAATTTGACACATCCTAGGAGTCCTTGTAGATCATGAAGTAGACTTCCTTTGTGTCTTTAGGATTTATCAAAATTAAAAGAACAATTTTGAACGACATTTTGAGTATGGTAATTTTCAAGGAGATAATTTTCAAAAACACAATTTGAAATGATGATAATTTTTAAAACATAATCCTTTTCGGAACAAAAAAAAACTTTTAAAAGAATAAGACACTCCCCCTGTATCCGACACCGTTTGACTCTATCCAAGTGCCTTAAGGGACTTTAGTGTTGACTTAAGAGGCTTGTGTCTAATTGTGTAGGTCAAACAAATTTTTGAAAAAAAAATATAATTTTGAAAACGTATAATATATAAGCACTCAGACAAGCATGAAGTCCATAAAAACATTATTATGTTAAAAAATTATTTTTAAAAATATATTTTTACGAAAATATCCTAAGAATTTTGGAAAACATTTTTGAAAAGTATTTTTCAATTTATTAGTCCTTAACATCTCACTCATTTTAGATGTCTCAGTACAAGCAAGCATGGTTGCCTTATGGGTGTATTGTGAGATGCTTGAATAATTTTTCTTTGAATTTCTGTTAAATCTAAGATTTAATTAAAACTTGTGTTAGATTCAAATTTATCAACTAGTAAATTGAATTTGAGTTTCGATAATTGGCTTCCAGGTCTTAGCAAGGCACAGAGGCCTTCTTTGGTCGTAGCCTTATTGGAGCAACAACTCTTTCCTTGATAAAGCCTTTTATCGAAAGTTCATTTTCAAAATTACTTCTTGAAAAATTTTGGTCTAACTAGCTTAGGTTTTGGATTGGTAGTTTCGGCTAGTTCCACCAGACTAAACAGACTAAGTAGGGTACGCCTTACCTCACTTGACCTTATTAGAAGGGCTTCCCTAACGTACTATCATCTCACCTCCACCTAATACTATGTTGTTCAAATTTCAATTAGTCTTTTTCCTATAACCGTTCTAAATCATGCATAAGATTAAACATGAATGACATGACAGATATATATATATCTATATATATATATATATATATATATATATATATAAATAGCAAATGCATGAGCATGACATTTATGCATGATTCAATCAAGTCAATGCATTTTACTTAAGTTTCTAAAAATGTATCAAATTTCTGATTTGATACATGTCTTGCGAACCCGCGAATATGTCAACCCATTTTGACATATTTAATTTTATTAAATTTATTGTTGCAGTTGGGTAAGATTTTAGATAATTTGGGTTTAAGTTATTAAGATTTAATTTGATTTAAGTTTCAAAATTTCTAGTTTAATTAAAAGTTATGGGTTTAATTTTATCATTTTCATTATTTCAAAAATATCTGATTTATCCACTATTTCTTCATCATTTAATTTTTCAAACTTTTCTAACACTTCTGCTTTGTTTAAATCATGATCAGGACTTAGTGCCCAATTCTTCAAACCAGGACTTATTGCCTAGGTTAACTAGGACTTTTCTTTACTTTGGTACTCCTTTCTTGACTAACCCTTCCTTGTTCAATGTATCACTAACTTAAGCCTATTGTTAAACTTTGAAACACTTGTGGAGGACATCACTGATGCTTCTTGCACCAACAACCGTGTCCTAGTGAGTCGGGTTGATGATACCCCCTTGATAAGCTCATAAGGTTCATCATGTTAAATCCTGCAGGTGGACTTGGTCCGACATGATGATAAGAATGAGTGGTACTAATCAAGGAGTTAGATGTTGATTAATTAAAATTGTCAGTAATTTAAATCAATCAACGAGTATTCGATATCTTAAACACGGGGAGATGTTTGTACTCATAATAGGTGGAGCTCATATTTAAATATGGGGATTGGTGAGGTAGTTCAATGAGGATCCTTTAGTGGAATGGATCTTCATTAATAGATCGAGCCTTGATCCATTAGGTGGCCAAGACCCAACTCCTCCTCATGGTCCCTATTGTAGCCCTATAAATACCCCATGGAGTCATGAAATCAAGGCATCTAACACACATCCAACCCTAAGGCTTTTCTCTTCTCTTCCTCTCCTTCTCTCTCCTAGGGCAACCGGCGGTGATGGAAGAGAACTTCTCTTCTCTTCCTTATTCTTCCTTCTCTTCTCTTGATTGTTGGCGCAGGGAAGAAGAGTCTCCTTCTCTTCTCTTGGTCGGTTCGATCTAGAGAAGGAGAAGATGGGAGATCCGGTGGCAAGAGGGGTGGCAGTGCTTGGCGCTGGCGGGAAGGGATAGGGTGGTGGCCGGTTAGGGTTAGAGAAGAAGAGGGTTTCTCTCTACTTCTTCCTCTTCTTCTTCATCTTCTTTTGCTTCCTCTCCTCTCATACCTTGTGGCCGACATCTCCTTGGTGGCTGGAAGTGGTCGGCAGCGCACGGATTGGAGAGGAAGAAGTAGCCGGCGGCATCCCTTGACCTAGGTTTCTTGGCGCAAGGAAGAAGGAAGAAAAGGGATCGGTTGGTGGCCTTGGTGACTACAGTTCTTGGTAGATCGTCGCCCACACGACGTCCAAGAGGGGAGGGTCATACAATAGAAGATTGCGATGTAAAAGGAAAGGTATAACCGTCTCTTTGGCTCCTTGTTTTCTATCATTTCATATGGTTAATTAATTATCATTGCTTGTTAATTATCTGCTAATTAATTGTGATAATTAATTATGTTGGACTCCGATGATAAACACAAAAATCGGTGATTCGCTCATCGTCTATTCCACGGCTAATTGGTTGGACGAGATTGATCGTTATAACAACTTGGTTGTTCAAGCGATCGCTCAAATCGGTTAGCACGACGACGAGACGGCCGTTTGGGAGATGGGTCTCCATTCGGATTAAAAATTTTAATCCGTGGACATGGAGAGATTTCCCATGCACAACCCGGTATTCGCTAAAGAAACCCGCAACCAACACTAATATCAACCCAAATCAAAAGAACACCACCAATTTCATACTCCAACACAAATCAAGTTGCAAGATAGAATTTTCATACTAATCCTCATATGAAAACAAACACCACAAATCCAAACACACTCGAGCTAGACCAAACAAGTCGAACCTCATAACTAACAAATGATGATACATGGCAACACATTCCATACTCAAGGGAATTAAGCTGTAATCGAAAAATCCTAAAAGAATAAAGTCAACTCCAATATTCCACAATTCCCAATCAGAACATGGATTAATCACCCAATATATGAATCGATTCAACCCCATAGTTCTCTCCCAGAATGAAGAAGACCATTACCGCCATACTACTAATCACATAATCTTCCTACTATAACATTTGGTAAAACCCCACAAGATCAAGAATACGAAGCTACCATAATTCATCCAAGATGGAGCCAACCTATAATCCATACTGATCAGAAAACATACAGTAACAACTCCAACACAAAAATAGGTTCAATATGAAACTCGTTCAATAAATAAGATCACACATCAAACCACAGAATAGGGTTGCAACATAATCCTCCAAAATCAGATTTAATAACACTGAACAACCAATTCTAAATCCCACAACAAGATCAACACCATAAGCTAAACAATACTCAATCACAACACTCGCCTGATCAAAACAGATATACTACCATAAAAACCTCAAGTCGATCAGAAATCCTTCCATCCACCACAATTGCATCTAGAAAACCCCACGGCACAGGTTGTAAAACCAACAAAAACAGAACATTAACCCACCAAGAAACTCAATTCCTAAAGCAAAACTGCTGTAAACCAATTGGTTCTCAAGAGCAAATAATCCAGAATATACAATGATCACGTGAACAGAAATCAAACCAAAGCAGGGTTCGACCTTAAACAAACTTGCGGCAAGAGCAATAATACCAATCGAAACTTGGTTCCTTTCTATTGATCCAGAATAGAAATCGATTTAAATAGAAACCAAGATAATAGAAAGCCATCCATCCAAAAATCTAAATCCAGAAGAGACCTATTGAACCAAAATCTTACCTAGGGCATGCGTCGGCGACAACTCTCTACTCGGATCCGAGAAACTAGCCACCACAGCAAATTCCGAACTTCACTCTTTGATCAGTGATGATTACCCATGACTGAAGATGTAGGGTAGAGGCCTATGACATCCAGTGATGGTGCGACGAAGGGAAACAACCGGCGATCGGTTGAATCGGGTTGGCGACGCAAAGGAGCTATGGAGCCGGCAGCAGTCAGCTTCGACTGGACGACGTTCGACTACATCTCCGGGGCAAAGAGGCGTCAGCTAGTTTGGGAGAGGAAGAAGCGATGATGTCGATCGGGAGAAGGAGAGGAAGAGGGAGGGGTTAGATCGCTGCGATGGCAAGGAAATGCTGGCTTCGAGGGAGAAAGAAAGAAGAGGGATTAAGTGATGTGCCACTTTGTATTTTAGCCCTCCTCCTTTGGCTTTTTTAAATCCACACCCTTAGATTGAGTGCACTTAAGCATTCAGCTCCTCAATAATTTTCTAAACCAATTCAAGTCCTCAAGTTTAGGTTTCTACTTCATTTACACTCTAATAAGTTACGAATTTTAAAATAAAACACCTCCTAAAGTCCCGTCCTAGGTCCTAGGAACCCTAAAGCCTATCCAGTAACTTTTCAAAAAAAAAATTTGGACCCGATTTTTGGAGTGTCATATTTTACATTCTCCCGCACTAATAAAAATTTAGACCCCAAATTTTCTACTAAAATGCGGTGGGTAGACAATACCCAATTCAACCAGCTTAACAACTGATGATCTGCATGCACCCTAAGCAACCAAGTGAGGGTATCAAGATTGAATCTTCTATTCAAGTTCCCAAGTTCTATCATCAGATGGTTTTGTTCACATTCCAGCATTCCTTATGACAAAAAATCCGTATCAGGACCTCGCAACCCACACCGTGGGTGTATCACGTAGAGACACATGGTCGTTCCCGAAACCCTAGTGGTCATTGTCTCGATCACACACACTCTCAACAGATCCTCTCGTGTCTATACAGTGCGCTCTAATTGTCCGTCATGTTAGGATGTATACTATAAGCCTAGCTTTTGTATGAACATCTATTTTGGAATAAAAATCACAATGGTCATGGTTGCATTTTATATTTGTCATATGTGTGCATATTGTCTATTACTTTACATTATAGATAACATGGTGTGTGGTGCCACACAGAAGATCATTTTATCAGTTCTTTGTAAAGTATAAGTAGTGGCTCACAACCGAGATGGATTTGGATAAACCATTGAATGGTTGTAGTGTTATTTGGTATTAGTCTATCTTGACTATAGAATTACACTAGTACACTTTGTGTGTATTGAGCAGGACCGATTTGAGGTTGTTCAATTTATACTGACTATATAATCGAATAAGAGCTCAGGTTATTATGATGTACATACTCTTAATCCTGATATAATAATGAGCACATGTACTTAATATTTATTTCTTTAATTTACCAATGGGCGAGATTTATTCGTTAAATCAATAGGACCGGTAAATTGGGAAATAATATTATTTATATAGTATGACATTGATTATAGAAGGAAATCGTGTCCTAATTATTTTAGGATGATGATGCCCCCTTGAGGAGCTCATAAAGATTATCATAATAATAAGGTTGAGTGGTACTACTCTTAGAGTTAGATATTAATTAATTAAATTATCTGTAATTTAATTAATTAATGGGCATGTGATATCTTAAACACGGGGAGATAATGTACACATAATATGGCGGAGCCTATATTTTATTATGGGGTTGATGCAGTAGTTCAATAATAACCCATTAGTGGAACAGGTTATTATTAACGGGTCAGGTTGAGGATCCGTTAGGAGACCAAAACCAACTCCTCATGGTCCCTATTGTAGCCTATATATACCCTCATAAGCTATGAAACCAAAACCTAATCAAGCCTTTATTCTCTCCCTCTCTCTCTCTCTTTCTCCTAGGGTTGGGCGGCGCCGGTGGCAAAGGAGAAGAAGAGAACCTTTTCTCTTCTCTTCTCATCTTCTTCTCTTCTACTTCTTTGGGTGTGCGGCTTCAACAGGTCAAGGGGGTGCACCACTTGGTGGTGTTCAGCGCAAGCTTGAGAGGGAGAGGAGAAAGGGTCGGCGGTAACCACAAGGGGTGGCTTGCGGCGCTGGCAACAAGAAAGAAGGGTGCAAGGAAGAAGAAGCTCTTCTTCTTCTTCTTCTTCTGCTTCTTCTTCTCCTTCTCTTTTCTTCCTTCTTTCTCCTTGGCATGCGCAACTGAGAGGAGAAGTCTTGGCCGGCGCAACGATAAGGAAGAAGAACTTTCTTCTTTCCTTTTTCTTGGCTGGCGCAAGAAGGAAGCAAAAGAAGAAGAAGGGTTTTTGGTTGGTGGCTTTGGTTCATGGAAGATCGTCGCCCACACGACGTCCAAGAAGAGGATAGGAATACAATAGAATATCAAGAGGTAAAACAAGAGGTATATCTTGTTCTTGTTTCATTCTTGTATTAATTTTATGTTGTTATCATAGACCTCGAAATCAAACACAAAAACCGACGATCAAACATTATCATCTATTCCGCGGCTAATCGATAAAAGAGTTAGATTACTTGAACAACAAGTTTGTTCAAGCGATCACTCAATCGAATAGCATGATGATGAAAAAGGTTGTACAGAAAGTTTTTCTCTATCCGGATTAATTCTAATCAATAGAATTTTAATCCGGAGATATAGAGAGGAACCTGAGCCACAACTAAAACCAACAATTGATATCAGAATCATGGTTTCCGGTTTTGTGTGTTTAGGATTCTGTTACATTCATGCTTTTCATATATAATATGTCGGATAATAGTAGGATGTGCAATAGGCTAACTTTTTGGTTGCAGACATAAGATCTAACTATTATGGCTATGTGATTGTGTGTGTGATTATATTTATTTGAATCCTCGGGGTTGACGAGGCATTAGTGTTGGTGCCGGAAGCACCAAAGTCAAACCTGTATTTTGATAATGGCAAAGCGTTCAGAAGTTAAGGTTTTATTGTGATCTAACAATACTACTCAAGTGTGCAGGAAAAGTCCTAGGTACATTAGGCATGAAGTCCTGGTTCTAAGAATTGGGCAATAAGTCCTGGCCACGGGCTGGGCCCCTAAGTCCTGACATAAGGTTGGGCAATAAGTCCTAGTCGTGGACTGGGTACCGAAGACTTGGTGAGTGAAGTTGGTCAATAAGTCCTGGTCGTGGACTAGGCATCGAAGACTTGGTGAGTGAAGCTGGGCAATAAGTCCTGGTCGCGGACTGGGCACGAAGACCTAATCCGGGGGATTGGGCAAAAGTCCAATCGGAGAAGCCAGTTGGCAAAAAGGTAAACTCTCCTGAGAGGAGTATATGGGGGTGCGTTCCCTGTAGGAGGAATATTAGGCGTCGGTTCAACCTAGGGTTCCATTTGGGAAGCCCAAAGTCAGAACCAAGACAGCTCAGGCTGTTAAACTATGCTTAAACTCATATTATTTATGTGTTATTTGTGTTTTGAAACTAACCTTGGTTGCAGGAACAAAGAGTGAAGTTTTCTGCTCTCAGACGCCTGAATGGAGTCAGGCGCCTGTATGGTGACAGGCGCCCCAGACAAGGGTGTTTCCAGGCACAATCAAAGCAAGCCTCCAGAACAGCATATGAGGTGCTTGTGTTCATACAGGCGCTCCAGTCAGCTCAGGCACCCCAGTTGAAGGGATAAGCGCTGGCCAAGTCTGCGGATTGAGTTTCGCGCAGAATGGGCCACGTGTCAAGCGCCCCCTTCAACACAGGCGCCCCAACAACTAGTATATAAAGGGGTTATACCCCCTTGGCTTCAGACACAACTTCTTTCTATGAATTCTTTCAAGCGCTCTGCTCCAAACGCTCCGTGCTCAAGACTAGCGCCAACGACGACCCGCGGCTCCGACATTCAATTTTCTCCGGTCGTCGCTATAACCTTTTTATTAAAGTGTTGTATTTTAATTCTATATTCGAACTTCAAATTGTAATAATTTTATGCAATATAGAATTGCCTATCGTAAACGGTCAAGGACCGTGGGCCTTGAAGTAGGAGTCAACTGCGACTTCGAACCAAGTAAAAACAAACGTGTTAGCATTGATTTGTTTTTCCGCTGCGCAAATTACTCTAAGTTTTTTGAAAATTTATCGATCGATATTCACCCCCCCCTCTATCGATTCTAACCGATCCACAAGTGGTATCAGAGCGGGTGGCTCAAATATGGTGCAACCACTAGTTGAGCATTTTTTCGAATTGTTTGATTTTTAAAAAAAATCGTTCATATTTTTTCTCGTTAATCGAGGTTGGTACAACACCACTCGATTTTTTTTTCTTATTACTATTTTTTTCTGCCGCACTACTAATCCAAGACTTAGTCTTGGAACAAGTTTTTTTTGTAATTATTTTTCAGTTAAAATTCAATGGCCAACCAAGAGTGGAACACTGCCCGTCCACCGCTTTTCTCCGGTGAGAATTTCAGTTTTTGGAGGAGTCAAATGGAATCTCAACTGAAGGCCCATATGGGGACATATGGATGATAATCCAAACAGGATTCTCTTTTCCCGCAGAAGATGGATTATCAATTGCGTGGGACAAACTGGATGAACCAACGCTCAATAAGATTGAGACAAATGCAAGGGCAACTGCAATCCTACAATGTGGCCTAACCAAAGAACAACTTAAACTAGTCAGACCATTCAGATGTGCTAGACAAATTTGGGAGAAGTTAATCAACCTACATCAAGAGAACTCAGATGAAGAAGAAGATCAGGTAAGTTATTTCGCACTCTCGGCTCAAGCACAAGTAGCTGAGATAGAATCGGTACCAGACTACGAAATCGACTTCGAACAAGAATCAGAAGATGAGTCTGCCAAGACAAAATCGATATCCAATTTTGAATCTTTTTCAGAATTAAAATTAAATAAGCAAACTAATAGTACAATAGTCGAGGAAGGTATAATTTCTATTGCAGGGAAAACTCCAAGAGAACCACAGACGAATAAGTCACAACCAATATGTGAGTCCGACTCAGATTCGGAATCTAACGATAATAAGACAAAACTGGTCCAATGGGCTCGTGATTACTACAAGATGTTGAAGAACCAAACAAGCAAAAGGAAGACGGCTAAAATCAAGAGGGAGATTCCCAACGAGGAATCAAAAGGTAACATTGTAGATTCCAAATTTAAAAGTCATATAATATGTTTTAAGTGCAGGGAGATAAGAAACTATAAAAATCAGTGTTCTACTCATAAGAGTCGGTCTTCACCACCTACAATGAAAGGAACCCCCAAGGATACTGGACAAACAACCGAGAAAGGTAAATTTACCTTATATAAAAATCCAGTATTTCCCTCAACTAGCATAATTGAATCATATAGATTAGTTGAGACAAAGTTTAGAAAATTAGAACAAGAAACTGAAACTCTGAAACGTAAGGTTAATATGCTAGAAAGTTTAATTCACAATCTTGCTGATTTCGAAAATCCAGAGAATTACTCCAATTATGACTTTACTTAGATAATTCTTTACTTTAATTGCTTGTTGCATGTTTATTTTTTTGTTTGCAACTTTATTATGCTTAGACATAGGAATGATTAGTTTAAGGACAAAAGACTTACTTAAAACTAAAACAACATAGTATTATGTGGAGGTGAGATGATAGTACGTTAGGGAAGCCCTTCTAATAAGGTCATGTGGGGTAAGGTGTATCTTACTTGGTCTGTTTAGTCTGGTGGAACTAGCCGAAGCTACGATCCAAAACCTAAGCTAGTTAAACCAAAATTTTTCAAGAAGTAATTTGAAAATGAACTTTCGATAAAAGGCTTTGTCAAGGAAAGGGTTGTTACTCCAATAAGGCTACGGCCAAAGAAGGCCTCTATGTCTCGCCAAGACCTGGAAGCCAATTAAATTTGAATCTAACACAAGTTTTAATTAAATCTTAAATTTAACATTAATTCAAAGAAAAATTATTCAAGCATCTCACAATACACCCATAAGGCAACCATGCTTGCTTGTACTGAGACATCTAGAATGGGTGAGATGTTAAGGACTAATAAATTGAAAAATACCTTTCAAAAATGTTTTCCAAAATTCTTAGGATATTTTTGTAAAAATCTATTTTTAAATAATTTTTTAACATAATAATGTTTTTATGGATTTCATGTTTGTCTGAGTGCTTATATATTATACATTTTCAAAATTATATCTTTTTCAAAAATTTGTTTGACCTACACAATTAGACGCAAGCCTTTTAGGTCAACTCTAAAGTCCCTTAAGGCACTTAGATAGAGTCAGACGGTGTCAGATACAGGAGGAGTATTTTTAAAAGTGATTTGTTTTGGATCTTTCGAAAACTGTGCTTTAAAAATTACTATCATTTCAAAATATGTCTTTCAAATACTCATTTTTATCCTTCAAAATGTTAATGCATTTTAAGAATTGTGCTTATTTTTCTTTTGATTTTGATAAACCCTAAAGACACAGAGGAAGTCTACTTCATGATTTACAAAGACTCCTAGGATGTGTCAAATTTAGGGAAAGTCTAAATCAAAAGAAATTATTTTTGACAATTATTTTTTGAAATTATTAGATAATTCCTTTGATTTGAATTAAACCCTAAAGACTCAGAGGAAGATTACTTGTAGTCAACAAGCTTCCAAGGGCTGTGTCAAGTTTGGAGGGAGGTCAAATTAAAAGAATTATTGAATATTTGAAAATAATATGTTTTCATACACTGTAGTTTCAAAATCCTTTTGAAAACATAAGCATTTTCCCTTTCAAAATACTATCATTTTAAATCATTTTTTATTATACTGTCACTTTCAAAAACTTATTTTTTTTGGAATCACTTTTGAAAATAATATTTACTTGAGTTTGGAGAATTTCCAGGACACTTAGGGAAATGTCCTTGTAGTCAACAAGGTTTCCTAGGGTTGTGTCAGACTGGAAAAGAAATCATGTCAAGTAAAATATTGTGTTTTCAATATTTTTCAAAAGTACTAATATTTTTCAAAAGTACTAATATCTTTCAAAGTACTAATATTTTTCAAAAGTACTAATATCTTTAAAAGTACAAATATTTTTCAAAGTACTAATATTTTTCAAAAGTACTAATATTTTTCTAAAAGTGCAAAATAGTTTTCTAAGTGCACAATACTTTTCAAAGTATAATCTTTTTTGGTGCAATTTAAGTACTTAATTTTTTTAACTAGTACTTAGTCTTTTTCAAAAAAAAAGGGAAGAGTTTCGAAAATTATTTTATCAAAAATGATATGCTTTCAAAGAATTATACTAAGTACTTTCCAAAGGAAAAGAATTTTTTTTTGGTGAGATTCATAGATCAAATTCAATTCAATGGGATCTTTCACTCACATTTTTTTCCATCAAGAACGCTTTATGAAACTGTTTGCCCCCCGAATTTGGAGTATCCTACTTTCACAAGATTCGCAAGGTTCAACAAGCAATCGATATTTCATGATCAAAGGTGTAGTACTACTTGTAGTAGCGGTCCATATATCTCGTACTAACAATCGAAAGATGGTCGAAAGAAAAAATCTCTATTTGATGGGGCTTCTTCCTATACCTATGAATTCCATAGGACACAAACAAGGCTAATTTAATTGGTTTAGTCCTTTTTATTGCTTGAATTCACTAGAGTTGGTTCAATACGGACTTAATTTTTTTTCTCTGATTCAAAATTGATCTGATATGCAATTAGTTTCTATCATTTTTTGATATATGGCAAAGGGGGAGAGAGAGAATAAAAGAGAGTAAAAAATTTTTCAAATGCACATTTTCTCAAAAAGTTAAAGGTTAATGCATTAAATTTTCAAATTAAATTTAAATTTAAAGCTCTGATTCTTTCGAAAATATTTTTCTTAAGTGCACAAAGTTTTTTGAGTAAATAGTTTTTCAAGTGCACAATTTTTTTCTAAGTAAAAATATTTTCCTAATTTTTTCTCTAACAAATTTTGTTTGTGCACAAAATTTTTTTTGAGCAAAATTTCTAAGTGCATTTTCTTGAGCAAATTTTTCTAAGTAAAAATTTATTCTCTAAGCAAAAATTTCTTAAGCAATTTCTAAATAATTTTTTTTTGTGCACAAACTGTTCTTAAGCAAATTTTTTCTAAGTGCACAAACTGTTCTTAAGCAAATTTTTTCTAAGTGCACAAAATGTTCTCTAAGCAAATTTTTCTAAGTGTGCAAAATTTGTTGCGTAAAATTTGGTTTAATGTTTTAAGTGCAGAAACGTTTTAAGTGAAAATTGGCTAAGTGAATTTTTTTTTCAAGTAAAATTTTATTAAGAGAAAATTTTTTTAGTGAAATTTTTTTTGGTTTGAAAAAATTGGCTTAACTGGAAAATTTTCTAATTAAAAATTTTGTGCAAAAATTAGCTTAAATTAAATTGTTTTTCTAAGTAGAAAGTTTGCACACAAAAAAATTTTGGTTAAGTGGATTTTTTTTTTTGCAAAGTTTTTTAAGTGAAAACTTTTTTCTAAAGTTAAATTTGGGCTTGCAAACCTTTTCTAAAAACTGTTCTAAGTGTAAAAAATATTTTTGGCAAATACTTTGCAAAACACTTAGTCAAAGTTAACACTTAGACATGTTTTGAAAAACTGTATATTATTAGAAGCCTCAGGAGGACAATTTATATTTCAGGGGGAGCTTAGTAAATAGTATTTCAAAAAGTAATTTTTTTCTTGTTAGACATATGCTTTAAATACCTTAAACTTAACTTTTTAAACCTGGTTGCCATAAATCAAAAAGGGGGAGATTGTTGGTGCCGAAAACACCAAAGTCAAACCTGTGTTTTGATAATGGCAAAGGTTCAGAAGTTAAGGTTTTATTGTGATCTAACAATACTACTCAAGTGTGCAGGAAAAGTCCTAAGTACACTAGGCACGAAGTCCTGGTTCTAAGAATCGGGCAATAAGTCCTAGCCGCGGGCTAGGCACCTAAGTCCTGATATAAGGTTGGGTAATAAGTCCTGGTCGTGGACTGGGCACCGAAGACCTGGTGAGTGAAGTTGGGCAATAAGTCTTGATCGTGGACTGGGCACCAAAGACCTGGTAAGTGAAGCTGGGCAATAAGTCTTGATTGTGGACTGGGCACGAAGACCTAATCTGGGGGATTGGGCAATAGTCCAACCGGAGGAGCCTGTTGGCAAAAAGTAAACTCACCTGAGTGAAGTAGATGAGGACACATTCCCCGTAGGAGAGAACATTAGGCGTCGGTTCGACCTAGGGTTCCATTTGGGAAGCCCAAAGTCAGAACCAAGACAGCTCAGGCTGTTAAACTATGCTTAAACTCATATTATTTATGTGTTATTTGTGTTTTGGAACTAACTCTGGTTGCAGGAACAAAGGGTGAAGTTTTCTACTCCCAGGCGCCTGAATGGAGTCAGGTGCCTATTTAAACAAGCACCAGTATGGTGACAGGTGGCCCAGACAAGGGTGTTTCCAAGCACAATCGAAGCAAGCCTCTAGAACAGCATATGAGGCACCTGTGTTCATACAGGCGCCCCAGTTGAAGGGATAAGCGCTGGCCAAGTCTGCGGATTGAGTTTCACGCAGAATGGGCCACGTGTCAGGCGCCCCCTTCAACACAGGTGCCCCAGCGACTAGTATATAAGGGGTTCACCCCTTGGCTTTAGACACAATTTCTTTCTACGAATTCTTTCAAGCGCTCTGCTCCAAACGCTCCGTGCTCAAGACTCAAGCGCCAACAACCACCTGCGGCTCCGACATTCAATTTTCTCCGGTCATCGGTATAACCTTTTTATTAAAGTGTTGTATTTTAATTCTATATTCAAACTTCAAATTGTAATAATTTTACGCAATATAGAATTGCCCATCGTAAACGGTCAAGGACCGTGGGCCTTGAAGTAGGAGCCGATTGCGACTCCGAACTAAGTAAAAAACAAACGTGTTAGCATTGATTTGTTTTTCTGCTGCTCAATTAATCTAAGTTTTCCAAAAATTTATCGATCGATATTCACCCCCCCCCCTCCTCTATCGATTCTAACCAATCCCACAATTAGTATTTAATTGTAATTGAATACAGCAAATGTTAGCCGCTTGTTTTAATTTATTTTGATCTAGATTTTATGTACACTCCTTTGTGGAGTATAGGATCGATGGAGAGCCAGATCGCTCTTCACCGGACTAACCACCGACGGAGCAAAGACGCCAGGAGTTGAGGGGGAGCCCAGGGATAAATCAGTACATTTTATTTTAAATGTCAGTTTTTAAATTTTATATTACATGTTTCAAGTGCAGGGAGAGAGGGCACTATAAAAATCGGTGGCCTACTCGTAAGACTCGGATCTCACCACCGGCGGCGAAGGAAATACCAGCGCCAGGAGTCTGGAGAGACAAGAGCAACATGCAGTGCTTCAAATGTCAAAAGTACGAACACTACAAAAATAAGTGTCCGACAAAGGTATGCAAAATTTACGTTCCGAAAACTTTTCGAATTCCTGCACTGTCAGATGATAAATTAGGTAATTTTTATGATAAATTAGAATTATTACACAATCAATTAAATATCTTGCATGTCCAGTTACAAAATGTGGATATTGTTAAAATATCCGAAATTAACTATTTAATCCTTAATACCAATTCAAAAATTTCAAAAATTAATTCTGACAATTTTTTTGATAATGTTAAAATTAATTCTGATAATTTTTTTGATAATGATAAAATTAATCCTAAAATTATTGAAAATATTTCTAAAGATAATCCTGAAAATATTGAAAATATTTCTGAAGATAATCCTGAAATTATTTCTGAGAATAAGAATGATTTTGTTGAAAATATTCTTGAGGATATTAGAGATAATGCTGAGGATAACTTTGAAGATATTGAAATTAAAATATCTTTGGATAATCATTTAATTATTAATCTCTTGAATAATCCTGAAACATTAACTAGTGGCCCAAATTACTCCACCTACTTTGAGGATATTGAAAGATATGATTTTGAGGATGAGGAGGAAGATGAATTTTCTACAATTAAGGCTATAGTTAATAAAGTTCACAAAGATTCAAATAAATCAGATTGATTAGAAAAACTTGAACAGATAAATAAAGAAGAAATAGTAAAGGAATCAGATATTTTCGAAATATTGAAAATGATGAAATTAGATCCACAACTTTTAACCAACCTAAATATTTTGAATTTTAAATCAAATTAAATATTAATTCAATTTTAAATGATTCGTAATTAATTCAACTTTAATTAATTCCTTCTTAATTTAACTTCAAATTTTTTCAATTAACTTAACTCTAACTCTTAAATAACTTAAACTCAAATTAAATAAAATCTTACACAAATCGAAACAATTAAATTAATAATATTAAATATGTCAAAGTAGGTTGACATATTCGCGGGTTCACACGACATGTATCAAATCGGAAATTTGATACATTATTAGAAACTTAAATAAAATAATTTGAATTGCTTGACTCATGCATAACTGTCATGTCATGCATCTGCTATGTTTTTTTTAAAATATATGTCATGTCATTCACGTTTAATTTTATGCATAACTTAGAACGGTTATAGGAAAAAGAGTAGTTGAAACTTGAACAACCTAGTATTAGGTGGAGGTGAGATGACAGTACGTTCGGGAAGCCGTCTGGTGGAACTAGCCGAAGCTATAGATCCAAAACCTAAGCTAGTTAGTCCAAAATTTTCAAGAAGTAATTTGAAAATAAATTTTCGATAAAAGTCTTTGTCAAGGAAAGGGTTGTTGCTCCAATAAGGCTACGGCCAAAGAAGACCCCTGTGCCTGGCCAAGACCTGGAAGCCGATTATCGAAAATCAAATTCACTTTACTATTTGATAAATTTGAATCTAATACAAGTTTCAATTAAATCTTAGATTTAACAATGAATTAAGAAAAATGATTCAAGCATCTCACAATGCACCCATAAGGCAACAATGTTTGCTTGTACTGAGACATCTAAAATGGGTGAGATGTTAAGGAATAATAAATTGAAAAATATTTTTCAAAATTATTTTCCAAAACTCTTAAGATATTTTTCTAAAAATTTATTTTCAAAATAGTGATTTAACATAATAATGTTTTTATGGATTTCATGTTTGTCTGGCTGCTTATATATTGTACATTTTCAAAATTATATCTTCTTGAAAATTGTTTGACCTACACAATTAGACACAAGCCTCTTAGGTCAACACTAAGGTCCCCTAAGGCACTTAGATAGAGTCAAACGGTACAGGAGGAGTGTTTTGTTTTTTTTTAAAATTGTGCTAGAAAAATCACTTCAAAATGTTTTTCGAAAACTGTGCCTTAATTACTATCACTTAAGTTTTCGAAAAAGCTTATGCTTTAAAAGTTATCCATATTCCAAATTGAAAACTTATCTTCTTAAAAATTACCATATTGTCATTCAAAACTGTTCTTTTGATTTTTGATAAACTCTAAAGACACAGAGGAGGTCTACTTAATGATCTACAAGGACTTCGAGGATGTGTCAAATTTAGGGGGAGTCTAAAAGAAATTATTTCTAACAAGTATTTTCTTTGACAATTACATTTTGGAATTATTAGATAATTCTTTTGGTCTGAACCAAACCCTAAGGACTTAGAGGAAGAGTACTTGTGGTCAACAAGCTTCCTAGGACTGGGTCAAGTTTAGGGAGAGGTCAAATTAAAAGAGTTATTAAGCATTTCAAAATAATATGTTTTCGTGCACTATAATTTTAAAATCATGTTGAAAAAATAAGTAATTTGTCTTTTAAAATACTATTATTCTACTTTTCAAAATTTGTTGTGGCTTATAAAATTATTTTGAAATACTTTTTGAATAATATTTACTTAAGTTTGAAAAATTTTTAGGACACTTAGGGAAATGTCCTTGTAGTTAACAAGGTTCCCTAGAATTGTGTCAGACTGAAAAGAAACCAAGTCAAGTAAAATATTATGTTTTAAAAATAATATCTTTCTAAGTATTTTCAAAATATAAGTCAAGTAATAATTTTAAAAATCAAGTCAAAATATGAGTATTTTCAAATTCATAATACTTTTCAAAGTACTTATGCTTTTCAGATTCATAATATGTTTCAAATTACTTATGTTTTTCAAATACATAATTCAAAAGTACATGCATTGTGTTTAAAAAGCTCAATATGTCTCAAAAATACTTGCATTTTTGAAAATGATCAAAATATTTTTCAAAGTCCAAATATTTTTTAAATACTAACAGGTTTCAAAAACCATTTTTTTAAAAAAGTGAAAATATGTTAAGATTATCTTCACAACATTTTTTCAAAGTATTTGTTTGCAATCTTTTGAAATCTTTTCTAAGTGAAACTGTTTCTAAGGCAAGAAGTTTTCAGAAGTTCCAAATATTTTCCTACAATGACAAATATTTGTTTCTAAATTGCATAATACTTTTTCAAAGCAGAATTTTTTTGGTGCAACTTAAGTGAAGTTTTTTATTGTTGGTGCAAGACTACTTTTGTCATTTTTTGATGTATGACAAAGGGGGTGAGTGAGCTTAAGTTAGAAAATTTTTGTTGTCTTCCAGAAGGATAAAAAAGGAAAATTAAAATGTTTTTCAAAAAGGGGAAAAGTAAGCTTAAGTTAGAAGCTTTCTCTTTTTCTCCCAAAAAGATCAAAATTTATATTCAAAACTTAGATCAGTTTTTTAAGGAATATAATTTAGTCCCTTCAGCCAATCTAACTTAAGATATTGTCAAACATTGAAACATTTAGAGGAAGACATCACTGATGCAACTTGCACCAACATCTCTCTCCTAGGGTTGGGCGGCGCCGGTGGCAAAGGAGAAGAAGAGAGCCTTTTCTCTTCTCTTCTCATCTGCTTCTCTTCTACTTCTTTGGGCGTGCGGCTTCAACAGGCCAAGGGGGTGCACCACTTGGTGGTGTTCGGCGCAAGCTTGAGAGGGAGAGGAGAAAGGTCCGGCGGCAACCACAAGGGGTGGCTTGCGGCGCCGACAACAAGAAAGAAGGGTACAAGGAAGAAGAAGCTGCTTCTTCTCTTTCTCTCCTTCTCATTTCTTCTCTTCTTCCTCTTTGGCGTGCGCAACTGAGAGGAGAAGTCTTAGCTGACGCAACCACAAGGAAGAAGAACTTTCTTCTTTCCTTTTTCTTGGCTGGCGCAAGAAGGAAGCAAAAAAAGAAGAAGGACTTTTGGTTGGTGGCT
The DNA here is from genome assembly GCA_024364735.1 of Boesenbergia rotunda. Taxonomy (NCBI): domain Eukaryota; kingdom Viridiplantae; phylum Streptophyta; class Magnoliopsida; order Zingiberales; family Zingiberaceae; genus Boesenbergia; species Boesenbergia rotunda. Next base: position 266,143 of record JAGFNQ010001021.1, read on the forward strand.
TTGGTTCTTGGAAAATCGTCGCTCACACGACGTCCAAGAAGAGGATAGGATGTCAAGATGTATACTAAAAGTCTAGCTTTTGTATGGGCATCTATATTTTGGAATGAGAATCGCATGATCATTATTTGCATGTGTGTATATTGTCTAATACTTTACATTGTATCGATGAACCAGGCAGCAGACAAATTGAACCTGGGGTGACCGGCCCGGCCCCACGGAAGTTTCCCACCAGTCACCAGGGTAAATCGGGAAGCGCTCGCGGTGGGCAGTCTAGAAGCCCAGCGTCCTAGGGTTCGCGCCCCATTTGGAGGAAAAATTCTTGCAAAATGCGCCGTAGCTGGGGATCGAACCGCGGATGCCTGGGTTAACGACTAGTGACCTTACCGCTACACCATAGCCCCGGGGGCAAATTTGTTAATGGGTAAACTTTTTATAGTGACTAGCCCCACCGCCAAAAGGTCCCCTTTATCAGAAATCCCCTTCCGGGATTTCTGGAGGCATAGTACCACTGATTGATAAGAACATAATTATTGAAATAATATCGAGCATATTATTGAAATAATATCCCGCATATTATTGGCAATAATATCTCAGTCAATAAATATTAGTCGCTAAGAAGACTCGAACCCGGAATCTCAGGCAACAATGTCTCCATGCTTACCACTTGGGCTAAGACACTTTAACCTAATATTTTACATTGTAGATAACATAGTGTGTAGTGTCACATAAAAGATCATGTTATCAGTCTTTTGTAGAGTATAAGTAGTGGCTCATAACCTAGATGGTTTTGGACAAACCATTGGCATGGTTGTAGTGTAATTTGGTATTGATTTATCTTGAACATAGAATTACACTAGTACACTTTGGTGTATTGAGCAGACCGATATAGAGGTGATTCAATTTATACTGACTATATAATTGAATCAGACCTCAGAAATTATGGTGTACATGCTCTTAATCCCAATATAATAATGGACACATGTACTTAATATCTATTTCTTTGATTTACCAATGGGCGAGATTTATTTGTTAAATCGATAGACCCCATAAATTAGGAAATAATATTATTTACATAGTGTGTCGTTGATTATAGAAGGAAATTATGTCCTGATGCGTCAGGTTGATGATGTCCCCTTGAGGAGCTCATAAAGTTCATCATATAAAATCCTGCAGGTGGACTTGATCCGACATGATGATAATGTTAAGTGATACTACTCGTGAAGTTAGATATTAATTAATTAAATTATCAGTAATTTAATTAATTAATAGACATTCGAGATCTTAAACACTGGGATAATTTGTACACATAATAGGTGGAGCCCATATTTAATTATGGGATATTGGTGAGGTAGTTCAATGACAATCCTTTAGTAGATTGGATTATCATTAATAGATCGGGTTTTGATCCATTAGGTGGCCAAGACACAACTCCTCCTCATGGTCCCTATTGTAGCCTATAAATACCTCATGTGTCATAAGACAAGGCATAACCATCCAATACAACCCTAAGTCTCTCTCTCTCTCTCTCTCTTTTCTCTCCCTCTCTTATTCTCTATCCTAGGGTGTGGCCGGCGGCAATAGAGAAGAACGAAAGAAGGTGGTGTTAGGGAAGGGAAGAGCTCTCTTATTCTTCCTCATCCTTTCATCTTCTTCTTCTCTTGTGATCTAGAGCATGCTGCAGCAAGGAGAAGAAGGCGGCACGCAAGCAACTCTAGGAGTTGGCCGGTGGCAAGTGAGGAGGAGAGAGTAGTTGATCCGGCGGCTAGGGCTTGTGGAAGAGAGAATTCTTTCTCTCTTCATCTTCTTCTTCATCCTTTCTTCTTTCCTTGGCCGGTGCAACACCTTGTGGTGCCCGACGGCGCAAGGGGCTTGGTGGTCGGCGGTGCAAAGAAGGAGATTTCTCTCCTTGGTGGCCGGCGGCGACAAAGGTGGAACCCTAGGGTTTCAGCGCAAGGAAGAAAAAGAAGTTGGTGGCTTTGGTGACTCCGGTTCTTGGAAGATCGTCGCCCACGCGACATCCAATAAGAAGTTAGGTCATACAATAGAAGATCGCGAGGTAAACAAGAGGTATACTTCTTGTTTGGTTCCCTTTTGTTCTTGATTAATTATTGTATGTTGCTAATTAACATGGACCCCGAAGATAAACATAAAAACCGGCGATCCATTCATCGTCTATTCCGCGGCTAACCGATTAGACGAGTTAGATTGCTTGAACACAAGTTTGTTTTAAGTGGTCACTTGAATCAGTTAGTACGATGATGAGTCGGTTGTTTTAGTAATTCATCTCCATCCGGATTTATTTTAATTAATAAAATTTTAATCCGGTGACATGGAGAGGATTCCCATGCACAACCGAAACCAACATAGGAATACAATAGAAGATCAAGAGGTAAAATAAGAGGTATATCTTGTTCTTGTTTCATTCTTGTGTTAATTTTATGTTGTTATCATGGACCCTGAAATCAAACACAAAAATCGGCGATCAAACATCATCATCTATTCCACGGATAATCGATAAAGGAGTTAGATTACTTGAACAACAAGTTTGTTCAAGCGATCACTCAATCGAATAGCACGATGATGAAAAAGGTTGTACGGGAAGTTTTTCTCTATCCGGATTAATTCTAATCAATAGAATTTTAATTCGGGGATATAGAGAGGAACCCGAGCCGCAACCGAAACCAACACGTCAATCTACAGACACACAACTATACCAAAATGGATCTATATATCAATGGTCCGAAGGAACTTCTGCCTGAATCCGAAGGCGAAACGCAGGTCTCTGATCAATAAGATACTCAGAGATATACCCTGTAGTCCGGTAATCTCTTTGCGGTATATTTCTACCAAATGATCCAATAGGTCTATCCCATGGATCAAGAGGAAATGTATAGATTTGGTTAATCGATCATCGCCCAAATCTTCTTGTGTATCTTCTGCAACCCGACGTACTTCGGAGACCAATCTATAAGTCAAGACGCTCATTGTGGGTTATAAGCCCACTACGATACCTTTGCGTCAATCTAAAGTTCTACCTTCACTTGCTGATATTCTGGTGGTTGACATACACGATCCTCAATGTCTTTCCCGTGTTATTCTGCCAACCAGAATGTTTTGAATCCCTATACACTCAGGTACCTCCCAGGTGAATCGCAAATATAAATCGAAGTGCCTCCTATAGTAAATCCTCTTGAATAGGATATGACTTAAGACCACACTATCTGTTACGAAAAAATATATTTCGTACCCAACACAAGAAAAACTTCGTTTGATGCCCTAAGGCTACTTTACTATGGTGTAATTGGAAATAATAAGCTCCCGCCTGAGTCTTCCTGATCCAATCGGTAAAAGTGTCCAAGCAATCTAGGACACCAATATGTGCTCGGATTCCCAATTGGGAATACCTTCTTCCTCAACATTGAGTATAACCAGACATCAATCGGGGATCGATAACCAATCAATCCTGAATCCTAAGAGATATCAATCTCAAGTGATGGCTAAATTCTTAGTATGCCCACACGACATTACCAAGAACTCATAGCGTTGGTACCATACGAAGAATATCATCCATTATCCTAGAGTGATAGATAGAATCAATTATACTCATAGTCATAATCAACTATCCCTCCATCAATGTTCCTAGTGCGAAGCATACATCATCTACTCCCAAATAATCGGAGCTACCAACATAAGACCATACTATAGATCAGTGATTTAAAGGTCATCCGCTGACAACTATCTACAACCGGTCACACTTAACCTAACCACATTCAGGATGCTCAACCATAAGTCACTGGCCCCGAGTCTATAATCGAATCCTCAATCATATAACGTTAAATACATAAACATCTCTCATGTATCACCAGTATGTCATTCTATATGCTAATATCCATAACAAACTTCTAAATAATCAACCATAGAAAGATTATATATCCACCAAATGATTCATAAAAAAAACTACATATCCCAAAATTGGATTTCACGATATCAACCAATAGAATCCTCAAAATACAACATATCATAGAGATTCGTCAATCTCAATCCACCTCTCAACACCCACGAGGAAGTCCAAGGTGATATCAATTCTAACATCTCGAAAACTAGTGAGTCCACAATGGGGATATAATAACGAAAATTGGTAGACATTTTTTACCCCCTGATTAATGTCCAATACTTCATCGGAAGGTAAAAACATAGCTAATTCCACATCCTTCGTACCCTGGCGGGTCGTACATCCCGATGTACCATCGAGATTATCCAACCACATACACCCAATCTATAAGTCAAAATCTCTCATAAAATTGCATAGTGACTAGCGAGTCGACCAACCATCATCTCGTAATCCAATACAATTCAATTCCTCCACTCAACGTTCAGAAACCTCTGAGGTCTAACTTCATAGCAAGGAGATAGAGACACTCTATCTCTCAGGAGTATCTCAACATAATCACGAAGTTATTCCTTTATTTCCCGAAGGTAGTCCTTGGTATCTTCCAACTAGAGGTAGCCTAGTCTCCTAAATGATTCAACTCAGTGTAAATCATAAGTACGAAGATACTTTCTAGGTTATCCCAACTAAGTACAAGCGGTAACCCGTAAGTATCAAGCAACTAGCTCCACACTTTTCCGTATCAACTCAAGACACCCATCAACATGTACTTGCTAGGTTATCAACCAAGTACAAGTGATCCACGGTCGAAGTTCCCATGGGATAGGATGTATCAGTCCTCTACTAACGAAGTTAGTATGTAGCTAATACTATCATTCTACATCAATCTGTTGGATCGAGAAATGCGAGAGAGGGGGGTGAATGTCGCAATTCGTTCGGATTTAAAAAGAGCGGGTGCGCAGCGGAAATAAAAGAGAACACAATAACGCAAACACAGCTGGTTTACTTGGTTCGGAGCCTGGGTCGACTCCTACTCCAAGGCCCACGGTCGTTGACCGTTTTCTGCGGGCAATTCTATATGTTCGCAAAAGTTTACACACAAATAATAACAAAAATATTCTCGTAAACTTAAATACAACTCTTGTTACCGACGTCCGGTGAAGATTGAAGTTCTGGAGCAGCGGGACGTCGTCGGCTTGAGTTGGCAGCTTTCTGGAGCGTGTCGTGGAAGCAGAAGAGCGTAGAATTGTCGAAGGAATTCGTTATCTTTGAAGAGGGTCGAGGCCCTCTTTATATAGGGCAGGGGGCGCCCGACATGCTCGGGGCGCCCTCCACGTGGCAGCAGATCCGGCGATGCTCTAGTCAAAGCTGATCTCGTTATCTTCGGGATTGTTTTTGACTGGGGCGCCCGACGCGCACGGGGCGCCCGATTGACCGGTCAAACTTTATCACAGAGGCTTCGCGAGGGTGAGTGCAGCCGCCTTCAGTGGCGTGGCACAGTGGGCGCCCGAGACACGCGGGGCGCCCGATCTGCGCAGCACCCGATTTGCGCGGCGCCCGCGACAAGAGGGGCGCCCGACATGCGTGGGGCGCCCCCCCAACGCGCTGCTGTCGGAGGTTTACTTCTCTGCTGACTTTGGGTTGACTCTGGGGCGCCCGACACATCCGGGGCGCCCTGCTCAGCTGCGGCCTCACTCCTTTGAGGCCCTCTGAGCTGCAGAAACACAGTCCTTCGGTCCTGCATCCAGGGTTAGTCCAAAATAGCAAATACTAAGTTGATTTTTCACAGCCTTAGCTGTCTTGGTTCTGACTTTGGGTCTCCAAAATGGAGCCCTAGGTCGAACCGACGCCTAATGTTCCCTCAAGGGGAACGCGTCCTCACCTACTCCTCTCGGGAGAGTTTACCTGATGCCAACCGGATCCTCCAGTTGGACTTTTGCCCGGCAGTCCTTCGCCAGGTCTTGAGTTGCCAAGCTTCCCTTCGCTTGGTGCCTAGCAGCCCTTCGCTAGGTCTTTTCATCTGGCAGTCCTTCGCCAGTGCCTAGCATTCCTTCGCTAGGTCTTTTCATCTGGCAGCCCTTCGCCAGTGCCTAGCAGCCCTTTGCTAGGGCTTTTCCTGTCTGGCAGTCCTTCGCCAGTGCCTAGCATTCCTTTGCCAGGGCTTTTCCTGTACACTCAAGAAACTTGTTAAACAACGACTAACCCTTAACTTTTGAACCCTTTTGTCAATATCAAAACACAGGTTTGACTTGGGTGCATACTGCACCAACAATCTCCCCCTTTTTGATATATGACAACCTAGTTCAAAAGGTTAAGGGAAAAAGAATGCTGAAATTGAAATCCTAAGTTAGATTCCCTCCCCCTGGAAGAAATCTCCCCCTAGGTTTTTCAAAAATAGGTAGTGTGAGTGAAGTACTCAGAAGATTTCATATTTTTATAATAAGTTAAGAAATCTCTAAAGTTTTTTTTTTTTTGCTAAGTTTTTTACAAAACATTCTAAGTTTGGGAAACTTGGAAAACTTTCAGTTTTGAAAAATTTCAGACTTGGAAAAAAAAATTTTTAGACTTAGAAACATTAAGCAAAAATCATCTTAAGCAAAACCATCAAGTTTCAAAAAAATGGTTTAGAAATAAAACAAACTTTGTTTTACTAATTTTTCAGTTCAACTTTTTGAAGAAGACTATAGAAAAAAATCTAACTTTGATTTACCAATTTTTCAGTTCAAGACTATGGAACAATTTGGAAAAATTTTGTAAAATTTTGTTTCCTGTTTCCTTTCCAAAATTTTGTTTCCTGTTCAGGAAGGAACCCCTGTTCAAGTTGTCCTTTCCAACTCTCCCCCTTTGACATATATCAAAAAAATGCAGAAAAAATTTTGCAATATAGCATTTGCTGTACTGAATCAAAGCAAGACCTAAGTCTGGTTAAATCTTTTAGGGACCTGTCTAACCCATTTAGCTACTTACTAACTGTTATAAACAGTAGCTTTTGCTAGAGTTAGTCAAGTTAAGTGCATTGTTCAAGTTAGATTGTCTAAACTTGACACTTGACCTGATTGCTGTTCATTTAGTGCCCCAATTGCTGCCGATGCACTGACTTAAAGCATCTTGAATTGAGGCAAAGACCTAAGCATCTCAACCCTTTCTAGGTTATCAATCAAAAGTATCCTAAGGTGTTTGTGAGATGCTGGCTTCTAAGTCTATAGGTGCATGCAATTCTAGGGTTAGAGCCTAGGCTAATTCCATTTCGAAAAGAGGCCCTAGTTTTGAAGGGGTAGTTTTTGAAATAAAACTAAGAAAAAAAAATTTAACAGAACCTTTTTCAAGTTAAAGTAACATTTTTAAAAGACATTTTAAGATCAATTCAAAATCAAAAGTCAAAAACCGAATGATTCTATTCTACTAAGCATAACCCTAACTGCCTTCTTAGTGAGCTAAACTCAGATTCAGGTAGGGGTTTAGTGAATATGTCAGCTAGGTTGGACTTGGAGTCTACATGCTTAAGGACTATTTCACCCCTAGCTACGTGATCTCTTACAAAGTGATGTTTTACTTCTATGTGTTTGGTTCTAACAGTATTGGGTTTTTGGTCAAGTTAATTGAGCTTATATTGTCAATGTTGACTTGGGTCTGATTGTAGTCTAGTTGAAAGTCCTTAAGAGTATGCATCATCCATAGGAGTTGAGCTACACACTCTCCTAAGGCTACATATTCAGCTTCAGTTGTTGATAAGGCAACACAGTGTTGCTTTCTACTGCACCAACTTACTAAACTGTTTCCTAAAAGTTGACAGCTTCCACTTGTACTTTTTCTATCTAATTTACAACCAGCATAGTCAGAATCAGAGTATCCTGATAACTTAAAGGATGAAGTCCTAGGGTACCAAATCCCTACATTTAGGGTGCCCTTAATGTATCTTAAGACTCTTTTTAGGGCTGCTAAGTGAGTTTCCTTAGCACATGTTTGGTACCTAGCACACATCCCTACTGAAAAGAGTATATCAGGTCTGCTGGCTGTAAGGTATAGTAGACTTCCTATCATACTTCTGTAAAGTTTTAGGTCTACTGGTTTACCCTCAGGGTCACTATCTATTTTTACATTTGTGGCCATTGGGGTACTTATACTTTTAGAGTTATCCATTTTAAATTTCTTAATTAGTTCTTTAGCATATTTAGATTGATGTACATAATTTCCATCTTTAGTTTGTTTGATTTGTAACCCTAAGAAAAAGTTGAGTTCCCCAACTAAACTCATTTCAAATTCACTTTCCATAATTGTTACAAATTCTTTTAGAAATTTAGAATTAGTTGATCCAAATATTATATCATCTACGTAAATTTGGGTAACAAATATATCTTTTTCTAAAATTTTAACAAACAAGGTTGGATCAATTTGACCTTGTTTGAATTCTTTAGAGATCAGGTAATTGGATAATCTTTCATACCAAGCCCTGGGAGCTTGTTTTAGTCCATAAAGGGCTTTACTAAGTTTGTAGACATGATCGGGTTTTTCTATGTCCTCAAATCCTGGGGGCTGTCCTACATAAACTTCTTCCTTAATAAGCCCATTTAAGAAGGCTGACTTTACATCCATTTGGTATAATTTAAATCCTTTATGGGATGCAAAGGCTAGTAACATCCTAATCGACTCAAGTCTAGCTACAGGGGCAAAGGTTTCATCATAATCCAATCCTTCTATTTGGCTGAATCCCTTAGCTACTAAGCGGGCTTTATTTCGGACTATTTCACCTTGGTCGTTTAACTTATTCCTAAATACCCACTTAGTGTCAATTACGGATTTTCCCTTAGGTTTAGGTACTAACTCCCAGACTTGGTTTCTCTCAAATTGGGCTAACTCTTCTTGCATGGCTAAGATCCAGTCAGGATCAGGTAGGGCTTCCTCAATAGTCTTAGGTTCAATCTTTGAAATCATGGCTATTTGACTGAGATTTCTATAGGAAGCTCTAGTTCTGACTCCTAAGGTTGGATCACCTACAATCTGGTCAGTTGGGTGACTGAGTCTGGGTTTCTTAGTTTTTCTAGTACTTGGCTCAGCTTCAGGTCCAGCTGGTCCAATGGGTTCAATTCTGGGTTCATTGGTTGGTTCAACTGATTCAGAAGTTGGTTCAATTGTTAAGTCATTAAGGGGTTCATTTAGAGTTTCAGAGTTGTCTTCTTGATCAGTGTTTTGTGAAGCTAAGTCAGAATTGTCAGATTTTGGGTTAGTTTCTTCATCAAATATTAAGTTGGTTGTCTCTTCAATTTTCTTAGTTGTTTTGTTGTAGACTCTATAAGCTCTACTTGTTGTAGAGTACCCTAAAAAGATACCTGGGTTTGACTTGGATTGGAATTTTCCAAGATAGTCTTTGGTATTAAGAATATGGACTTTGCATCCAAAGACTCTAAGATAGTGTAGGTTTGGAAGTCTGTGGTAGTAAAGTTCATAAGGTGTTTTATTTGACCTTTTATTAAGCAGAATCCTATTTTGGATATAGCAAGCTGTGCTAATTGCTTCTGCCCAATAGTGGTTGGGTAGGTCAAATTCATTAAGCATAGCCCTAGCAGCTTCCTGTAGGGTTCTATTCTTTCTTTCTACTATGCCATTTTGTTGGGGGGTTCTAGGACACGAAAATTCGTGTTTATATCCATTTATTTTGCAGAATTCTTCGAATCTTTGATTCTCGAATTCTCCCCCGTGGTCGGACCTAAGTCTTTTTATTTTGGTATCATTTTGATTTTCAATCAATTTGCAAAAGTTGTTAAATAGGTTCAGGGTTTCATCTTTGGTCCTTAGAAACCTGACCCAGGTGAACCTAGAGTAGTCATCAATTATAATTAAGCAGTATCGGTTTCCACTTAGTGACTTGGCTCCATGTGAATCAAATAGGTCAAGGTGTAGGAGCTCAAGTGTGGTTTGGGTTTGATCAGATTGGATCAATTTGTGACTAGACTTGGTTTGTTTGCCTTGATTACAGGATTCACATATTAGGTTTTCATTATTCTTAATTTTGGGGACACCTTTTACTAAGCCAAGTTGGGTAATTTTTGAGATAGTTCTTAGATTTGTATGGCCTAATCTCCTATGCCAGAGTTTTGATTGTTCTAACTGTGTTAACATGCATTTGGGTATAAGGGGAAGATTTATAGTATATACATTGTTTTTCCTAGTGCCCTTAAGCATGATTTCTGAGTCTTGTGCATTTCTAATCAGGCAATTAGAATTGTTGAACGTAACTAAATAACCAGAGTCACATAACTGACTTATGCTAAGTAAGTTAAAATTAAAGTTTTCTACTAATAGAACTTTCTTAATAATGAAATTGGATTTAAGTTCAATATTACCTGACCCAATTACCTTGAGTGTGGCATTGTTACCAAATGCTACTGAGCCCAGGTTTTTGAACTTGAGTTTGGTGAACTTCAATTTGTCCCCAGTCATATGTCTGGAGCACCCGCTATCTAACATCCATTGGTCCAAATCTTTATGTTCCTACACATAAAGAATTTATGATGATTTGGATCTAATTTAAGTTAGAGATAGCTTAAATTGAGTTTCACTTCCTAGTCTGTCTCACCCCAGTCTAGGGTTTTCAATCACGTTAACCTTAAGGTTTTTGTGAGACAGGTTTGAAGGTAAAAATTAATTTTGAAAGGGAATTTTCATTTATTTTGAAAAGATATTTACTTTTGAAAAAAAAAATTTGAAAACAGATTAAGTGTTTTTCAAAAAGATAATAATTTTGAGAAGTAGAAGTTTTGAAAAACAGATTAGAATCTATAATTATTTGAAATTTGAGTTAGATTCGAATTTGACAAAAGTTAATTTGAATTTGAATTTCAGAAATTGGCTTCCAGGTCTTGGCGAGGCACTAGGCCTTCTTTGGCCGAAGCCTTATGGGATCATCCACCCTTTCCTTGACAAAGCCTTTTAATGAAATTTCATTTTCAAATTAAATTAGGTCATTTTCTGGTCTAACTAGCTTGGATCTTGGATCGGTAGCTTCGGCTAGTTCCGCCAAATTGGCTTCCCTAACGTACTATCATCTCACCTCCACCCAATACTATGTTTTCAAGTTTCAAATAATTTCGTCCTTAAATCTAAGTATTCCTTAAATCTAAGCATGGCAATTTGCAAGAAATTAAATAAACAAGCAATCAATTAAAAAAAAATCATCTAATTATAAAAATTGTTTTGATTTTGGCTCCCCCTGGACTAAAGCCTCTGTATGAGTTAGGCAAGATGTGAATCTTGTCCTTGGGGATCCAAAATTGATTTGAACCAGTTGGTTTAGTCAGGCACAGTTTTGGCACCCATGCCTGAACCTTAGGTCTTGACTGGTTCAGTACAGCAAAGTAAGATCTTTGCCGAGATTTGGTTCTATAGCCAAGTCCGGATCGGTTTAGAACAGACTTCTGTTTTCCCAGAATCATATCAAGATTCTTGGAACCAGAAGTGAATCGTTCTAAAGCTGTTCTTAAATCCTTGACTTGAGTTTTCAGGGAGAAATTCTCTGATTCAAGTTTTTCAACTTGATCAGGGGTTTCTTCCTGAATTTTCTCAGTTAAGGAATTAGAATCAGCTCCCTCTTTCAGGAGTTTTACTTCCTGTCGGAGGGACTCGATTCGGAGTTTGGCTTTCGCCAAATCTCGGGATAGATAGGAAATAAGAGAATTTAATTGCGATTTTGAAAAACCCGTTACCTTTATTTCGCCGTCTTCGGAGAATGTCAGCTTGCCGTCGTCCCGTTCCGAGTCTGAGTCAGTCTCGATTTGATCCGAAGCGGTCAGGGCTAGAAGATTAGACTGAGGTGCTTCTTCTTCTTCTTCTGAGGAAGACTCGTCCCAGGTTGCTTGGAGTGCCTTCTTCTTTCTGTTCTTTTTGGACTCCTTTAGACTTGGACATTCAGTCTTGTAGTGGCCCTTCTTTTTGCATTCGTAGCAGGTTACGTTGGGCTTTTGTTTGTCAGTTGCCGGTTCATCTTGTCGTCCTTTCTTCGGCTTGTTCTCCGTGTGTTAGTTTGGTTCTTCAACTTTTTGTAGTAGCTTCGAGCTAGCCGGACCAGTTCTGATTGATCTTCTTCTTGATCTTCTATTTCTGAATCTGAGGTAGATTCAGGATCAACTTGAATTTTCTTCTTGGTCATTTTCCCTGTTTTCCCTGCAAAAAAGGCTATACTTTCTCGAACCAAATTGGAGTTAGTCTGTTCATGCAGCTCAAGTTCAGAAAATAACTCATCTAGCTTAATTTTTGAAAGATCCCTAGAGACCTTGTATGCATCTACCATAGATGCCCACAAGGTGGTCCTAGGGAATGCGTTTAGGGCGTACCTTATCAGATCACGGTTTTTGAACCTGGTGACCTATTGCGTGAAGACCATTCATCAGCTCCTGGATTCTGGCGTGGAGCTGGGCTGCTGTCTCGTTATCTGCCATTTTGATAGTGAAGAGCTTGTTCAGTAGCAAGTCTCGTTTGCTGATCCTTGTATCTGAAGTTCCTTCGTGGAGTTCAATCAATTTAGCCCATAGTTCCTTTGCACTTTTGAAGGGTCCTACGCGGTTCAGCTCTTCTTTCGTTAGTCCACATTGTAGAGTCTGGGTTGCTTTGGCGTCAGCTTCAATTTTTCGTTTAAGGGCAGTGTCCCATTCTGAGTAGTCTTGTGGTACACCTTTCAGCATTGGTGGGAATCATCAGTCCAGACTGGATGATTATCCACATTTCCACCTGAGTTTTCAGGTGGACCTCCATTCGACTTTTCCAGTAGGGAAAGTCTTCTCCACTGAAAAGTGGAGGTCTGGCGGTGCTAAATTCCTTCTTGGATAGACATTTGTTACTGAAATAAAAGTAAACAACAAAATATTTCCAAGACTTGGTCTTGGATTAGTAGTGCGGGAAGAAATAATCAAACACAGATTTCAAGGGGTGTTGCACCAACCTTGAGAAAAAACTCGAACGAAATTTTTATTTAAAAAAATGAGAGAGAAAAAAATCCGAAAAAATTTCAAACTGGTGGTTGCACCAAGTTTGACTTCCCCGCTCTGATACCACTTGTTGGATCGAGAAATGCGAGAGAGGGGGGGTGAATGTCGCAATTCGTTCGGATTTAAAAAGAGCGTGCGCAGCGGAAATAAAAGAGAACACAAAACGCAAACACAGCGGTTTACTTGGTTCGGAGCCTGGGTCGACTCCTACTCCAAGGCCCACGGTCGTTGACCGTTTTCTGCGGGCAATTCTATAAGTTCGCAAAAGTTTACACACAAATAATAATAAAAATATTCTCGTAAACTTAAATACAACTCTTGTTACCGACGTCCGGTGAAGATTGAAGTTCTGGAGCAGCGGGACGTCGTCGGCTTGAGTTGGCAGCTTTCTGGAGCGTGTCGTGGAAGCAGAAGAGCGTAGAATTGTCGAAGGAATTGTTGTTGAAGAGGGTCGAGGCCCTCTTTATATAGGGCAGGGGGCGCCCGACATGCTCGGGGCGCCCCCACGTGGCTCAGATCCGGCGAGCTCTGTCAAGGCTGATCTCGTTATCTTCGGGATCAGTTTGACTGGGGCGCCCGACGCGCACGGGGCGCCCGATTGACCGGTCAAACTTTATCACCGAGGCTTCGCGAGGGTGAGCTGCAGCCGCCTTCAGTGGCGTGGCACAGTGGGCGCCCGAGACACGCGGGGCGCCCGACATGCGGGCGGCGCCCCCCCGCGCTGCTGTCGGGGCGTTTACCTCTCTGCTGACTTTGGGTTGACTCTGGGGCGCCCGACACATCCGGGGCGCCCTGCTCAGCTACGGCCTCACTCCTTTGAGGCTCTCTGAGCTGCAGAAACACAGTCCTTCGGTCCTGCATCCAGGGTTAGTCCAAAACAGCAAATAATAAGTTAGTTAAAACAGCCTTAGCTGTCTTGGTTCTGACTTTGGATCTCCAAAATGGAGCCCTAGGTCGAACCGACGCCTAATGTTCCCTCGAGGGGAACGCGTCCTCACCTACTCCTCTCGGGAGAGTTTTACCTGGTGCCAACCGGATCCTCCAGTTGGACTTTTGCCCAGCAGTCCTTCGCCAGGTCTTGAGTTACCAAGCTTCCCTTCGCTTGGTGCCTAGCAGCCCTTCGCTAGGTTTTTTCTTCTGGCAGCCCTTCGCCAGTGCCTAGCATTCCTTCGCTAGGGCTTGTCCTGTCTGGCAGTCCTTCGCCAGTGCCTAGCAGTCCTTTGCTAGGGCTTGTCCTGTCTGGCAGTCCTTCGCCAGTGCCTAGCATTCCTTCACTAGGGCTTTTCCTGTACACTCAAGAAACTCGTTAGACAACCATTAACCCTTAACTTTTGAACCTTTTTGCCAATATCAAAACACAGGTTTGACTTGGGTGCATAC
>JAGFNQ010001022.1:0-133686 GCA_024364735.1 Boesenbergia rotunda
TGAGATTGGGAATCTACTGTGTGGCTCCTGATCGGACCGGTGACCGATCAGGGAGCAGGCTGCTTCCTTGCTGCCTTGCTCCTGATCGGTCTGGTGACCGATCAGGGAGCAGACGGTGAGTGAGTTCCCTTGCTGATCAAAGTCCTGGATCGATCCGGTGACCGATCAGAGATCTTGGATCTGATTAAAAAATCACTGTTCATCTGCCCTGATCGGTCTGGGTGACCGATCAGGCTTCACTCTAATCGGTCTGGTGACCGATCAGGCGTGTATAGCTGCGAGAGCTGGAAATCCCAGCGAAGCAGTGGATCGGTCTGGTGACCGACCCACACGCTCTGGATCGGTCCGGTGACCGATCACTTTAATTCAAATTGCACTATCATACGTGGTCAGAGCGTCTGATCGTATCCGATTCGCTGATGTTTGCTTCTGATATTTGATTTACTGTATGATTTGCTGCTCTAACAGTCTGATTAAGCTGCAAGTGACAGGGGAGGATTCAAACACTCAAGGAGAGGTCAACGGAGGCTTTCCTTGGAGCAGGTTTGTCCGATTCTCCATTTCAGGTTGCAACGGTCGAACTGCAGACTGGAGCCGAGACTGGGGCTTGGCTGAGGGGATCTCAGGAAGACCAGAGAGGGCTCAGTGGTAGCTGGCGTTGGCAGCAAGGTAGCTGGAGGCTACGGAGGATATTGTCACCTGATGCTGAGTGGAGAAACAAAAGGGGCGGAAATTGGCTTCGTGGAAGCAGAGTTCTGGAACTTGTGTTCTTGCCCCACTTAGTGTTCTCCACAATCCGCTTGCTGCGTTCTTGAAGCTGTCATCACTTTGAGCAAGCGATCGAGAAGCAACCAATCTTTACTTGAGCGCTTGAAGGAGGGAACAAGTGACTTGGAGTCCGACAGTGGGAAGACACGAAGAAGGGTTCTTGCGTGAGATCGCCACTGGGTGGAGCTCAGGGAAGTTAGCTGTGTTCTTGTCCTTGCTAAGTGTTTGAGTAAGATCTTTCTCGCAGTTTCTTTGTGCTTAAACTTTATCCTGATTGAAACGCTGTGGAGAGGTTTCTCCACCGAGAAGGAGGTTGCGTTATATCCGGTGAAACCGGGGCTTGATCTGCCGACGATCAAGGGATCGCCCACCTTAAGGGCATGCCAAGGAGTAGGGGCAAGTTATCCCCGAACCTTGTAAACCCTCTTGTTAGCGTTCTTGGCAGTTGTCTTTGTTTGATCTCATTTCTGTTTTAGCTTACTGCACTTTCAGTTTCTTTTGTTTCTTCCGCTGCTGTGCTACTGATAAGTTAAGTTCAGGAAACTTGTTAATCGCAAGTGAAAAGTGATTGGCTATATTCACCCCCCCCCTCTCTAGCCATCTCGTTTCCAACATTCACCGTACCCGAAGACGTCCAACCAAGTCTATGTGTATCCTGCAAACCTGCACACTCACATACACATATTAGATCACAATGAAACCCTAACTTAACCATATTGACACACACATCAAAACCCATGATCTTCCCGATTATACTTGGGCCAATTGCCCCAACATACTTAGTCTCAAATATCGATCAATTCGCTTCCGTCTCTTACCGTAGGTATGAATGCATCTATCTTTGAATACTTGGCACATAATTAAAAAATAACACAAATATGAACTGTAAATAAAATATTGGATACACTAATATTAAGGTACACAATAAATTACCTCTAATATTTTTATAATATTTAAAAAACGAGGCATGTACTCTTTGGATCTCAAACTTGATACTAAATTTATAATTTTGATATCAAATTTTTAAAAAGATTTTTGTAATCCCAAAGTTGGGCGTTTACTTTTTTTTTTAGTCCAAATTTTAAAAGTAACAATTTTAATACTAAATTTATAATTTTTCTAATTTTTTAATCTCAAATTTTGTAATCATATTTTATTTTGATCTCCAATTTTATTAAGAGTATTTTAGACTTTTTAATGTTTTAGAAAAAAACACAATTTATAATGAGTATAAGATATCTTCTAATTCATTCGGCGCATCCATCGTGTTTCATCCTTGTCAAGAATGATCTCTAGCGAATCTCCTTGAGATTTAAGAACTCCCAAGAAATTTCACGTTACATGAGTTAGACAAATGTCGTGAAGCACGGAATTACACCCCCCCCCCCCCCCCCCCCAGTGACCAACAAAAGAAGAAGAAAAACCATGTAGCATAAGAAGGAAAAGCATTGAGTCGAAGATTTGAATAAATTTGCTACATATAATGACTAATTCTTATTATCTCGTGGTATTATTAGATTGAAAAATTATTAAATCAATTTCACCGATAAGAACTCATTCTTAGCTATAATCATTCATTCAAATATAAAAATAATTTAATTGAATTCACGTATAACGACTCATCTTTATGATCAAATGATAGTATCGAATATGAGACACATCGAATTAATTTCATACATATAGTCTCATCTTCAATCAATTGATTTTTAAAAATCAAATATCACTAATTATATAAATTTTCATGTGAATATAGTGAAAAAATGTCATATTTCAGTCTAAGAAACACGATCGATCAGAGGTGGCGGCGGAGCAACTATAAGTGTTGGTAGCAGCCGACCTAAAAACAAAATAAGTATCATATTTGTTCTTAAAATATAATAAAACTAAATTTCAAAAATAAACAATGACTATAATGTCCTTAATGCTATTTGGCCCTAAAAAGTATAATTTGACAAATTTGGGACTAAAATTATTCTTAATAAACTTTGAGACTAAAATAAAAATAAAATATTAATTTTAGGACTAAATTTTTTTTCAAAAGTTTCATACCAGAATTGTCCATTTGATATCAAATTTAGTTTCCAAGATGTATTTTCCCCTTTAAAAAACACTAGCTTATCTTTTAAATTATGATCATTATTTATATTAATTGTCACAAGAATTAATGACTCTTTAACCTTCTCCACTCGTCCCAGATTTATCTGACTGTTCATCAAAATTTTTTTTCTTTAACAAATTCCCCATGTCAAACCTGTTAAAAAGTTTTTCATATAGTTTGATGAACATAAATTCTTTTATCTTTTTTTAATTTGAAATCTTAGAACGAAATTCAATAGACTTAGCTTAAATTCAGTCTGCTTTATATGAGTGATAATTTTTTTATTTATTAATAAAAATAATATTATTTAAACCAATATATCATTTGCATTAAACTTTATAAATAAGGTAAGGTCTATTTATGCACTCTTAAAATTCTTTAAAATGAAAAAGATTGAGGAGCTCGGAGTATTTATTTGAACCTTTATAAAACCTTATACTTAAAAATTCTAAAAATTTAAAATTTGATAATTGCTCTGCATAGACTTCTTGTGAAATAATTTTATAAACATTTAATATAATTTGAATCTCTTTATAAGCCATATATATTTTTTTAAGAAAAATAGATTTTAGATAAGCTACAAGTTACTATAATAATATTGAAATAAATTTAATTAAGTTGAAATGATTTTAATTAAATTAGAGCTAAGTAGGGTTGAAAATATATTAATATAATAGTATTTTATATTAAAAGTAATTTTAATTAACATTATCATAACAATATTTTTAATAAAAGATAAGATAAATTATTATTCTGATATTTTTAAAAATTGGAATCGTTTATAGAAGTGATTTGATTCTCTCTAATAAAAAAATATGGAACGTCGTATTAACGATCACTCTATAATATTTTTAGCGGGTAAAAGATAATTTGTTTGTTCTCAGAATCCCATCAACTCATCTCAGGGTCAATACGGAGGAGGTAAATCACAGAGGCTACTAGCCAGGATGTTGTGATTAGTGCATAGGAAAGACGGGTGCATTAACTTTGTTAGGTTTTGACTCTCAGATTTCAATATGGTAATATCTCTATATTAATCATCAATCGATTCCATGGGGATACTCTATAATGACTCTAGATCATATAGAGAGAGATTCAAGATGAGTACAAGTAACAAACACATGATAAAACTTCTGTAAATGGTGAAATCCTGAGATAACCCGATCATACATTTATCATCTGTTAAACCTTGAGTCTGATTTGAATCTTCTTAGAACATCCACTTGAGCTCCCATTATTTTGATATATTTTTTTGACGCTCCTAATTAATATTTTTTTAAAAAAAATAAAATTAATAAAATATAAAAATTAGTTGTTCTTCAACAATTAATTCATATTTTTTTAAAAAAATATCTATAAATATTATATATATAATATAATGTATAATAAAAAATAAAAAAAGTTATTGGAAAATTTTTTAATAATAGAGATAGTGAGATTTTTTATTTTTGGTAAAATATTGATGTGACATTACAGGTCATAAAAAATTAAAACTCCACAGCTGTCACGTTCAAAAAATATGTAAGATCTTTGGTTTTATATTAAAAATGCATTTACAAGTCAGGGGAGTGATATTTTTATATTTTAAAACCCTTGTACCGCCGCGGTATTAAGTTATTCCCCCGTGTCTGA
The DNA here is from genome assembly GCA_024364735.1 of Boesenbergia rotunda. Lineage (NCBI taxonomy): Eukaryota > Viridiplantae > Streptophyta > Magnoliopsida > Zingiberales > Zingiberaceae > Boesenbergia > Boesenbergia rotunda. The sequence goes on from JAGFNQ010001022.1 coordinate 4,499, forward strand.
CATATCAAATCTCAATTTTCTTCTACGTCCTTTCTTGATTTTCTTCGCTGTATGCAGCTCTTGAGTTGGCCCCTCTGAAGTCCTAGTCCACTTTGCTCATGTCTGTCGTCACCTCTCCTATCCTCACTCCATCGTATCCGGCGACACCTCCACTCCTCCTCTCCCCCTTCAATCTCTTCACGGGGCATTTTTCTTCCACCCCTTTAGACCTCGCGGTTGACTTAGGGTCAGAAACTACACACGGCTTGGCCCACCCACAAAGAATAGGAGAAACACATTTGGGAGATGCAAAGCCAGTCCATCCGGGACAAGGCTTTTTTTCTCTGCACTAGGTGTGCCAATTAGCTTGCATCTTTTGCGTCTTGATACTATTATGATTTCAATTTAGGTATTCTTCTTCTGGTTGATTGCGATGGTTGAATCATCACAGGATTGATTTGAATAGCTTGCAATCTCAGAACGCATCCAATGTTATGGGTGATTTGGTATAGCATACCGATATCAAAATCATATATCATAGCGAAAAAAATTTATATAATGAAATTCATACCGAAACCATATCGAAATTTCGGTACACACTAAAAATTTTACATGATCTAACTTTCATACCGTTTAGTTTAAAACTTCGATATCAATAAAGTATACACCACTCAATTGAGTATGTTCATCGCAGTGTACTAGAACTAGAATTTCTACGAGAAACTTATTCTTTTAGCATGTGTCATGACCTCTAATTAAGTATTGTGATTTTTTTCCCAAGATCCTAGTAGATTGTTTTGGTTTATGTATTCTAAGACTTCTATCTGATGCTGGTTATGAAGACTGGTTTTGTAAGTGAAAATTTTTGTCATTATATGTTAGTGTTTCATTATGCTTCTGTTGTATTATTTAATATTTCTGACCATGAAGTTGATAATTATCTCAAGATTGTTGTGAAATATGCTTCGGGCTCGCTGCCAAAAATGAGTAAGAAGGGTGAACTTCCAAATTGGAGGCTGGATTTTCTGTCTCACGAAGGATCCTCGTCCCTATGTCTCACTCATCGACGATGACCGACGAATCATCCAATCGTCGATCGGATACTACTGGAGACCTCCGGCCGCCGCTCTAAACAAAATTATACCCTAGGATTCGGTGAACCCATCGGATATCGTCTTAATTGCAATCTCGCCGTATTCATCGTTGAATCCGACGAGATTGTAATACAACGATTCCGACTGATTCACTGTTATCCTAGGATATCGTTTGATTCAGAATGACGATAAAAAATTATCAATAGTGTCTAATCGTCGATCGAATAATTCGCCGGCCATTGCCGACGAGTATAGGACAGACAAGACAGAGATCTTCTAGGACAGAAAATCCCGTCTGCCCAAATTGTCCTCGTGACACTTCTACTATATATATTAGAAATTATATGGGAAATATTCCAGATGCTAATATATTTTTATCGTTTACAAAAAAAGCTCATAACTCGTATGATACATGCATATCTTATGAGCATGCCATTGTACATAACTTTTACATGTCACCAAATGTTTTACACAAATAAGATCTCGGAGACAATGTTACATTTATCGGCAATTTACCAAAAGGCATACTTAAATATTGATATTTATCAAAAAACGTCCCATAATTTCATTTTCACCAAAGGGCACATTAATTTTAGTGAACTTCCTCTTATACCCCTCCTGTTATGCACTGCCTTTTTCTTTCTCTCTCAGTAACAAATTCCGAGACGTCGGCACGTGATGTTTCAGACTTTTATTTTAAAATAATATATTTGGAATCGGCGCTAAAATAAAAAAACGTAAGGTAAAACCGAAAAAAATATTTCAGTTAAAAAATATCTCATCTAACTTATTTAAAAATATAAATAAATAATTTTTATATTTAATTAATAGAAATTAATATATTAAATAATATTTAATAAATTCATTAATGAAAAAAAAATTTTAAAAAATAAAAAGAATGAGCGTTTTATATTTAATTAATATAAACTAATATATTAAATAATATTTAATAAATTTATTAATGTAAAAAAAATAAAAAGAATGAGCGTGGGCCTGAAATATGTTGATTTCAGGCCCACGCCGGGCCTGAAATAATTTATTTCAGGCCCACGCTGGGCCTGAAATAAAAATATTTCAGGCCCAGCGTGGGCCTGAAATTTTTTATTTCAGGCCTAGCGTGGGCCTGAAATTTTTTATTTCAGGCCCACGTTGGGACTGAAATCTTTTGATTCGGGCCCGACGTGGACTCAAATTTTTTTTTATTTTAAAAATATATTAATATATAAAAAAACGTATCAAAACACTTAATTTCAGATTCAAACGCAGGGCCTGAAGTCATCCCAAGAGGGTCTGAAGTCAAATAACTTTAGATCCTATAAATAATTAATTTAATAAATAACAATTAAATATAAACAAATATTTTTAAAATTAAAAAAATTTTAGTGCCCTGGGGCCTGAAGTCATCAGACTTCAGGCCCTCCATCATTGATATAAAAAAAAATTTATAAAAATGTTTAATATATAATTTCATATTATATAGGAGTAGTTTAGGTATATCAGTGAGTTTAGGTGCTGAAACATCTAATAGGAGTGGTCTAGAAGATGAGATTTTGGGTGCCGAAACATCTAATCTTGTTGTATCACCAATGTTATAGGAGTGGTTTAGGTATATCAGTGAGTTTTGAGCAAAACTCACTGATGGACCCACCATATTTGGAATTCTGAAAACCCTATATCAGTAGACAGGGTTGGGCTAAGAGATGAGATTTTGGGTGTCGAAACCTCTAATCTTGCTGTATCACCAATGCTATAGGAGTGGTTTAGGTATATCAGTGAGTTTTGAGCAAAACTCACTGATGGACCTACCATATTTGGAATTCTGAAAACCATATATCAGTAGACAGGGTTGAGCTAGGAGATGAGATTTTGGGTGCCGAAACCTCTAATCTTGCTGTATCACCAATGCTATAGGAGTGGTTTAGGTATATCAATGAGTTTTGAGCAAAACTCACTGATAGACCTACCATATTTGGAATTCTGAAAACCCTATAGCAGTAGACAGGGTTGAGCTAGGAGATGAGATTTTGGATGCCGAAACCTCTAATCTTGCTGTATCACCAATGCTATAGGAGTTGTTTAAGTATATCAGTGAGTTTTGAGCAAAACTCACTGATAGACCTACCATATTTGGAATTCTGAAAACTCTATATCAGTAGACAGAGTTGAGCTAGGAGATGAGATTTTGGGTGCCGAAACCTCTAATCTTGCTTATCACCAATGCTATAGGAGTGGTTTAGGTATGTCAGTGAGTTTTGAGCAAAACTCACTGATAGACCTACCATATTTGGAATTCTGAAAATTCTATATCAATAGACAGGGTTGAGCTAGGAGATGAGATTTTGGGTGCCGAAACCTCTAATCTTGCTGTATCACCAATGCTATAGGAGTTGTTTAGGTATATTAGTGAGTTTTGCTCAAAACTCACTGATATACCTAAATCACTCCTATAGCATTGGTGATATAGCAAGATTAGAGGTTTCGGCACCCAAAATCTCATCTCCTAGCTCAACCCTGTCTACTGATTTAGAATTTTCAGAATTCCAAATATGGTAGGTCGATCAGTGAGTTTTGCTCAAAATTCACTGACATACCTAAACCACTCTTATAGCATTGGTGATACAGCAAGATTAGAGGTTTCGGCACCCAAAATCTCATCTCCTAGTTCAACTCTGTCTACTGATATAGAGTTTTCAGAATTCCAAATATGGTAGGTCTATCAGTGAGTTTTGCTCAAAACTCACTGATATACCTAAACCACTCCTATAGCATTGGTGATACAGTAAGATTAGAAGTTTCGGCACCCAAAATCTCATCTCCTAGCTTAACTCTGTCTACTGATATAGGGTTTTCAGAATTCCAAATATGGTAGGTCTATCAGTGAGTTTTGCTCAAAACTCACTGATATACCTAAATCACTCCTATAACATTAGTGATACAGCAAGATTAGAGGTTTCGGCATCCAAAATCTCATCTCCTAGCTCAACTCTGTCTACTGATATAGAGTTTTCAGAATTCCAAATATGGTAGGTCTATCAGTGAGTTTTGCTCAAAACTCACTGATATACCTAAACCACTCCTATAGCATTGGTGATACAGCAAGATTAGAGGTTTCGGCATCCAAAATCTCATCTCCTAGCTCAACCCTGTCTACTGATATAGGGTTTTCAGAATTCCAAATATGGTAGGTCCATCAGTGAGTTTTGCTCAAAACTCACTGATATACCTAAACCACTCCTATAACATTGGTGATACAGCAAGATTAGATGTTTCGGCACCCAAAATCTCATCTTCTAGACCACTCCTATTAGATGTTTTGGCACCTAAACTCACTGATATACCTAAGCTACTCCTATATAATATGTAATTATATATTAAACATTTTTATAAATTTTTTTTATATCAATGATGGAGGCCCTGAAGTCTGATGACTTCAGGCCCCAGGACACTAAAAAATTTTTAATTTTAAAAATATTTGTTTATATTTAATTGTTATTTATTAAATTAATTATTTATCGAATCTAAAGTTATTTGACTTCAGACCCTCTTGGGATGACTTCAGGCCCTGCATTTGAATCTGAAATTAAGTGTTTTGATACATTTTTTATATATTAATATATTTTTAAAATAGAAAAAAAATTTGAGTCCACGTCGGGCCTGAATCAAAAGATTTCAGGCCCAACGTGGGCCTGAAATAAAAAATTCCAGGCCCACGCTAAGCTTGAAATAAAAAATTTCAGGCTCACGCAAATTATTTCAGGCCGAGCGTGAGCCTGAAATCTGTTGATTTAAGGCCCAGCGTGGGCCTGAAATCTGTTGATTTAAGGCCCAGCGTGGGCCTGAAATTAACAGATTTCAGGGCCACGCCCATTCTTTTTATTTTTTTAAATTTTTTTTACATTAATGAATTTATTAAATATTATTTATTATATTAATTTCTATTAATTAAATATAAAAATTATTTATTTATATTTTTAAATAAGTTAGATGAGATATTTTTTAACTGAAATATTTTTTTCGGTTTTACCTTACATTTTTTTATTTTAGCGCCGATTCCAAATATATTATTTTAAAATAAAAGTCTGAAACATCACGTGCCGACGTCTCGAAATTTGTTACTGAGAGAGAAAGAGAAAGACAATGCATAGCAGGAGGGGTATAAGAGGAAGGGTATAAGAGGAAGTTCATTAAAATTAGTGTGTCCTTTGGTGAAAATGAAATCATGGGATGTCTTTTGATAAATACCAATATTTGGGTGCGTTTTTGATAAATTGCCGTACATTTATCATGTCAGAAAATATATATAATGGACATGCATATATTATGAGCATGCCATGTTGTATTTAGGTATGCCAAATTTTCGTCAGCTTGAAATTTCCATATAGTATAAATTTTATATTGTTTAGTTTAAAATTTCTATATCAGTATGATATATACCATATTAAAATATTAAATGACATATTGATAACAATATTAAAAATTTCGATATGATATATAACATAATATAAATAAATTTCGATATATTCCGGTACGATAAGATTTATCTTATGAATTTTACTAATGGTCTTTGGTCTTCTTGATATGAATTTTAAATATGTTTATGTTGAAACATAAGTTCTTTTAGAATACATTAAATTGATTTGAGTTTTTTTATTGTGTTATTTTCATTAATTATAAGATATGTATTATTAAGTAGACATCATCCTCATCTTTATTATCATCGTAAGTGCTAGACATATTCCCTCTAACTCAACGTTTGCAGCCCTTAGAAAAATATTAGAAAAATATTAGATTAGATAACAAATAAATTTGAAGTGATCGATTCGATCCCATAAAAAATTTTTATCGGTCACTAGAATAAATCGGGAAGCACTTATGGTGGACAGTCTAAAAGTCTAACGTCTCAGGATTCGCGTCCCATTTGGAGGAAAAATTTCTACAAATACGTCGTAATTAGGAATCGAATCGTAGATATCTGAGATAACAACTAGTCACCCTACCACTATATCATAGCCTAAGTTTTGCTCTTCTCGACCATCGGTTTTGTATTCACAACTCTGACAACCACCGAAAATAGGTTCTTCATGTTTAGTGCACGGAGCTTGTATGTGAATCAAAAACAGATGAATACTTTGGCATGAACAAAGTGACACAGTGCTTATATCCATACTAAGAGAGAAAGAGAGAAAATTAACGAAGTTGAGTAATAAAATTCAACATCCCAGGATTTACGTTTCATTTGAATATTTTTTTACAAAATATATCATAACTGAGGATTAAATTATGAATATCTAAAATGACAACTAATCTTTCTTCTGCTGCACCATAATCCCGGGAACTATATCTATGCGAAAACAGATACATAGTGGACTGATTTGGATTAAATTTGCAAGGGTTTTATCTTGCGGGATGCCAGAGGCTTTTTATAGAGGATTGGAGGAAGATGGTGCAACATTTTGGCACCTCGATCAGACTTAACACATAAGGAAACTTAATGGCTAAGCAGCGAGGCAAGTGGATGATATTGAAGTGAAAATGCTAAAAAGTAGGAATAAAGTTGGATAATATTGAAGTTGTTAATCAACTGGTAGAGTAATGAATCTGAAATTATAAAGTTATGGTAGGACTAAATTGTTGGATATGATTTTGATGTCATCGATCGTTGAGTTTGACTTTAAAATCGAAATCTACGTTTCGCGTAGATAAATCTAGACTATTTATTTGCTCAAAACCGATTAAGGGTGAATGAGAAATTAATTGTTCAAGATACGCTCAATGGTGGCCGTCGGATCAAAAATCTGGACAGATCGCAAGAAGGTGCGATCTGGAGCGTCGGATCAAAGATCTGAATGTGAAGAGGGAGAATGGATCTGAGGCGTCGAATTAAATGTTCTAATCTGACGGTCGAGATCAAGATGGATCTGAAGAGTTATAACTTTTCATATCAAGGAACGAGATTAAATGACCTTTAAAGGGTTATACCCTTTCGTTATGAACGGTCCATATCTGTCCGAACCAAAGGGTACTTACCTCTTCACTCAATATAAATAGATCTCTCCACTAGATCATTTCAATCATTCAAGCATTGCAATATAAAGCATTTGCACTCATCCATCTTCTGCATCGAGAGTCCAAAAAGCCTGCGAAAAGGTTCGCCGGTCTCGAAATTTGAAGTGCTACTATTCCGAGACGACGTCGTTGTATCTTGGAAACGAATTGCTGCTATCCGTGAGCACCAGTAGCGGAGCAATATCGTTTTACGGAGATAGTGTCGAACACTAGCCTTGACGTAAACTAATCAGTTTGCTTCCTCCGAGCAACCTCCCGGAAGATCCGACGATCGTAAATCGACTAAGTCAAATACCGAGGAGATACAAGTATACAAATTTCCAACAATCGTAAAACGATATTCGGTAAACTGATATGGCCGGAGTCAACGATGTACCAACCGCCGTCGTCCCTCACGCCGAGAAGTCGAACGGAGCCGACTTCAAAATCAACGATATACGAACCGTTGTCCCTCACGCCGAGAAGCCGAACAGAGCCGACTTCAAAATCAACGATATACCAACCGCCGTCCCTCACGCCGAGAAGCCGGAGAAATTCAACGGAGCCGACTTCAAAAGATGGCAGTAAAAGATGTTGTTCTACCTAACCACGCTGAACCTTGTACGGTTCCTGCGTAAAGACCCGCCAGCCGCTACGGAAAATAATTCCGGGAGCCAGGCTACTCGCGATGCGTGGTCACACGGAGACTTCCTGTGCCGCAAATACGTTCTTAATGCGTTGGACAATGCGCTATATAACGTATATTGCATAATGGAGATGACCAAGTCACTGTGGGAATCGCAGAAGAAATACAAAACCGAAAAACGCCGGACTGAAGAAATTCATCGTCAGTCGGTTTCTGGATTTCAAAATTGTGAATTCCAAGAGCGTCACGTCTCAGGTCCAAGACATGCAACTGATAATGCATGATCTAGACGCCGAAGAAATGACGCTGAATGAGTCATTCAAAATTGCTACAGTAATCGAGAAACTCCCTCCTTCATGGAAGGATTTCTAAAAATTACCTAAAAAGCATAAGAAGAAGGAGGGTTTGAACCTTCAACCTTGTCGTTAATAGCCACACGCTCTAACCATCTGAGCTATTACTATTTACCCTAAAATTTATGGGGGAAAGTCATATTATCAGCAAACTTCATTCTCAAAGGTTGCGAGTCATCGTACAAATACTTGAAAGTGTGGGGGGTGCTTAGCAAAGGTCGAAGTACCTAAGCCAAAGCAAGTTAAGATCGGACTTAAAACGTTCGATGCAACATTTGTCGGATATGCCCAAAACAGTAGTGCATATCGCTTCATAGTCAGACATTCCTGATATTCATGTGGGTACAACCATAGAATCTCGGAATGCAATATTTTTTGAAGACGTGTTTCCAAATAAGAAGGAAAACGTTCAAAATAATAACAACGGAAGTTCTAACAAAGATAATGTTCCAGAACTTAGTTGTCATAAAAGGGCTATTGACAATCAAAGCGAAGAGCCACGTCGGAGCAAATGAACTAGAGTTGAGAAATCGTTCGGGCCGGATTTCATGACATTCATGTCAGAAATAGACCCAAGAACACTAAGCGAAGCTCTCTCTGGTCCCGACGGTCCATTGTGGAAAGAAGCTGTCAATAGTGAAATCGTGTCCATCATAAATAACCATACTTAGAAATTAGTAAACCTTCCTTCTGGTACTAAACCATTAGGTTGTAAGTGGATACTAAAACGCAAGTATAAAGCTGATGGATCGATTGACAAGTATAAGACCAGACTTGTAGCTAAAGGGTACAAGCAAAGGAAGGCCTTGATTACTTCGATACCTACTCACCGGTGACAAGGATTACGTCCATACGAGTGCTGATAGCCATTACAACATTGTATGACCTTGAAATACACCAAATGGATGTTAAGACTGCGTTCTTAAATGGTGAGTTGGAAAAAGAAATCTACATGGAGCAACCCGAGGGATTCATTGCTCCTGGAACTGAGGGAATGGTGTGTCGACTTGTTAAGTCATTGTACGGACTTAAACAAGTACCAAAGCAATGACACGAAAAATTTGACAAAATAATGTTGTCAAACGAATTCAGAATAAATGAATGTGACAAATGCATTTACGTCAAAAACACACCTGAGAGTTATGTAATCGTCTGTCTATATGTAGACGACATGCTCATAATGGGAAGTAATCATGATATCATCATGAGTACTAAAAAAAATGTTGATCAATAGTTTTGATATGAAAGATATGGGTCTAGTAGATGTCATATTGAGAATTAAAATTCTCAGGACGTCCGATGGGATAGTTTTAACACAATCCCATTATGTAGAGTCAGTATTGAAAAGATTCAATGCATACGATCTCTCTACTGTAGAAACACCTATGGATCTAAGTCAACACTTAGCGAAAAACCATGGTGAACTCATATCGCAATTGGAATATTCCCTGATAATTGACAGTTTGATGTATCTCACAAACTGTACTCGTCCGGATATTGCCTGTGTGGTCAACAAACTGAGTCGTTTTACGAGCAATCCAAACGATACCCATTGGAAAACACTGATGCGAGTTCTTAGATATTTAAAATATACTATGAACTACGGATTACATTACGGAAGGTATCCCGCAGTTTTGGAGGATATTGTGATGCTAATTGGATCTCCGATACAAAAGACTCCAAATCCACTAGTGGATATGTATTCACGATCGGTGGAGAAGCAGTATCTTGGAAATCCACTAAGCAAACATGCATAGCTCGGTTAACAATGAAATCCGAGTTTATAGCACTTGATAAAGCAGCTGAAGAAGCTGAATGATTGCAGAATTTCTTAGAAGATATTCCGAGCTGGACAAAACCTGTGCCCGCTGTACTTATCCACTGTGATAGTCAATCGGCAATTGGAAAGGCACATAGTAGTATGTATAATGGTAAGTCACGATATATACGTCATCGACATAATACCATTAGGCAGTTGATCTCGAACGGAGTGATTGCAATCGATTATGTCAAATCTAAGGATAATTTGGCAGATCCCCTAACGAAGGGGCTAAATCGAGATCAAGTATACTGCTCATCAAGAGGAATGAGATTGAAAATCTACAACTAAAAATGACTGTAGCGGTAACCCAACCTTGTTGACTGGAGATCCCAAGATCTTGGTTCAATGGGACAACGAAGTTACAAAAGTTGTATAACAACACAAGAGAAATAATTATCTCTACTATCCCAATCCTAGGATGATTTGGTGTTGTCCTACCACATGTAGTGAGGATAAGCTTATGTTTTTAATGACTTATATACTTTTAAGGTAAAGTATGGTAGGATACTCTTGATAGAAGTGTCACCTATGTGAGTGTAAAGACAGACCGCTTCAATGAAATACTCATGAATCCAAAATGGTGTCCATGGCCGAAACGGAACCAACAATGAGAACCAAAAGTGGGTGAGATAAATCTCTGTGTGGGTGTTATTGTCTTAGTATACACCAACAGCTGAGCAATTCAAGACATCACGTTCACTGCGCAGCCTAGTATGCTCGATAGCATTCCACTACGGAAGGTTCAAAGCCACAAGCTACCTTTCCCGATGCATTGACTTATCAATTGGACTCTTGTAAAGTGCCAGCATACATACATGCAATACATGCATTAATTTCCATTCATGTGGGGGATTGTTGGATACGATTTTGATGCCATCGATCGTTGAAAGTCATGTTTGACTTCAAAATCGAAATCTACGTTTCGCGTAGATAAATCTGGACTATTTATTTGCTCAAAATCGATTAAGGGTGAATGAGAAATTAATTGTTCAAGATACACTCAATGGTGACCGTCAGATCAAAGATCTGGACAGATCGCAAGAAGGTGCGATCTGGAGCGTCGGATCAAAGATCTGAATGTGAAGAGGGAGAATGGATCTGAGGCGTCGGATTAAATGTTCTAATCAGACGGCCGAGATCAAGATGGATCTGAAGAGTTATAACTCTTCAGATCAAGGGGCGAGATTAAATGACCTTTAAAGGGTTATACCCTTTCGTTATGAACGGTCCAGATCTGTCCGAACCAAAGGGTACTTACCTCTTCACTCAATATAAATAGATCCCTCCACTAGATCATTTCAATCATTCAAGCATTGCAATCTAAAGCATTTGCACTCATCCATCTTCTGCATCGAGAGTCCAAAAAGCTTGCGAAAAGGTTCGCCGGTCTCGGAATTTGAAGTGCTACTATTCCGAGACGACGTCGTTGTATCTTGGAAACGAATTGCTGCTATCCGTGAGCACCAGTAGCAGAGCAATATTGTTTTACGGAGATAGTGTCGAACACTAGCCTCGACGTAAACCAATCAGTTTGCTTCCTCCGAGCAACCTCCCGGAAGATCCGACGGTCGTTAATCGACTAAGTCAAATACCGAAGAGATAGCAACCTCCCGGAAGATCCGACGATCGTAAATCGACTAAGTCAAATACCGAGGAAATACAAGTATATAAATTTCCAACATAAATTTGTTTTTGTTTTTGTTTTTTTAATTTTATGGTCAAATATTCTTTCCGACAGAGCCCACGTAGAAAGATTCATATAGCCAACCTCACCTAGTAAAATAAAACTCGATTGTTGTTGTTGTTTGGTCAAATACTCTTTTCCAATCACAGTATTATTTAGAAGGATAATGATAAATGGGTATTTTATAAGGGGTATTTTAATTTGACTGTAAAATGGAACTAATAAGTGAGAGTAATTTGCATAATAATTCAGAATGTTTGGAAATATCAAAGTTAAATTTATGTGTGCAACTTTTCAAATACTCTTTTCCAATCACAGTATCAACTTTTCAATCACAAATTCATGTGTGCAAAAAGATGGATTTGATCGCGATTTTACCTTTTCAGGTATCGAATAGATTTGCAAACAATCTAGAACAATCGAGTAGGGACATAAACAATGCTGACTGATACTCCCAAGTAAACCATGGCCAAATCTTTATTTTAAACTAAATATGACTCATCACAAGAAGGCACGCTGAAGCGTTGAGAAAGCCATCAACAAAAGAAGAAATTAACCTTGTTGAGATTACAAGGATGGAATTATGTTCTCTGCAAAAGTTACACACACACACACAAAAAGGTCAGTGAATCATGTTTAGGCTATTCAAAGAAAATAAAGGCCGCCTGATTATACTCTAGATGCAAAAGGTCATAAAAACATTATGAGAGGAGGCAGGTAAAGACTGGTTCACATACAGTAAACAAGTCTACCAAATGTTAGTGCAATTACATTTCAAGTAGTTAAATTTGTACACTCACCTTGGTTAAATTTTCCTGTTCACTCACCTTTCCTTTGTAGATGACTTGATCATTGTAGTAGTGTGAAGGTTATCACGGAGGTGTATCATCAAATGCAAAGATTTATAGTTGAAATTCTTGGTATCCTCCACATAATTGAGGAGAATTTGTCATTCGCATATTTGGGTATCCCATTAAATTCGATAAAACTTACCAGGAAGCCAGGATTGCTTTGTCTTGATGCTATACAAAGGGAGCTAAGTTGTGAAAAGCAAGGCACTTTGCTATTCGGGAGGGTTGGAAATCTTACGAACTATCATTATGGGCAAGATTCAAAATTGTGCTGCAGCATGTTCCTATGGTGGAGTAAGGATAGAAGATCTCTTCACAAGGTAAAGTGGAGTATAATTTGTTTGCATAAGAATAGTGGAGGATTGGGATTAAGAGAAGTACAAAAAGCTTCAAGGTTTTCAAAACAGACCTTCATGGATGACCAACAACAACAATTTCATAAATGGGTTCCAAGTGCCCAAGCACGCAATCCGAAAGACCACTTTCCATAGCCACAGTAAGATGTCTTCATGTTTGATCTTCAATATATATCAGTGCTTGAATTGAAGTAATTTTTTCATGTCTAGATAGTTGTAATTTTGCTTCATTTCAAGTTGATCAAAGTCTAAGTGAAACCAAGGTAGAAAGGGAATTGAGCCTCTATACTGAATACCAATCAACGATAACTTTTGCAACCAATCTCTCAATATTGTGGGAACCCACCAGTTATCTCTTAACAGTAATCGTCATCAGTAAGGTGTGGTAAACTTCACTCCTTTCTTTTTTTTCATACTTAATGAAAACAAAAGGTTCATAATTTGTATTCATCATTTAGTTTAATTGTCATATTTTCATTTTCTTTCATGAGTACTTTGTCTGTGATCCCTGCTTTACTTCATGCCTTTAGTCATCTTGTTTCTCTCAGGATTTCATCTTCTCTCTTGGCAATATACATTAGTATTACTCAAGTAATCCAGAGGGTAATCAAGAGATCGGGTTACCATGACGTTCCTTAATGGGTGAAAATTGTATCATAGAGGCAAGAGGCATGTATCCTCATGTTATGTAGGCTAAAGATGGACTGATGGTTAGCGCGTAGGTGTTGTTACCATGAGGTATGGGGGTCAAAACCTGACAAAGTCAATGTGTCCGCCCTCCCCACGCACTAGCCACAGCATCTGGGCTAGTAGCCCTCGTGATTTATCTTCTCCGTGTTAGCCCTGTAACGGGTTAACGAGGGCGTTGGGGGCGAGCGAATTGCCTTTTGCCACCAAAATTATTTACCTTTTTCTATTTTAGATAAAGAGCCTCCACTAATCTTCCCTTTCTATTTAATGTTAAAATTCTTTAACTGAAGAGAAGTTGCCAATTTTGAACGTGAAGCCAAACTCATTTCTATTGTTCTTATGAATTGCTCATGTTATCTCTTCAAGACTTGGCCACCTCTATGAAAGGATCAGATAAACGACGCATGCATACATTCTAAAGCTAGTGCATTATCATTAAAGTACTAATTTAGGTGGTTCTTATAAGATTCACAAAGACTCACTGATGGTACAGACAACTGTTTATGTTTCATGTTTGGAATGCATAGCATATTAATCCTACAGCATAAAATCTAAAGGAGATACTCTGCCTAATTGTTCAAGATTTTTCTTAAATAAAGGGATTGAGGGCAAACCTGACTTGGTAGGGTAGACACCATTACATTTCATACTCAGACGACCTTTTCAGTGGCCATTTCCGAATTAGGCTTTCTAGAGGACCTTCAGAGACAACAGACTGACCCTTCTGGTTTTGTTCTTCCTCTTTGTCAAAGCAATAAACAGGGGCTTGCCATTTTGCATCCTCAAGCACAGCTCCGACTTCGAATGTCATTGCATGAACAGATTGCCCTGCATAAATTCAAAAACTAGCGCAGAGAATCGTAGGAAAACAAAACAAGAATAACAAAATATTCGAAATTTATAAACAACTTTAGAAATACAGCTTTGAATTCTGATTGAGAAACCACGATTGAGTGGTTGAGGAATAATAACAAACGGGTAATGAACCAACCAGTATAAAAGAGCCAATGCACGGGCCGACGCGTCTCGACGTCTTCGTAGTACCAAATGAACTGGGCCTTCTCCCACACATTGCATAGGAAACCGTCGACGGTCTCCAGGCCGAGGTAATTGGCGCCGTCGAGCCAGTCGGGGCGTAGGATTCCGACCTCGAAGTGCACAGTGCGGCAGCTGCGGTCGCCGTCGAAGGTGTAGTAGAAGGAGGTGCCATTTCCCCACTCGAGGTCGTAGAGGAGGGTACCCAGTTGGTGTTGGATGATATTGAAGTTTCGGGAGTTGGGCCAATCATACCAGAGGTCGACGAGGGAGAGGGCGCCGCTGTTGTTGATGTAGAGAAGGGAGTGGAACTGCTGCGGCCACGACGCCGCGGTAGGAGGCGAGGTAGCCGATGGCAGGGAAGACGAAGTGGAAGCGGAGCAAGGCGGAGAGAAGAGGAGAGAGGCGACGAGGAAGAGGAGCATCGTCGAGCAGGTGAAAGGGGCCGTCTTTTTCTTCACCGCTGAATGGTATTTTCCCGTCTTTTTCATCATATCTGATTAAATTTTTAGGAGTTGAATGCATCTACCATTTGATTGCATAATTAATAAAAGTTTAATTTATTTTTATTTGAAAGAATAAGCGAATTAGTTGAAAGTATTTATGACTTAATTTATGTCTGTTAAGTTAAGAGAGACCTAATTTAAATATGATCAAGTTTAATTAAATTGAATTATATGTAAACTTTCACTAGTAGAATTTAATTGATAAATTTCTGATATTAACAAAGTGATAAGTAGATAATTATTGAAGTATATGAATGTGAAGTAAAAGGATAAATTTATTATTAAAGTATAAGTATGTGAAATAAAAAAATAAATTTATTATTTTACTGTAACGCCCTGTTTGGAAAGGAAGAAATTAGAATTTTTTTGAGAATTGGAATTTAATTCTTTCCTTTGGTAGCAATTTTTAGGAAGAAATTGAAAAGGACACACCCCCCCCCCCCCAAAATAAATCAGACCTCTTTGGGTCTGATTTGGGAAGGAAATTTCCTTTCAAATTTTAAATTACTAATTCACCCTTCTTAATAAAACAAATCAGCACCCTTCATTTTGCTTGAAAGATAAAATAGTAAAAGTATAACAATTGATTTCAATTTTGATTGATTCCAAACATGAGAATTCAATTCAATTCTGTTGTTTACTAATTCATTTCAAACATGAGAATTGGAATTTAATTCCGGATGGAATTCAATTCCGACCGAAATTGAATTTCAATTTCTTACTTAAAAGGTTTCCAAACTAAAAGTATCAATGTCTTTCATTGGTCAAAGAATTGCATAACTAATTCGAAATTGGAAAATTAAACAGCTCGTTCACTTCACTGGTTCCATATAAGAACCAAAATAGTTGGTCATATATAATTTCATATATTACATTGATCGATAAAGTAAAAAATTTTATACAACTTCATAGTTTTTATATTTCATCATAATAAATATTTTCTTTAACTGCATACTATTTAAATTTGTCAAAAAAATTTTATTGTATTATTACACTATTTATTTGTGGTGTAAAAGTAATTGATTATATTTTATTGCGATACTATTTTAATTGAACAAATTATTTTTGCTATCAAAATTGAATAAATATATCACAAATATCTACCAAATACAACCCAAATGTGTATTCACAAAAGCATGTTTGATCAACTTCACCTAAAAGTATATCTACAAATCTTTAAATAAAAGCAAAAAAATTATATGACAATGTACACAATCCTTAGGCACCCACATAGAAGTAGATAAATTTGCTCTATTCAATTTTTACTTTATCATATTAGGATTGATTACAATATTAATTTTTGATGGATACTGTAAACTGAAATATAAAAAGCACATGATAATAACTAAAACGTTGCTCTTTGCATGCCAAGCAAAAGTACTAACCTCCCATCTTAATCAATAGTTTGAGCCAAGAAATCACCATCATCCTCATCATCAAGCCCATCATCTACCTGTCCTCCCTTATGTGCTATTTATTGTCTAAGCTAGTAATTTCTGTGTTTTATCTCCTCTGTATTGACACTGAGATGGATTGACGGGGCCATTGAAGCGAGCGAATCGCCTTTTGCCACCGTATTCAAGTCTTGTAAAAATATTGAAACAAAGATGAGAACCCACAAAAAATATGGATCAACATTCCCTTCACGTTTAGGCCCCCCGCACAGACAAATCAATTAAAGAAACTATATTATCCTTCGAAGAAAGATAAAAGTGATGGATAAGCAAGAATTTAATAATTTCATTCTCTTCACTGTGAAATTCAACTATTTATATTAGAATTTAGTCTCTCTTTTTCATTACTGTTTGCTTCTTCAGACAAACCATCTGACTAAAATTTCTGTTCTTCAACCAAACTTGTGATTTTCCATAGCCATTTATAGTGGAATTTCACCTTACACCAAGTTTTTCAATGCTCCCATCATAATAATTTTATCCTCGTTCTTGGAAAGATTGTTTTTCCAAACTAACATGTTACCACCATCAAATAACTTGTATTTTTTTTCATGACAAAAGTACATCCACATTTATAAGCTTTCTGTGTGAGTTTGAGAGAGTTATGCTTTCGTTGCGATCTCATATCATCCATTGTCAAGTTTGCTTAACGTTTCTTCAATCCTCTTTGTCCAATATTTCATGCCCTGTTCCATTTTACAAAGTTTTCAAAAGAACTCAAGAAAAATAAAATAATAGTTTTAGTATCATTCCACAACAAATAATTGGACGATATTTCCCGTGTATGCAATCAGAAATAAACTTACATTGTTACATCTACAGCCTGTGCAATACTATCCACTTTGTCTGTCAAAAATTCACAAAGATTAATAGTGTGATAAGAAATCAAGAGCTGACAAATCAAAAGGGAAAAAGACCAAGCACAAATTATGTCCAACGGAGCACCATCTATGCACTAGAAATTTTACAGAACAAATATTATAGATGTCAATTTCATATGCTTATACAGAACCATCTAATTAGATGTGTTAAAGAGTTCTGTTATCATGTAATTACAACATAGTGAACACTACTGAGGGAGGAAAGTGTGAGGCAGAGGGAAGGCATAACTTGCAAACCAAAAAAAAAAAACCATCACATGCAAAGGACCATCGATAAATTACATGCAAGTCATCTGAAAATTCACCCATGACTTGCAACTCACCATGTGTTCTTCTAATTTAATTAGCAGCCATAATGAAATCAATCATGGGGAATCAGGTCAGTTGCAAAATGCATAGACAAAATAATCAAATAAAAATATCAAGCACAAGTACAGAATTTATATCAAGGAATAAATTTAGTGATAAATTGACATGTGGAAAACAAAAATGAACATGCCCATTGAATTAGCAAGTGGATCTCCAGAATGCTGGAAAAATAAATTAACAGTGAGTTATTTATTAATGCCCAAGGTACTTTCAGAAAAATTTAAACCAAAGTAAATGTGGCTCCTATCTTCGAGTACAGTATCTGAGAATATATTCTGTTGAAGTTTGGTGATCCGAATTCAATTGATGATCCGAATTTAATTTAATTCAGCTTAAAATGATCGCGGTACGACATATATTATGAAACTTAAATTATGAAGAAAATTTTAGGCTCTGTGGTGGTGCAACATATTTTAAAGGGCTTATTTTTATGATTTTGTATTATTATTAAGGCTTTGAGCCGCTGACTTTGTATTCCATCGTTTATAGTGATTTTTCCTCTTCTACAATGGTTTTTTTTCCGGTCAAGGATTTTCACGTAAATCTTATATGTTATCTATTATTCTTGTTGTCATTTTTTCATGTTAATCTCGTTTCATATTCTTCTGGCCCCTTCCAACTGTGACATCTCGGCGTCATACACAATATTGGCTGATTCAAGCACCTTTGGCTGACAGACGAACTGAACAAACCTGGAATGAGTAGTTACTCGTACAAAAATTGAACTAATGTATTTTTCAAGCATGTTCAAAAAAGTACCATTTCACTTCGACCTTTGATCAATTGTCCCTAATTTATTGAACCATGAATTTTCATTCCTCGATCTCTCAACTTCAAGTTTTGTTGATGTACTTTCGCATGCAATATGTTGTTCTTTGGCAACCTTCACATGGGAGATGAATGGCGCGAAGAAACCAGATGCAAGCTTCTCAGTCTCACCATTCCACGTGACAAACAATTTGTAATTGCAAAAATGCGCCATTTTCAGAATTTCACAGAAAACAAAATTCCAAAAGCCATATTGACCGGCGATCCTCACCGTAAATTCTCGGGGGAGAGCTGGAACACAACGTCGTCTATAGAAGTGTCCAAATTCATCATCAAACCTAAAAAATTAAAACATTTTCTGTCACGCCCTCGGAGCATTTCCTTTATACGATGGATAATTTAAAATAATTATATATAACTTTCACGGTCTCACATACCTCGGTCTGTATGGCCGGAATATATATAACATAAATAAAAATAAATCACGCCACATACAAATAAAGTTGCGTACCATCGCAACAACAATAAAACCAAACCAGTATGTAGCCCTCCAGACAGTCAACCACGTAAAGCACACAGAAATCCATATCACGTACAAGTCTATGAGCATTGTGTGTAAAGAAATACAAGCATCCATAAAAAAAAACGCACAGCGAAACAAAATGGGGGTGAGTCCAAGGGAACTCTTGGCAACATTGTCCTGGAACACATAAAAAAGCTAATGGGGGTGAGTCCAAGGAAACTCTGAGGGTAATATAGATAGATATGCATAGTATCAAAAGATATACAAGTAGAATAGAAATAACCAAATACAGTCATATAGGAATAATCAGAATACATGACTGAGAACTGAATGTATATACATACCAGTGTTAATCTCACTCATAGGGTAGTAGGTTATATAAGCTCGTACTCACGAGTGATGCAAGGCCACTAGACTAAATGCAAAATATCTCCTGTATGTCCATGTCATCTAAGTGTAATAATCATAACTCAATCAAATGCAGTAAACACAATCAATGCAATTCGTGCATCATGGTCATGATACAATGACATGGTCACCTCTGAAGCCAGTCAAGCCACCGTCTCATATCATATATAAACGGTCGAGTGGGTAGGGTGATCGAGTGGGTAGGGTTGTGATACTGTACGTACTCTACCATCACTACTTCAGAGTAATCGAGTTGACAATATGCTAGTAGAGTCAACACTTCTATCTTATATCATATGGGGGAGACAACTCTCTCATCTCCTCATATCACTGGAAGGAGGAGGGATCTTTGTCTGCTACCACGCTCTAAAATCACTATCCATAAGTAACCGAGTGAAGACACGACAGAGTAACTGCATACGCTAGGAGGGGTTCCTGACTACTACCACACTCTGAAGCCACTACCCATGAGTGACCGAGTAAAGACTCGATAGGACAACTGAATGCACCATCTGGTAGCCACTATCCCTGAGTGACTAAGTGTGCAAATCATGATGTCTAACGACCCGTCTCGATCACAAAGGAACCCAGAGTCACCAGCTATGCAATAGTGTATGGATGGTGCATGACATTAACACATACAACACCCACCTGATAGTCCTCAGAAGAACTATATGACATGCACAAGCTTGAATTATAAATCATGATTAACAAAATAAACTACCAGATATACATGCAAGGTATAACTAATGATCAACCAATGTTGGGTAAAAGGTGACATACTACTACTCCTAGACACACATACACATATGTATATTCTATAGAGCATGAATATCAATCATCGAGATTGTATGGAAAATAAACTGTTACATCTCAAAGATCAAGCAGCAAGTATCAATCAGGGATAATCAAAGACAGATAAAAGTGTAAACCTACTACTATACATAATAAACCATGCATAGAAAAATAACAATATCTGCAGAGATAAAGTTAAAGGTACTCCCCTCAAATGGAGATGCTCATATCACAAGAGAACCCCCCGTCAAAATGTTATATATCAGAAATTAGGCGGGCTAAATTGATTAAAAATAAAAAATTAAGGGTGTAAGTTGGATAGCTCAAATATTGAGGGGCTTTTTGTAAAATTAGTTTTCAACTTATAAAACCCTCTCCCTTCTCCTACTCATCGCTTCCCCTTCTCCAATTCCGGGTTGCATGCTCCTTTTACTGACGTGTCAGACATAAATCATTACTTGGCAATAATCGATCATCTAAACCAAACAGGATTTTCGTTGAAAACATTGGATGAATATCAAAATTATCAAGGATAACCCTCAACCAAACGCACATCTAGAGTTATCATTCTATGGGTGAATAATCCTTACCGTGCGTCGTAACTAGAATTAAACTCTTAAATATCTGATTGACCGCTTGAAAGATTTAACCGCAACGACCCGCTTGAAAGACTTAATCACACCATTACAGCACACATTTTCCATCAATTGTAACAAAATAGAATTCGCCATTCAGCCCCACGACCATCTGTGAGGAGATAGGGTATTTTTCTAGACTTTGTATAGATTTAAGCTCTTAGTTCATTGTTATAATAACTATCCCGCAATAGCAAACTAAATCGTGCTCAGGGGCTGAGCTAAACAACAGACAATATCTAGATGGCATGATAAACACGACGGCATATTAAACAACAAGCTGAGCTACCAAATCGTAGGGAAATACTTAGCGAAATACAGCTCCAAGATGATATATGACAAAACACTAGCAAATATCGAAGTTCAGGGGAGAAGAGGTTTATGCTTCTCTAGCATACTTAGAAAAGTCATGGATCATTGGCTTCATAGTAAAAGTTTAAGCCCAAGTGAAAATTGAGCCCCAAACTCATCCATCTCCTGCTTCGGTAACGCCACGCCAATCTGCACTCCACCGTCCGCATCCCTGCTCCCTGACAAAGACATGGATGCTAATCGTGCCATCGACGGGACGTCCACCTTCACCGGCCTCCCCCACCCGAAGTCAACGTCGTAGACTTTGAACCTCGGCGACCCCCCAACAATGAGAGTCTGCGGAATCAACATTTCCCGGATCCTCTCCGGCCAATTATCGATGCCTTCTAGGGGATCGTCTTTCAGCCTTTCGATGGTTTTACCGACGAGTTGTGCTGCCGTCGTAAACCCGTCTTCCCCCGCGAGGTCGCCGGCCTTCGCCTCGACCAAGTAGCAGGCGATGCAGTTGCCGAAGTACTCCGCCGGAAGCGGCGGTTGCAGCCGCTGCCGGCAGTCTCCGGGGAACGCCAAGCGGAGATGCTCTTCCTCGCGGTATCCTCGCGCTCTGACGAGGCAAACCCACGCGTACGCGTAGGTCACCACGGCGGTGGAGCAGTGGAAGGAGTACTTGGACTTGGAGGCCATCTCCTTCAACCTACGAATCTGGTCTGCAGTAATGGTATACTTGCCGATGATGAAGTTCAGCGGAGTCAAATTCATCATTTTTGGCTTGGTCAACTGCGCATTGACGGCAAAGTTGCTGCAGTACCTGGAGTACGCATCGCTCGGATTCGGAAACAAGGTCCGGTCGAAGAAGGGCAGTGCAGGCGCCGGCGCCGCCTTGCCTGACCCTGCCGCGGTTCGAGAAGCCCAGGAGGAGATGAATCTGATGGAGCTGGAGCCGTCGCACGCCGAATGGTGGACGCTCACGGCCACGGCCACGCCTCTGTTGGGAAACAGAGTCACCTGCACGGCGGTCACCGGCCGACGGCCATCGTCTGGATCAGCTAGTTGGGGGATCAAGGGAAATAACTTAGCGTGCTCGCATTCGGGACGTCCGGAGAGGTCGTCGAAGTCCCCATCGTGCTCGATGACGGTGAAGGAAACAGAGTCGCCCTCGACGTAGTGTAGCTCGTACTTGTCGTGGCTACCCGGGCGGAGGCGGATCTTGCCGGAGAGGGGGTAAAAGTCCCGGAGAGTGAGGGAGAGGGCGGATTTGAGGGCGGGGAGGAGGGAGTCGAGGAAGTGGCAGGTGGAGTGGGGAAAAGGGTAGAAGAAAAGGCGCTGAACGGGTCCACCGTAGAGCCATAGTATGTCAAAAAGAGTAAAAGGGAGAGAGGATTCCGGCACTGACCCCGGTGGAGGAGCGACTTGAGAGATTTCGAGGACCGTTACTTTCGCTGCCGGCGGCGACATCATGGAAGAAGAGTTCAGTTTTGAGTGGTAAACCAACCTCCCTGAGTACTAAATGGGTATTTGATGACAATGACAAAGCGTCCGCCGCCTCGTGTTTTATTTTCCCTGTTTTGATTTTGGAAGTCTGACGAGTGCGTTGGTGCGAACAAAACGTCCTTTATCGTCTAATATCATCTCCAACTCAAAAATCATATTTGATATCAATTCTATACTAAAATGATACAATTTCAATATCAAATATTATTTCAATTCAAATCCACTATCATATCATACCAAAAAAGAATATTCTTTAAAATATTATATTTCATCTTATTCAAAATTTAATTACCCACATAAATTTTAATTTAGTAATTTTTACATAATACTTATTATATTTAAAATTAATATTTCATTTATTTTAATAAGTTAATTTTTAAAAATTTTATATCCAACTAATCTATATAAATATATATTAAAATCACACACAATTAACATAATTATTAATTTTTATTTAAAACAAACAATAACATTTAATTTTAATTATTTTATTATATATTTTTTTGAAATTAATGATATAATTTATAAATATAATTATATTTAAAATATGCTTAATAAATAAATTTTTTATTAAATTAAATCTTTATAATTATGTTTAATAAAATTAAAATACGCTATTATATTTTTTTAATTTAAATTATAATAAATACTTAATATTTTTAAATAATTATGAAAAAAATAATTATTATAAATTAATTTTTATTAATGATATTTAGTAATATAATATTTAATAATATATATTATATTTGATTTTATAATATAATAAAATTTTTAAATATTAAAAAAAATTAAAAAATTCCAACACCAAATATGGTATCATAAATAGTGCATCTTCAAATATGATGATGCACTATTTATCACATCAAATTTGGGTTGAATTTTGATGTATTGATTAGAGTGGATTGGTGTGGATTTGACATCAAATTTGATGTTTTAGTGTATTGACTGGTGATGATCTAAATGGGTATTTGGTGAGTCCTTTTCACGAGCATGTGATATGTTTGTTGGTTGGTTCTGTATTCCTCATACAGATTAAAACTAATTTAAAGAAACATTTACCATCTATTTTTGTTAAAATTTAGTTATCCAATTATAATTAATCCTAAAAATAATCAATTTAATTTTATAAAAAATTTTAATACTAAAATAAATTAAAAAATTAGCATTCTTAGAATGATCATTTTACCTATGGGAAACCTCAACCATTAGAATAGCCTGAAGCCTTTCAAAAATTTAATTGCTGCATCGTCGTTACCCAGGGTTATCATTATCACGAGTCCCACATATGAAGAAGATTGTCATATTTATATTCAGTAACAAATTAAAAAAAAATAATATACCAAATAACAAGCGAAACAAATTTTAAAAAATATTTTTATTATTATAAAAGACTAATCTTTAGCTTATTCATGAAACAAAGAGAACAACAATATAAAACAAATCTTTAGTGGAGGTCTCAAACAAATACTCATTAGACGATTGATAGCCCCGAAATACTATGTTAAACTTGTCACGAATTGTCGGACCATCAGAATTTATAAATGTGAATGAATAACTGGAAACCCTTTTTGCAATCAAAGAAGAAAAGCGTAGTAAAGGGGCCACAGGTCGTATTTTTCTCGGGGCTAATAGATGTTGAGTGATTCGTGCTTGTATTTATGTCGTTTGTGAAGTTTTGGGTTTCAAATCAAAATTTGGTATTGGGTTGCAATTAGAAATAAAAACTCAAGGAAAAGGCAAGGTCTCGGCTATGGATCTTAACCCAAGTGATTCCAACAATGAACTCAAATAATTTGGAAGCTTAAATGCACTTAGCCTAATTCAGAAAACCAACCTAAAATGAAATCAAACCAATTTCGATTGATGCTAATGCAAAGAACTTTCTCAAGGATTATTATTCAAAACAAACCAAATGGAAATCAATCTTCAACCCAAATTGATACAAAGCCAGTGCCAATGCTTTACTTGATACAAAGTGCAAGCAACTAAGAACTCATATGCAGATTTGTGGATTTAAATTCAGAAACTGACTGGATACAAAACAAACTAATTTCGATCACATTAGCACTCTAAAAGGTAGGATTAACTTCAGTACCCGAACCCAAGGCAAACCAATTTGCAAACAAGCTGCCGAATTCAAAGAAAACTCACTTAGAAATAGAACCTGATACACAATTAGCACTGATACTCTGCAGAATTTAGAATCGCATTGAGTGCAGCAATTCAGAAATGGAATGCAAAGGGAAAATCCAGCAAATAATGCTCTCTTGATATGTTGAAATCGAAACTGAAGGAATACAATCGAAGGATGCAGCAATAACAGTAGGGAATTTAGAATTGGAGTTGATACTCAATCGAAAATTGGCACGCTGAGAAATTTAGACCCAACCGGCTGAACACAAGCTGACATCAATCACTTTGTTAGGGTCACGTTTGATACACCATTCAGAAGTTATCACATTAATATGCAGCAAGGACTAACCCATTCAGAAACCAATCTAATGCAGATGATGAAAGCAGAATTGCAGAAATTCTGCAGGCAATACATGCAGAAACTGATATGCAGGTAAACAAGAGTTAAATGGAGAGTTTCAAATGTCACGAATTTGATGCAAACACAACAGATGCAAGCTGAAGTAAAATCCAGAAATGAAAATGCAGAAACTGGTTCAAATTGCAGGTATGAAAAGGGCAGGAATTCAGAGTGCAGAAATTCAGTAATCTGATGAAGAGTTGATCCGCAGATAAACAAGAATTAAAGGCAAGGTAAACTAAACAATTGAAATGAATGCTCAAACCAAGAAGAACTAATGCAACTGACTCAAACTCAGAACACAGAACTGAAAACTACAAGTCCCACTTGATACGCAAGCTGGAGCTGCTGAATTGGGCAGATTTCAGACATGATCAAATGTCAGAAATGAAATTACCTATGAACCGAACTTGGATCAACCAAATTCACACCCTAAATGTGATCTTTAATTGCAGGAAATAACTAAACAGTAATCGGATTCAAAAGAAACTGCAAAACCAGAATGAAACTTGGCACGCTAGCTAGAATTTGGCACGCAAGAAATAAAATTGCAAACTACTTGAATTTGGAACTAATTGTCACTTAAACAAGCTCTTAACTACTTAGCATCTAAGAATTAAAACCTAATTAAGCTCAAACAATTCAGAATTACAAACTAAGTTGCTGGTACAAAACTGCAAAAACAGAACAAGTGCAGAATATAAAGATTACAGCTAAAAACTGAATGAAACTAAATTATCTAAGCTACTCCTCAACCATTCCTCAACTCAAGAGCTCCTTGGTCGTCAATCAAGGGAGAACCTCGGACCCGCAAGCTCAACAAATCAGTGAGGAGCTATCTCTGCTACCGAATCGGATTAATTCCTGCTCAAGCTGAAATTGCTTCCGAATTCTTCAAACTCGCTGTGGTGGCTTGCGATTTGGATTAGGGAATAACCGAAACCTTCCAGGGAACCCCTCTGGTCAGCTCGGATGCAGTGGAAATGGAGCACAGCTGAGCTCACTGAAATCGGATAGCGAAACTGCCGAGACCTCGCGCAACTTTGCTATTGAGCAAAAATCCAATCTGAACCTCACTGAGAACTCTCTTCACTAACCTAACCCTTGCTTTGATGATGGATTGAGGGATCGCGCCTTCGATTGGATGAAAAAATGGAAGAAAACGATGAAGAAACGAAAGAACTCTACTGTTGCGGCGAAGACGCGATGAAGGGGAAGCTGCGCGATTTTTTTCCTTAAGTAATTAAGCACGGACGGTCCAGATTGATCCACTTCAATCCAACGGCTGATCTTGGTCTGATTTAAGCCAAACTTTGATGATGATGATCTGGGGTCAGGATCTGCCTTGTGGTAGCTCGGATCCTCCAGATTCGCAACGGATGGTCCAGATCAAGCTAATCTTTGAATGGATGATCTAGAGCCCTCCGAGCTTGATCCAACGGTTGATTTAGCTCTGATTGGAATGAAACCTTCAGATCTTGATCAGGGTGCTTGATCAACCCTAGCCCTAGCTCGGATTGCTTCAGATGATCCCGGATGGCTCAGATCTAGCCGCTTTTGAATCGGACGGCCCGGATTAATCATAATCTTGATAATTCGATCCGGGTCACCTCCGACTCGAGTTTGACTAAATATGCCCTAGGTCCATGAACCTTTTATGCCTGTAAAAATAAATCAAGAATTTAGTGGCCAAATATTCCAAAAATTTGCGTATTTGCAATTAAGTCCAAAATAAAGGTAAGTTCTAAAACCTAGGGCAATTTCATAATTTTAGCAATAAAAACATAGGTCAAACATGGATTTAAGCAGCTCAAATAATCAATAAAATAGTATTTATCAACGATCGATTTGAGGTTGAGTTCTATGGCTGAATGTCTGAAGTGTTCAATTCAACAGTAAGATATCGCCCATCAAGAGCCCATCTATGAGCTAACGCATGTGACAGGTATAAGAAGTGGAGGACGTGGTCAAATTCACGTGGTCCACTTTCCCAATTCTCCCCTAGACCCTTTACTATAAAAAGGGAGGGGGTACATCCAAGAGATGAGTATCAAAGGAAAGTAGAGGCATTTAGAAGTATGGCAGAGGAGCATCCAAAGAGAGAGATTTGATTCGTCGACTATACGAGAAGTGTTCATCCTAATATTCTCGTCGTCGGCAAGAGCGGCTTCCTCCAATGGTATTTTTGAAAATAATACAAAATAATTTAAAATTGATGCAAAGAGAATGAGAGAGAGAGACAAGAGAAAGAAGAAAATAAATGACAGCTTGATAATTATATTCATAAAACTTATGTTTATATATATATGAAAGGAGATATATATATAGACAAATTTAAAAGATTAATTCTACCCTAGATAAATTCTATCCTTATATAAATAATTTTTTTATATATTAACATCCCCTCTCAAAATCACGATGCTTTAACAGAAAATATCGAGAGTTTGTTAACTAGAAATTGAAAACATGCAATAAAATGCGCTTTGGTGAGCAAATCTGCAATTTGCATTGAACATGAGATAAATGACAAAGTGATGATGTCATTCTGATAGTGATGTCGAGTGAGATGACAATCAAACTCAATATGCTTGGTATGTTCATAAAAAATAGAATTGTGAGTAATTTGAATGACACTAGAGTTGTCACAATGCATAGGAGTAGGATTCGAGAGAAAAAAAACCCATATTAGTAAGTAATCAGCTTAACCAAACAATTTAAGTAGTAGTAAAAGTCATAGCACGAAGAAGAATAAGATATAATATTTTGCTTTTTACTCTTCCAAGATATAAGAGAATCTCCCAAGAAAATATAATATCCTAGGTAGACTTACGATTTGTAGAATTACCACCCCAATCTGCATCTGAATAGGCACTCAGCTCTAATGTAGAAGTGGAAGGATAAAGAAGACTATAAAACTAGGTACCTCGAAGATAACGAAGGATACGGAGCACAACTCCCCAATATACTGAAGTGGGAGAAGCAACAAACTGGCTGATAATGTGTACAACATAAGCAATATCAGTTCTATTGATGGTTAGATACACTAGACTACCAACTAAAGTGCGATATAAAGAAGGATCTGGCAAGGGAACACCATAAGTCGAAGAGTACCGAGCATTAATCTCAAGCGGAGTATCCACATTACGAATGCCAGATAGATGATCTTGCTCTAGAATGCCACCAATATATTTGGATTGTGAGAGAAAATAACCACGAGGAAAATAAGCTACTTCAAGTCCCAAAAAATAACGCAAAAGACCCAAATCTTTCATTTAAAACTCACGAGCCAAATATAGTTTCAATTCTTCTATTCCACTTATACCATCCCCTGTAATAATAATGTCATCAACATAAAAAGAGAGTAACGTGCGACCTGACGAAGCGCATCGTACAAAAAGAGTAGAGTCATGCTGACTAGGAAGAAAGCCAAGAGATTCAATAACAATAGAGAACTTGTCAAACCAAGCTCGAGAAGCTTGTTTAAGGCCATAAAGAGTCTTTTTTAGTCTGCAAACTTCACCAGGATTGTGAGTGACACCTGGTGGGGGCATCATATACACTTCTTCTTGAAAATTTTCATTTAAAAAAGTATTTTTAACATCCATATGAAAAATAGACCACTTACGAGCAGATGCAACTGCAATGAGAGTACGGATAGTAACAAGCTTGGAAATTAGAGTAAAGATTTCCTCATAATCCATGTTATATTGTTGGAAAAATTCTTTAGCAACCAAACGAGTTTTATACCACTCAACTGACTCATCAGATTTAGTTTTGATCTTATACACCCATCAAGAATCAATCGCACACTTCCACAAAGGAAGAGGAACAAGACCCCAAGTACCTGTTTGATATAAAGCAGATAATTCTTCCGCCATAGCCTGCTGCCAAAGAGGGTCAAGAGAAGTCTCTCTATAAGAGGAGGCCTCAGACAATTGGTGAATAGAAGTTAAAAAGGAAGAAAAAAAACTAGAATAAGTATAATATACAAAATCAGGGAATTGCATAGACTTACGAGATTGTTGAGGGTAATGAGGAGGAGGATCCGCTATCACAAGAGCATTATGGGAAGTAGTAGGAGCAAGAGGATGATGACCAGAATATGTATAAGTGTCAATCTTGCAAATAGAATCATTAGAAGAAGAGTTGCTAGGGCAGTCTACTTGTGGAGAAACATGAGACGACATATTATCGGAGTCTATGCTAAAATGATCAATACGAATGAGATCATATTTTCTATGATTAGAAGTGTTAATAGAATGAAATGTGTTCAAAAAAAATAATATGACATGAGACATAAATTTTTTGACTAATTGGATCATAACATCGATATCCTTTTTGACCCTCGCCATAGCCAAGGAAAACACAAAGAGCAGACCTAGAACTAAACTTACTACGTTCAACATGAGGATGGAGGATAAAATATGTGGATAAAAAAACTCTTAAGACAGAATAATCAGGAACATAACTATATAATTTTTCAAAAGGAGATAAACCAGATGGAATAGAAGATGGAATTGTATTGATAGAATGGACTGCAGTAAGAATAGCTTCCCCCAAGAACTCACTAGGAACATATGCAGACAACAAGATAGAATATGCAGTTTCAACAATATATCTATGTTTTCTTTCAGCAACACCGTTTTGTTCAGGAGTATCAATACAAGAACTTTGATGAAGTGTACCATCTGAGATAAATAGTTCAGAAAAAAGATTAGATGTATATTCACCACCCAAATCAGATAAAAAACATTTCATAATAGTATTATGTTGAGTTTTTACCATGACACGATACATATGATAGATACCAAGGAAATCAGAATAATGTTTGATAAGATAGACCCAAGTGTAGCGAGTATTATCATCAATAAAGAAAACGTAGTAGCGAGATCCATCAGGTTTACTAATCGAATATGAACCCCACACATCAGAATGAACTAATTCAAACGGTGCAAGAAAAACAGAGATACTTTTATAAAAAGATAAGATAGAGAATTTTGCTAATTTGCAACCACAACAATCTGAAAGATCATGAGTTTGTAATTTTCCTAAATTTCCTTTGGAAGTTAAGTATTTCAAACGAGAAGAAGAAACATGTCCAAGACAAGAATGTCACAAATAAAAAATTAGAAGAAGCAAAGATTAACCGAAAGGAAGACAAATCAACACTGGATGTTACAACATCTAGAACTTTTAGTTGTTCTAATACATATAGTCTCCTCTGTCTACGACCTATCCCAATCTACTTCTGAGATCACGGATCTTGCACATAACAAGAAGATGAAGTAAAAAAAATTAAGAAACTAGAATCACATAATTGACCAACCAAGACAAGATTCAAAGTAAGATTAGGAATGTGATGTACATTAGACAAAGACAAATTAGATGTAGAAATAGAGCCAACACTAGCTAATGGCATGGGAGAACCGTTTGCAGTCATGACTGACACAGAAGGAGAAGAATTTATATATACAAAAGAATTGACATTAAGCGATATATAATGCGAAGCTCCAGAATCAAGGATCCAGATAGTAGAAGGTATACCTAAGATATCATTATAGGGCAAACCTTTGTGAGAAGAAGCAACCATATCATATGGATTGTTAAAACAGTGGAAAATTTGAGAAACCGGAATGCAAAGTTGCCTAAACTTAAGGGCCTGCGTCGGATATGCCAAAATCAGAGGGCTAATTGCAAAATGGCACCCCTTTATATGTCTGCCTTTTCCTCTTCCGGCTGTTTTGTTTTTAATCTTCCACCACCCGACCTTTTTACTCCGCCCGAGAGCAGCCGATTGGAGTCCTCCTCTTCTCCTTCATCTTCATCCCCTCCTTTCACCGTGCTGCGGGCCACGCTGGCCGATCGGAAGAGTTCTTCTCCAGGTGAGCGCACGTTGAGTCGGAGTCCACCTCCTCCGCTCCATCTCTTTCTTCAGTCGAGCCTGTTAGTGCAGACAGCACCTAAGTCGAACCTGTGTTTTGATAATGGCAAAGGGTTCAAAAGTTAAGAAATAATGTTTATCTAACATGCTCATTAAGTGTGCAGGAAACAAAGTCCTAGCGAAGGGCTGCTAGACACCTGGCGAAGGACTGCCAGGATACAAAGCCCTAGCGAAGGACTGCTAGGCACCTGGAGAAGGAATGCCAGGATACAAAGCCCTAGCGAAGGACTGCTAGGCACCTAGAGAAGGAATGCCAGGATACAAAGCCCTAGCGAAGGACTGCTAGACACCAGGTGAAGGACTGCTTGGAACCGAAGTCCTGGCGAAGGACTGCTTGGATCCGGAGACCTGGCGAAGGACTGCTGGGCACCAGGCGAAGGACTGCTTGGTACTGAAGACCTGGCGAAGGACAGCTGGGCACCTGGCGAAGGACTGCTGGGCAAAAGTCCAACCGGAGGAGCTGGTTGGCAACAAGTAAATTCTCCTGAGAGGAGTAGGTGAGGACGCGTTCCCCGTTGAGGGAACAGTAGGCGTCGGTTCATCCTAGGGTTCCATTTTGGAGACCCAAAGTCAGAACCAAGACAGCTAAGGCTGTAAAAACCTAATATTTTATTGCTTTGTGTTTTTTTGGACTAACCTTGGATGCAGGACCAAAGGAATGTGTTTCTGCAGCTCAGAACACTCCAAAGGAGAGGGGCAAGCAGCTGGGCAGGGTGCCCCCAGTGTCCCGAGCGCCCCCAAGGTCAAGGTAAAACAACATAAGCAAGAAAACGCTTCGGAAGCTTATGCTCCCGGGCGCCCCCGTGCTCCCGGGCGCCCCGGATGCTCCGGGCGCCCCGGATGCTCCGGGCGCCCCGGGCTCAAGCCAACGAAGCGGATAGAGTCAAGCCAGCTAGAAACCAGCGGACCGAGTCAACCCGGGCACCCCCTACGTCCCGGGCGTCCACAGTCAACTCTCAGCCCTATTCAAGTGGGATAAGGGCTGACCGAGACTTGTCCGGATTGACTGACATGTGAGGGGGGGGGGGGCGCCCCCAACGTTCAGGGCGCCCCAGGAGGCTATAAATAGCCCCTCGACCCCAAGGCTTCAACACAACCTGCTTCCAACGCCACTACGCTCTTCGACTCAAGCGCTCTGCTCCGGAAACCTTCCATCTCGAAAGTGAAGCGCCGACGACGACCCTCTGCTCAGAAATACAATCTACAATGGGCGTCGGTAACGAAAGAGCTTAAGTTTTAATCTACTATACTACAACTATAATCTTTCTGTAAACTTTTTGCGCACATATATAATTGCCCCCAGTAAATGGTCAACGACCATGGGCCTTGGAGTAGGAGCTGACCGCGACTCCGAACCAAGTAAATCCTTGTGTCCGTGTTTGTGTTTGTGTTTTTAATTTCCGCTGCTCATTCTCTTAAAACTATATCCGAAACGTTTTACGATATTCACCCCCCTCTATCGTTATTCTCGATCCAACAAGTGGTATCAGAGCGGGGAAGCTCAAATCTGGTGCAACCACCAATTTGAGAATTTTTTTCCGAATTTATTTTTAATTTTTTTTCTTTTCGAATTTTCATCGTTAATCGAGGTTGGTGCAACACCCCTCGATAAATATTTTTTTCCTTCCCGCACTACTAATCCAAGACCAAGTGTTGGGATATTTCTTTCTTTTTACTCTTAGTTTCAGATAAATGGCCATGCAAGAATGATTCAGCACAGCCAGACCACCACTTTTCAGTGGGGAGAACTTCTCCTACTGGAAAAGTCGGATGGAGGTCCACCTGAAAACTCAGGTGGACATGTGGATAATCATCCAGTCTGGACTGGAGATTCCAAAGAATGCTGAAGGAGTGCCACAGTCTTACACTAAGTGGGATACCGCTCTGAAAAGAAAAATTGAAGCTGATGCCAAAGCAACCCAGACACTTCAATGCGGCCTGACCAAGGAAGAGTTGAATAGGGTAGGACCATTCAACAGTGCAAAGGAGCTGTGGGGTAAGCTGATCGAGCTGCACGAAGGAACTTTAGATACTCGAATCAGCAAGAGAGATCTCCTCCTGAACAAGCTGTACATGATCAAGATGAACGACAACGAAACAGCAGCCCAGCTCCACGCCAGAATTCAGGAGTTAATGAACAGACTACACACAATCGATCACAAGGTAGAAAACCGTGACCTGATAAGGTACGCTCTTAATGCTTTCCTGAGAAACACCTTGTGGGCATCTATGGTAGATGCATACAAGGTTTCAAGGGATCTCTCTAAGATTAAGTTAGATGAATTGTTTTCTGAATTAGAATTACATGAGCAGACTAAATGCAATCTGGCCGAGAAAGGCATTGCTTTCGTTGCAAGTAAAGCTGGAAAGACAACCAAAAAGAAGCCTCAACTTGCACCCGAGTCTGATTCAGATTCAGACTCAGAAGAAAGCGAGGGAAATCGGCCTAAGTTGGTTCGGCTAGCCCGGGACTACTACAAAGAGTTAAAAAACCAGACCAACAGAAGGAAAGCCAGCCGAAGAAAGGAAGAACCAGCTGAACCCTCAAATGAAAAGAACAAACCCAACGTGACCTGTTACGAGTGCAAGAAGAAGGGCCACTACAAGACCGAATGCCCCAACCTGAAGGAAACAAAGAAGACGAGGAAGAAGAAGGCACTTCAGGCAACGTGGGATGAGTCCTCCTCTCCGAAGAAGAAGAGATCCCACAGTCGAACCTGCTCGCACTAACCGCCTCAGAAGAAATCGAGACCGAGTCAGAATCGGAGTCGGACGACGGCAAACTTACATTCTCAGAGGATGACGAAATAACTGTAAGTGGTTTTTCAAGAAATCAGTTAAATGAATTAATTTCCTATCTTTCTCGAGACTTGGCGAAAGCTAAACTCTGAGTCGAATCTCTCCGACAGGAAGTAAAACTCCTGAAAGAGGGAGCTGACTCTAGATCCTTAACTGAGAAGGTTCAAGAAGGAACCTCAACTCAAGTTAAAAAACTTGAGAAAGAGAACTCCTCCTTGAAAACTCAAGTCAAGGACCTAAGATCAGCCTTAGAACGGTTCACTTCTGGTTCCAAGGGTCTTGATATGATTCTTGGAAAATAGAAGTCAGTTCTAAATCGATCCGGATTAGGCTATAGAACCAAATCTAGACAAAGATCCTACTATGCTGTACTGAACCAGTCCAAATCTAATGTTCAGGCATGGGTACCCAAACTGTGTCTGAACAAACAAACTAGATCAAATCAGTATTG
This sequence comes from Boesenbergia rotunda, assembly GCA_024364735.1. NCBI lineage: Eukaryota > Viridiplantae > Streptophyta > Magnoliopsida > Zingiberales > Zingiberaceae > Boesenbergia > Boesenbergia rotunda. Next base: position 38,920 of record JAGFNQ010001022.1, read on the forward strand.
GATCCCCAAGGACAAGATTCACATCTTGCCGAACCATTATCGTGGCTTTAGTCCAGGGGGAGCCAAGTTAAAAACAATATTTATAGTTAGATAAATTTTTCTTGTGTTCAAATTACATGATTGCTTGTTTTTTTAATTTTTGCAATTTATTATGCTTAGACTTAGGAATGGTTAGTTTAAGGACTAAACAAACTTAACTGAAATTTGAACAACATAGTATTGGGTGGCGGTGAGATGATAGTACGTTAGGGAAGCCAATTCTAATAAGGTCAAGTATACTTTACTTGGTCTCTTTAGACTGGTGAAACTAGCCGAAGCTACCGATCCAAGACCCAAACTAGTTAAACCAGAATTTTTAAAAAAATAATTTTGAAAATGAAATTTCATTAAAAGGCTTTGTCAAGGAAAGGGTTGATGATCCAATAAGGCTACGGCCAAAGAAGGCCTAGTGCCTCGCCAAGACCTGGAAGCAAATTTTTGAAATTCAAATTCAAATTATTCTTTGTCAAATTCGAATCTAACACAAATTTTCAGTTAATTGTAGATTCAAACATTTTTTTTCAAAATCAACTGTTTTCAAAATTAATTCAATTTTTTTCAAAATAAATCATAATTTTTCAAAATAATTCTATCTACCAAAACCTGTCTCACAAAACCCATAAGGCAAACGTGATTGATAACCCTAGATTGGGTGAGACGGTAAAATTTAACTTAATTGAAATTCATTTGATACCTGCATTGTTGTTTAAATACAAACATTAAATCCTATAGTTTAGAACGGCATTGACCTAACACTAGTCAAACCATAGTCAAAGCAGTCAAATCATGGTTAAAGTAGTCATACCATGGTCAAAATAATTAAACCATGGTCAAATGGTCAACAAGACAACAAAGTTGTCAATTCACACCTAACCCGGGCGCCCGTGACTCCTCGGGCGCCCCGCACAACACTTTCACTTCTCTCAAGGCAAAAACCTGCCATTATCCCTTAACCAGGGTGCCCCGGCCCTTGCGGGCGCCCCCAGTACCGGTCAAAGGCAGCAATGCTGCCATCCAAGTCTGACCGGGGCGCCCGGGCCATCGCGGGCGCCCCCGATCTGCATTAGGACACTGCCAAAGGCAGAAGCCCCTGTCCCGGGCGCCCCGGGAGGTTCCGGGCGCCCTAGCCAAAATGCCTATATAAGGCACCCGAATCTTCTCATCTTGCCACACCCAAATCCTTTCTTCTCTCTAACTCTTTTCCTTCCAAGGCGACCAAGTGACCTTCTTGCTCCCTCAACCTCGACCATGCCTCCCCGAACGGCTACTCGGTATAATTTTTTCCTTTTCTCTTACGCATTTAAAATTATTTTTCATAAATTCCTTCCTTTAAATGCATGTTTCTTATCTTAGAAAACACCGAGCAAATCAATCAGACCCCGGTACCGAACCTAGTCCCGATCCTAGGTTCCCAACTTTAGAACTTTGTAATAAGTTTGCTCGAACGACATACAAGCCTATAAAAACGAGCTACTTAAATAGACAATTCTTCACCCAATCTTGTCCTTTGGCAATGAATGTTATAAACTTTTACCAACTCGATAACCTCGTATTTTGCACCCATCCCATTAATACATCTCTATGTGCAGAATTCTATAATAACATAGTTAGACAGAATGATCTTATATTTGTCACTACTGTTCAAGGGATGCCCTTGACAATCACACCCTTCTTGCTCAACCGATTTCTTGGACTACGACTCTCCCAGTCCACCTTTTGCTGCTATCCTCCTAGGGATCCTCCTTTTGATGCTCCTTACTCTCACATTACTCTAGATACTCTACACTCCTACTTCTATAGGGATGCTAGGAATCCCTTAGCCAGACGATTTCAGTCTGTGGACCTTCAGGTCCAGGACTATGCCCTTTATAGAGTTTTAGTCCGCTGCATCTTACCGTTATCCACTAGGGACGTCGCGACCATGCGACCATTTCATACCTTCCTTCTGTATGCACTGATCCACCATCTTGATATCGACATTGGACTACACATATTCCATACAATCCTATATGCGTCTAGTGTTACCACTCAGGGGCGGGTACGCATCCCCTATTGCCACATCATTACTTCCATTCTTCATTATCACGGTCGTAACATCACTGATGGTGAGATGACCGCGATGACTGACTTCGATGAGATAGGCTTTAGGAACTTTTCCCTAGCTGGTATAGAGGTCTCGGCTACCGGGGTTTTGTCGTGGAGGCGTCAGAGAGCTGGACCCCAGATCGACTCTGATGAGGACGTTGAGGTCGATGTCGCAGATCTGGCAGCCGAGGTCCGAGAGCACATAGACGAGCCCGCACCACCGACACTCTATGAGAGAGTGACACGACTCGAGACACAGGTCCAGAGCCTCCGGGAGGAAGTGGAGGCAAATCATGCTGAAGAAATGGAGGCAAATCAGGGCTATTACACTGAGTATATGATTGCCCTCAGGGCCGACAGGGAACCAACGACGCACGATATCATGAGATGATGTCGTTGTTTCGATCCTGGCAGCCAGGCTCATCCGATCATCCCGGACCCTCCTCCTAGACATGATTGGCATTGTACTAGTGACTGGTTGACTTACCCTACTCAGTAGGGTTGACTCATGTTTGACTTGTATGACTGTGCTGGTTCTCTCTTTTTGACCAGCTGACTTATGGAGTTGACTATTTGTTTTTCTTAATTATCTGATCATAGTTAGGATTATGCTTAGTAGAATAGGTTTACTCTATTTTTCGGTTTTTAAATTGCTTTACTTGCTTTTTCAATTTTTAAAACAATTTTAAAACTGCTTTACTTGATTTCAAAATTAGCTTTTAATTAGTTTGAAAAATCTTTGTAGCTTTTTCTTTTTAATAATTTTTCGACTTAGTTTTATTTTAAAAACTACCCCCTTCAAAACTAGGGCTTTTTCGCAAATGGACTTAGCCTAGGCCCTAACCCTAGAACTGCATGCACCTATAGATTTAGAAGCCAGCATCTCACAAGCACCTTAGGGTACTTTTGACTGATAACCTAGAATGGGTTGAGATGCTTAGGTCTTTGCCTTAATTCAAGATGTAGATCAGTGCATCCGTAGTAATTGGGGCACTAAATACAAATTAAATAGCAATCAGGTTGAGTGTCAAGTTTAGAAAATCTTACTTGAACAAAACACTTAACCTGACTAACCCTAGCGAAAACTACTGTTCATAACAGTTAGTAAGTACCTAACTGGGTTAGACAGGACCCTAAAGAGATAATTGAAATTGCTTTGGTTCAGTTTATATCTTGAATTGGTTCAGTACAACACATTATTCTGTTATATACTTATGCAATTTATTTTTTCTGCTACATTGCTTTGTTTTTGATATATGACAAAGGGGGAGAGATAGGAAAGGAGTGAAGCTTTAAATTTTTTTTCAAAATTCAAAACTTTATCCTTTCTTCAAAAAGTTTAAGCTAAGTTTTTTTTTCAAAACTGCTTTCAAAGTACTTAAGCTAAATTTTTTTCAAAACTGTTTAAAAAGTACTTAAGCTAAGTTTTTTTAAACTGTTTAAAAGTACTTACTCTAAGTTTTTTTAAAAAAACTGCTATCAAAGTACTTAAGCTAAATTTTTTTTCTTGACCCAAGCAGTTTTCAAAAGTATTTTCTAAGTACTTAAACTTAAGCTAGGTTCAAAAAATCTCTAAATCTCTAAGTACTTCACTAATAGAAAAGTTTCTAAGTATAAAGCCTCTAAAGTACTAAAGAGATTGAATTTTTTTTTGAGAACTTAAAACTTAAGAAAATGTTTTAGAGATTCTTTGACTGGAAAGTTTTTTTAAGTATAAATTTCCCAAAGTGCCCAACCAAATTTTTTAAGTTTTTCTAAAAACTTCTTTTGAAAAATGTTCTAAGTTTTGAAAAATTAATTCCATCATTTTTGACTTAGAAACTTTTTCAAAACCCCACGAACCTTTGAAAAACCTAGGGGGAGATTCCTTCCAGGGGGAGGAAACTAAACTGTTATATCAACTGTCTTGATTAACTTAACTTTTTGAATCGGGTTGCCATAAATCAAAAAGGGGGAGATTGTTGGTGCAGACAACACCCAAGTCGAACCTATGTTTTGATAATGGCAAAGGGTTCAAAATTTAAAAAGTAATGTTTATCTAACATGCTCATTAAGTGTGCAGGAAACAAAGTCCTAGAGAAGGGCTGCTAGGCACCTGGCGAAGGAATGCCAGGATACAAAGCCCTAGCGAAGGACTGCTAGGCACCTGGCGAAGGAATGCCAGGATACAAAGCCCTAGCGAAGGACTGCTAGGCACCAGGCAAAGGACTGCTTGGATCCGAAGACCTGGCGAAGGACTGCTGGGCAAAAGTCCAACCGGAGGAGCCGGTTGGCAATAGGTAAATTCTCCTGAGAGGAGTAGGTGAGGACGCGTTCCCCGTCAAGGGAACAGTAGGCGTCGGTTCAACCTAGGGTTCCATTTTGGAGACCCAAAGTCAGAACTAAGACAGCTAAGGCTGTAAAAACCTAATATTTTATTGCTTTGTGATGTTTTGGACTAACCTTGGATGCAGGACCGAAGGAATGTGTTTCTGCAGCTCAGAACGCCCCAAAGGAGAGGGGCAAGTAGCTGGGCAGGGCGCCCCCAGTGTCCCGGGTGCTCCCAAGGTCAAGGCAAAACAACTTAAGCAAGAAAACGCTTCGGAAGCTTATGCTCCTGGGTGCCCCCGTGCTCCCGGGCGCCCTCGTGCTCCCGGGCGCCCTCGTGCTCCCGGGCGCCCTCGTGCTCCCGGGCGCCCCTGTGCTCCGGGCGCCCCTGTGCTCCCGGCGCCCCGGATGCTCCGGGCGCCCCGGATGCTCCGGCGCCCCGGATGCTCCGGGCGCCCCCGGCTCAAGCCAACGAAGCGGATAGAGTCAAGCCAGCGATAAACCAAAGGACCGAGTCAACCCGGGTGCCCCCTGCGTCCCGGGCGCCCACAGTCAACTCTCAGCCCTATTCAAGTGGGATAAGGGTTGACCGAGACTTGTCCGGATCGACTGACATGTGAGGGGGGGGGCGCCTGATAAGCACCATTTTTGTGATTATTTTAGATGTTAAAATCCATGTTTGACTCATATTTTTATTGATTAATTGTGAAATTGCCCTAGGTTTTAGAACTTACCTTTATTTTGGACTTAATTGCAAATTTACATTAAATTGGATTAATTGGCCACTAAATTTTGGATTTATTTTTGTAGGCACCAAAGGTTCAAGGACTTAGGGCATATTGGGTCAAACCTGAGTCGGATGTGAACCGGATCGAATTATCAAGCCTATGATCAATCCGGGCCGTCCGATTCAAGAGCGGCTAGATCTGAGCCATCCGGGACGATCTGAAGCAATCCGAGCTAGGGTTAGGGTTGATCAAGCTCTATGATCAAGATCTGAAGGTTTCATCCCAATCAGAGCTAAATCAACCGTTGGATCAAGCAAGGAGGGCTCTAGAGCGTCCATTCACAGATAGAGTTGATCTGGACCATCCGTTGCACATCTGGAGGATCCGAGCTACCACAAGGCAGATCCTGACCCCAGATCATCATCATAAAAGTTTGGCTTCAATCAGAGCAAGATCAGCCGTTGGATCTCCTCCGATCGATCTGAGCCGTCCATTGATTCCTATTTAATCAAAAACACAGCCGCAGCTCAACCCGTCGCGTTTCCTCGCCGTCTCCTTCGTTCTTCAGTTCTTCTCCATTTTCTTCAGCAATTTCATCATCCAAGGGGCTCGACCCCTCAATTTCTCCATTTGATCATCATCAGAGTCTTTGGAAGATAGCTAGGATCGAGATTTCAGCTCAAATTGCGCCAGAACAAGGGTGTTTGAGGGTTTCGACATCTTTGCTACCCAATCGATTGTGTCTCGTCCACAAGCCATTTCCGAGCTTCTGAGCAGCTTGTAGGGGTTCTCAGGTTAGCTCAGAGGTTCTTCAAATCATCATCGCAAGCCATCAATCGAGATACAAGAGATGGGACTGGATTGTTTCCAGCTGAGGCAGTTTCGAGCAGATTGATCGATTGAAGCTTAATTCCACTGATTTGCTGAGCCTAGGGGTTCGAAGCCAGCTCTTGCTTGACGACCAAGATGATTTTGAGCTTAGGGAAGATTGAGGAGTAGTTATCTAGCTAATTTTCCTGTTTTTTGTAGCTGTAATTTTAGATTCTGCTACTTCGTTACTGCATTTTCGTATCAGCAGTTAATTCCAAGTTTTTGACTTGTTTAGCTTAATTAGGTTTTACATCTTCAAGTCAATTAGTTTATGAGTTTGCTAGGTGACAATTCAATTCAATTTCAGCTAGTTTGTAGTTTTATCTTTGGCGTGCCAAGATAGATTGCGTGCCAAATTTCATTTCTGAACTTTTGTTACCTGTTCGTATCAGTTTTCTGTGCACTTCACTTAGTTGTTAAACTGTTCAGTTTGTTCCTCGTTTGGTAGTTTTCAATTCAGCATATTAATTAGTAGAGTTATGTTTTAGTTAACACTCGAAGTTGGATCATTTGTTTGTCCTGAATTTTTTTCTACATTTCTGATGAATCTGTTGCGTGTTAGCATCAATCTGAACAAAATGCAGTTTCATTTCTGAACTTTAGAATCATCCTTGCAAGTTGTAGTTATCAATTCCTGAAATTCATTTCAAGTGAAGTTTTAGCTATTTTGAATCTTTCCTGCAGATAGATTTAAGTCTTTGGTTTCAGTTGTTTGATGGATTCTGCACTTAATTGTTGTCGCATATCTGCATGTAGTTTCTGAAATTCTGTTTTCTCCTTCTGCATTTGCTTATTTTCTGGATGGGTCAGTTCTTGCTGTGACTTAATGTCATAGTTTCTGCACTGCGTATCAAACAGAACCCCCCACAACTGATTGCTTTCAGCTGGTGTCACACTCGGGGTGATCTGAAATTCTTCAGCCTTTCAATTCTGAAGTTTTGTATCAGTGTTAGTTTCTGCATTCAATGTGCTCTCTGTACCCTACAGTTTGTTTGCAATCCAATTTGTTTGAGCTGATTCCTGGGATCTAATTCATTCTCGCATGTAATTTGGAATTGGTAGAGTTCAGTTTAATTCGGCATATCCCTTGTTTCTGAAATCTCTGAAACTCAGCCCATTTTCTGAAATTCTGCAATTGCTGAATTCTATTGGTGTGGCTTGTGAAGTTTTTATTCTATTTGTGTGTTTCCATCCAATTGCTGTACATGAATTGTTAACCATCAATTTATAGAGCTGAATTTAGTTAAGTTTTTGGCACAAATATTGTTCCCTTGCGTATCAAGTTGGAACATTCTTTGGAATCTGTTTTTAAGTGAAGTTTCAACTACTGCCTCATGGTTTTGAGCTGTAATTCCTGCAGTTGAACAACCTTTTAGTGAGCTATCACATTCGAAGCAAGCTTGTTTCACAGCCGGCTCATTGCTTTACCTTTAAGCTTAATTCTGAATATTAGTGTTAACTGCTGAACATCACTGCCTTATACCTTGTTTAACATCTGTTATGCATGGGAAATCAGATTTGCCTTCATATATTGTGTAAGTGGATTTGATTGAGTTATTAGTTGGTTAAGTTCATCAATCGCCATATTTCATTTAGCTCATTTAGTTGAGTTCTTGCTTTTCATGGTTTTTCCCATTTTTATTTGAACCCAAAACCCAAAATTGATTCGAAACCCAAAAATTCACAAACGACACATAAATACAAGCGTGAATCAAACAACGTCAACTAGTCCCCGAGAAAAATACGACCTGTGGCCCCTATATTACATAATTCATATTTTGAGTTGTAAAAAGGGTTTCCAGCTATTCATTTACATTTAAATTTGATAGACCCATACCTTCGTGACAAATTAGCTAGTATATTTGGGTCCGTCAAATTTTTGACGAGGTCCAGAAAATTTTTCGGAAAAAGATTTAGGGTTTTCGAGACCCAAACCGAAAGTAGGGGATTTAATTACCTTGAAACATAAGTTTTAAGGGTTTAAGTGGGAGGAAACCTAAATTAGGAAGGGCCTAATTGTTTAAATCCTATATAGAAGGGTGTGGATTCGAAAAGCTAAGGGAGGAGGACTAAAATGTAAAATGGCATATCACTTAAACCCTCTTTTCATTTGGCCGCAGCCAAACTCCCCGAGCCCTATTTCATTTCTTCCTCTCCTCGCAAGAGCCTCCGCCGCAGTTTTTCTTCTTCCTTCTCTCGCGAGATCGCAGCCAAGCGTCGGCCACACACGATCTCCCCTCCTCCGTCTTCTTCTTCCTTCCGCGTGCCCTAGCCGCCGCCGGAGCCACGCCGACCCGATTCCCTTCTTCTTCTCCCCCTGCGCATGAACCCTAACCACGCCTCTCCCGATCGCGAGTCGAATCCGGCGCCGGCCATCGCGCCCCTGCCTCTCCGGTGAGCAGTGTCCCTCGCGAAGGTCATCCCAACAGCAAGCGTCCTCCTTGCATCTCCATTGTTCCTTCTTGGATCGTCGACGAGATCTCATCGCTCGACCTCCGGCGTAGGCAAGCTGACCGTCGGGAAGCAAGGAGCGGGATCGTGAGCCATCTGTGCCTACGCACCTTCCCGTCTGGGTTGCGCCTAGCTATTGGCTGCGACGCCATGGAGTTCAAGCCAACTGATTGAGCTCACCGCCTGTGGTTGATCCACCCGCACGGAAACCAGGGCTGGACGATGGTGCGAATTCGGGTAAGCCCTAGAATTTGTTCCATAGATGTTCCGAATTTGATTGTTGAAGCTTGCCTTGTGGCGGAGTTCGTGAATTGGGGTTTAGGTTTGGATTCTTGCAACTCTTCTCCCTTCTTGCATTTGTTGATATTTGGTGTTGGGATTCTGCTACGAGGAGCTGAGTGAATTGCTTGGCTTCTGTTCTGGGCAGCTGTGGGAGAACGGGAGTGAGGTAAGGATCTGAATTACTATGTTGCTTGTACCTACGTGAGTGGCACTGCCCGATTCAAGTTGATTCGCGTGTGAATGCAGGTTTGGTCAAGGAATTCGGAATTTGGACTCCATTCCTTCATCTTCTGTTTCAAATCCACCGTGAGGTGTTGCTTAGAGCTGGGATTGGCTGCCCTCCCTCTTCTTGATATTGAGTGGTTGAATTCAGAGTAGGGAGGTGGCTGTTGGTGAAGATATAGGTAAGTGCAGCTATTAGTGTTGCTTTGGATGATGAAGTGTGTAGTTATTGTAGCTAATTCTTTCATTGTAATTACTGGAATTGAAAGAATAGTTTAGGTTTATGGAAATTAATCAGTAGCTAAACATTGGGATTGGGTATTAATTATGTATGGGAACATTAACTGGTTGGAATTGAAAACCAACCTAACATAAACATTAATCTTAATTACAGAAGCTAATTAAGAACCGATCAGTTAATTGGATAAGATTAACTGAAAAAGGAAATGATTAAGTTAACCCTAGCTTAATGAATTAGATGGGGGTTAATTCTTAAGGTGAACCTAATCCTAATTACATGGAGTAATTAAAATCATTTCTATTTAATTAAAAGTAATTAAATGGAAAGGGGCGGATTAGGTTAACCCTAAAATGGATTAGGGAGTAATTAGCTAGTTACAAATTTCTGTAGTAGCTAATTAAATCTGTCCTTGATACAGGGACTTGATTGATTATTGTTGCTGATTATTGGCGGGTGGTTCTATCTCCCTTGATACGGACTTCACCATTTGGAGGCGGGTACCCTTTGACTTATCTTTTAGATATTGTCATATTGCTATGCATTGTCTGTTATAGATAGCAGTAAGTTTATACGCTATCCTGAGTTATATTGCCTGACCTGGATACTTGTTAGTTATCCCTGAGTCATTATATCTGAACTGGATAATTGTTAGTTATCCCTGAGTTATATTGCCTGACCTGGATATTTGTTAGTTATTCCTGAGTCATTATGCCTGACCTGGATACTTGTTAGTTTATCCCTGAGTCATTATTATCTGACCTGGATACTTGTTAGTTATCCCTGAGTCATTACTAATATTGCTGGATATTTAGTTATCCCTGAGTCATTATATCTGACCTGGATACTTGTTAGTTATCCCTGAGTCATTATATCTGAACTGGATAATTGTTAGTTATCCCTGAGTTATATTGCCTGACCTGGATACTTGTTAGTTATCCCTGAGTCATTATATCTGAACTGGATAATTGTTAGTTATCCCTGAGTTATATTGCCTGACCTGGATATTTGTTAGTTATTCCTGAGTCATTATGCCTGACCTGGATACTTGTTAGTTATCCCTGAGTCATTATATCTGACCTGGATACTTGTTAGTTATCCCTGAGTCATTATATCTGAACTGGATACTTATTAGTTATCCCTGAGTTATTATTCGTGTCCTGGATACTTATTAGTTATCCCTGAGTTATTATTCATGCCCTGGATACTTATTAGCTATCCCTGAGTTATTATTCATGTTCTGGATACTTATTAGTTATCCCTGAGTTATCATTCATGACCTGGATACTTGTTAGCTATCCCTGAGTTATTATTCCTGTTCTGGATACTTATTAGTTATCCCTGAGTTATCATTCATGACCTGGATACTTGTTAGCTATCCCTGAGTTATTATTCATGTTCTGGATACTTATTAGTTATCCCTGAGTTATTATACCTGTCCTGGATACTTGTTAGTTATCCTTGAGTTATCATGTCTGTTCTGGATACTTATTAGTTATCCCTGAGTTATTATACCTTTCCTGGATACTTGTTAGTTATCCCTGAGTTATCATGTCTGTTCTGGATACTTGTTATTTATCCCTGTTTATTATGCCTGTCCTGGATACCTGTGGTTTATCCCTGAGTTATTATGCTGTTAGTTCCATACAGTATCAGGTAGTGTCATATCTAGATGTATGCTTAGAGATCGTGATGTATCTCCTGCCTTTGACCTTGAGGGATCTGTAGTTTTCAGCCAGTATACCTTGTAGGTTAACTGTATTTCCTGTTATAGGATTCAGACCGAGACCTAGTATACTGAGGACTTGGGAGGGAGGTATGTGTATCTATCATACACCATCCTTGCATTGTTGCATGCCGGCGATCAGCGACTCCCTTGTGGTTGAGCCTAATCGTTTTCCGGCACATGATAGGCACACACGGCCACTCATGGGTTAGTGGATACCGTAGCGTGTGTGCATTTGCTCTGTATTGCTCCGCTCCACCGCTCATGGGTAGTGGTTTTGGAGCGTGGTAGCAAGCAGGGATCCCTTCTCTTCCCATAGACCAGAGAAGATGAGAGAGATATCTCCCCCGTATATATATATGGGGCGGAGTGTTCACTCCACCAGCATCCTGTCCACTCGGTCACTCAGGAGCAGTGATAGCAGGGTGCGTACAGTGTCACAGCTCTACCCACTCGGCCGACACAGTATCGCCTGTCTCGGTGTCTTGACTGGTGTTAGGGGGTGACCATGACATTGCATCATATGCATACGATGCATTGTGCACTTGATTGTGTTTGCTGCATTTATTTGCTGGACTTGATTGACATGCATGTACTGGAGACCTGTATACCTTGGTTTATATGTTATACTTGTTCCATAGGGATTTATTTCACCCTCTGCAGGATAGATGGATTCTGGTATGTATCTCTATTCAGTATCTTCAGTATACCCTTTCTTCCTATTGTTCATATGAGATTGTATCAGCGTAGACTTCTATTGTTATTATAACATACTATGCATATCTACTGGGTATTCGCTGAGTTTATGGACTCACACCGTTGCCATATGATTTTATTTCAGGTTGAGATATTTGGAGTCGCCAGAAGAGCCCAACAGCCAGTCCCTACCCATCGCGACGTCAGTGTTTTGTTTGTTGTACTTGGCGATGTATTTTAGTTCATATTTCCTTTAGGACTTTGTATATGTCTTGTGTGGGTTGTAGTGTGTCCTAAGGGGTTATTGTGTATTGGTTGTTTCGTCGTAAGTCGGACCGGTCCGCAGTCAGGTATGATTTACTTAGTTGTCGGGTGTTTTTATATTGTGTCTATCTATATTTTGAGGCCTGAGGCCAATATAAACTGCGTGGTGTTGTTATAGTTGTTCTGTGTATGTGTAAATTGTCCGCCGGACAGGGGAGGTGCTGTCCGATTTTCTATTGGATCAGCGGCTCCTGGGTCTCGGGGCGTGACAGCTTGTGTTACTTTCGCAGGACCACCAAGTTTCTCATTGACGTAGTCATCTCCGCAGGGGCTGAGCCTCAGTGACTGACCATCACCGACGACTCCTTCTGGAACAAATTTGGCGCCGTCTGTGGGAAACTAATAAAGCACTCGAAGGAGCGCCGATTGCAGGATCGGAGGGACAACCCCTCACCCTCACGTGAGAGAAATTTGACCGCCTGGTGGCTAGCGCCGTAAAGGAAGCCCTGGAGCAGCACCAAATCGAACAGGGTGCCCCACAACCAGTGGGGCCGGCGAGGGAGGAGATCCCCAGAGTCTCCGCCTCGCATTCCCGAAGGTCCGTCACCCCTGTGGGGCGATAGGACGGCGCAACCCAAGGCCTTCAGAGAGAATCCCCTGGAGAGGGGGAGAAGGCTCATTCGGTGGCCTCCAACGCTCAGAGGCATGAAGAGGGATCGGGGAGGAGGGATGGACCCAACATCTTTCAGAAGACTCCCTCTACCCCTTTCTCGTCCGAGATTGTCGAAGACCCCATGCCGAAGCAGTTCCGCGGGCCTGGGATCCCTGAGTATGATGGGAAGACGCATCCAGAGGATCACGTCTGTAAATTCGAGAATGCGGTACTTTTGCACCAATATACTGACGGGGTGAAGTGCCGAGTGTTTCTGAACACTTTGTCTGGAGCAGCTCAACGGTAGTTTCAGAGATTGCCGCAGGGTTCCATTAACTCCTTCGCGGAGTTCAATACAACCTTCCTCCACCATTTCGCGAGTAGCCGGCGTTACCAGAAGACAACACTCAACCTGTTCGCTCTCAAGCAAAAGCCTAAAGAACCGTTCAAGGAATGCATACAGAGGTTCAACCGGGTGGCATAGGATGTACCCAACGCGACATCGGAGATACTCGTCAGTGCCTGCACCCAAGGGCTCACGGAAGGGGACTTCTTTTGGTCCTTGGTAAGGAAGCCCCTCACCAATTTTGATGACTTGCTAGGACGCTCAGTCAAGCATGTCAATGTAGAGGAAGTACAGTATGCCCGGCGCAAGGATCTAGTTGGAGCTCCTCCTCCTGCAGCCCCTCGGTCAGACAGGAAGGAGCCCCCGACTCCAGCGCGGGGAAAAGACCTGCCGCTCGGGAAGGATCATTGGACTGGTAGGCGTCGGCTGGTGGAGACAGTAGACACCGAACAACCGGAGGCATTGCCCAAGTACTGCAATTATAATGGCAGTTCGACTCACTCCACAGAAGAGTGTCATGCCCTGAAGAAGAAGTTCACTAAGGAAGCGGATACCAAACCTCGGAGAAAATGGAACAAGTCAGGGTATCACCGAAGGTCGCCACGGCGATGCCTTTCCCCTCGGCAACGACCTGCAGGGGAAAACGAAATCCGACCGCGGTCCCGATCACGATCCAGAGGCAGAAGCCGGGGGCCTGCACCCCGAAGATCCCTCCCCTTAGAGAGAGATCCCCAAAAGGGCAAAGCCCCCTGTACGGGGCCCCCTTCAGGCCACATAGGGTCATCTCCGGAGGACCTATCGGGGGGGACTCTAACCGAGCCCGGAAGTCGTACACCCGGCGGTTGAAACACTACTCCATCAGGACAAGCCGAAGCCAGGTGGCGGGCCTGACCATCTCATTTGGGCCATCCGACCTTGAAGAAGTAGAAGCTCCTCATGAGGACGCCATAGTGATCGTGGCCCACATTGCCAATTATGAGGTGAAGCGAATCTTCATAGACACGGGGAGTTCCATGAATATTTTGTATTCAGCGGCTTGGGAACAGATGCAGATAGACGAGGATGAACTACTCCTAGTCACGACCCCACTGTTCGGCTTCACAGGGTATCGAGTGCAGCCGCTGGGCCAAATTTCTCTGTCACTCTCTTTAGGCAACGACAGGCTCGAGAGAACGCAGAGAACTCCTTTCTTAATCGTGGACGCGCCTTCCTCCTACAATGCCTGTCACGCCCCGAGGAGCTGCCCGTCCGATACCGACCGGACTGCCACTCCCTCGACCGATGGACAATTCAGAAAACTTGCCTCTACGACTACCTCAGGTGGTTATACCACAGCCTATAGGGCTAGAACAACTGTCTGAAATAAACGAAAACGAAACGACGATAAAAACTGCGTACCGGTACGACTTACGACAAACACAAAGCACAAGGCATCCATGACTTACAAAAGTACAACTATACCGCCGTATAAAAGGACACGATGAAACACGAATACAGTAGCGGAAAAGTAAAGTAAAAGAAACAGAAAACGGGCACCAACATGTACCATCAGCCAAGTAAAAGAAACATCCCGGAATCATCTCGAAGAAATACGCGAACTGGGACAGGCTGCCGGGCACTCCAGACAATCATCCTGAAATAAAAATAGGGAGCTAACGGGGTGAGTCACAGTACTCAGCGGATATCTCATCAGATATACAAGATAGTCTAAGCTAGCAATAGTGTAACAAGCTATCGAAATAAACACAGGTACAGGCAGTGGTAAGTACAATTGAAACAGAAATAGCAAATACCATACCAACCAGACAGAAGGGTCTCCTGTATGTGCATGTCAATCATATGCAACATCCAAGTATAACAAGCACGAGCAAATGCAAAATATACGTATGCACATGGTGCGATGACATGGTCACCTCTGTCGCCGGTCAGACATCGTCACCTATGTACGGGAGGAAGCTGAACGGAGGTCACCCTCCGGCGTAGAGTTATGATTGTCGTCCGTACTCTGCCATCACTGCTCCTGAGCAACCGAGTAGACGATATGCTGTCGGCGTAACACCCCTACCCCATGACCTATCCGGGGGATATCTCTACCTGAATGTTTTCTCACTGTCGGAGTAACATCCCTACCCCAGGTCCTCTATGGGGGATATCTCTACCTGAGTGTTAACACCTACCCCATGTATATAAATGGGGGAGAGACCTCTCTCTCTCATCTCCTGGTATATGGACTACTCAAGGAGGGACATCTGCCTGCTACCACGCTCCGATTCACTAACCCATGAGTGCATGAGCGGAGCAGCATAGAGCACACTACCCATACTCCGTCAACCACTAACCCATGAGTGGTCGTATGGATAGGTCAGTATGACTGTCAACTTGACTCACCCATAAGGGGGCCCCTGATCGACAGTGATGCACAGTGCATGATGATGCATGACTCTGGTCAACCAGCATCCACTATCTAGTCCACCTATATCAACATGATATGCAAGGATCATAGATAATGCACCATAGCCTAGGTCCTAAAGGTATAGGTATCACATGTCAGGTATATCATAAACAGTATCAGCAAAGGTAGAGCAAGTATAAAATAATACATTACCCTACCGCTAAACATAGCATATCAACTATGACTAATCTAAAAGATAAGTCAGAGGTACCCGCCTCAATATAAGAAAGTCCAAGCGACGAGATTCCCCGTCCAAAATAATATTCGCGACGCAGATAGCCGTGACACTCAATATCCTACATCAAATACACAATCACTTAGCCAAATATAACTTCTAATTTAATTAGGATTAATTCTAATCAATCAATCCTAATTAAACACCCATTTGATTAATTAGGGTTAATTATAATTAATTAATCCCAATTAAACCCTAACTTCCTAACCAACACCATCTAAATTAATTAGGACTAATTGAGAATAATTAATCCCCACTTAATCCCTCAACTCATGATCCAATTCAAACCCAAAGGTAAAATAGATATCCTGTGATCACATATGAATTGACAGAGATCAACTAATAACAAAACAGCTCCAAAAGATCTGAAGAACTCGGAAGAACTGAAACACCAAATCACAGCTCACGACATCCTCCAACCAGATCAAGAATAGAGGACACGATTACAAAGCCAAAACCAACCATCTGATCTCCGAAACCATAGATACAAGGAAATCTGATTAAGAACAACCACTACGCAGATCATCTTTACAACAACTGAACTCACGCAAAAACAAACAAGACCTAATTTCCATGATCTATCACAGCATACCACCCAGACTGAAACAAGAAACCCCAACATAACATAATAGAATCATCCTACCGAAAGATTCAACTCTTAAGGTAAAGTTCGATCCACGCAAGCTATCACAATCAGAAACCCATCCCGAAGCAAAACTCGACTAAACAACAGATCCCTTCACAATCAAAATCCAACAGAGACAACCATCCGAAACCAATAGAGATCACAGAATCCAGAAGAGAACCCATCCGAAACACAAAACAGATCGCGAGAAGTCAATTCGATTCAATCATAGATCTAAGTCCAAGATTAGAGAAAACCTACACACACCATCCTCTAAACCTTAACCATCCCTCATCATACGATCTAGAGCAATCATAATACACGAAAATCTTACCTAGACTTCGCGCTGTTGTCCAACCTTGCTCTGATTGAAGAGAGAGCAGCACAAGTCGACGATCCCGCGGAATGATCACTCGACTCCATGTGGACCAAGATCCATCTCTAAGGTGGAAAGGATGGCGTGCCCTAGATCTCAAGAACCAACTCGCCGTGCCCTAGATGGAGAAGAGGGGAATCCGAATACCTCGATTAGACCCAAGGAGGAAGACGAAGTTACCCTCTGATGTCGCCGGTGATAGATGTGTATACTGAAAGACATGCTTCTTTTATATATATGAACATCTTTATTTTGAAAAAAGAATCACAACTACACTAGGTGCCTGTTTATATTAGTACATGCATGAAGTCCAATTACTTTGCATTGTAGATAACATGGTGTGTGGTGTCACACGGAAGATCATGCTATCAGTTCCTTGCTTAGTATAAATAGAGGCCCACAACCGAGATGGAATTGGACAACCCATCGGAATGGTTGTAGTGTAATTAGGTGTGGTTGGTCTTGACCATAGAATTGCACTAGTGTGCTCTGAGTACATTGAGCAGGACCAAAACCCGAGGTTATCCAATTTGTACTGACTCGATAATTGGATAGGACCTCAGACTTTATTATGGAGTACGATCCCTTAATCCCGAAATAATATCGGGCATATATTATTAATTATTATTTCTTTGATTTACCAATGGGCGAGATCTATTCTGTTAGATCGATAGGCCCGGTAAGTTGGGAGATAATATTAATAATATGATGTGTCGTTGATTATTGACGGAATCCGTGTCCTGGTGAGTCGGGTTGATGATGCCCCCTTGATGAGCTCGAAAGGATCATCATGCTAAACCCTGCAGGTGGATTTGATCCGGCATGATGATAAGGTCGAGTGGTACTAGTCAAGGATCCAGAAGTTAATTAATTTAAATTGTCAGTAATTTAATTAATTAACGGGCATTCGAAATCTTAAACACGGGGGGATGGACGACTTGTAATAAGTGGAGCCCATATGTAAATATGGGGGTTGGTGAGGTAATTCAATGAGGGCCCTTTAGTGAAATGGATCCTCATTAATGGACCGGGTCCATTAGCAGGCCAAGATCCAACTCCTCCTCATGGTCCCTATCGTAGCCATATATAAACCCATGGTGATATGAAACCAAGTTGAATAATTGATCCAAGGAAACACAGGGAAAATCTTAAGTTTTTCCTCTCCTCTCCTCTCTATGCAGCGCCGAACGAAAGGATGCAATTAATCATTTTCTTCTACAATTAATTGGAAATAGAAATGCATGAAACGCTTTCTTCTACAATTAATTGGAAATGGAAATGCATGAAACATCATTGGATCGAATAATGCATGAAACGCATGCAATTAATCCACATTAATTGGATTAATTGGAAAAAATAGTTTCATGCATTTCATCTCCATGCGCAATGAAATTGAATTAATCCATGCGTTTCATCTCCACGAAATGAATTAATCCATTTGCTTCTCATATTAATTGCATGCGCAATTAATCTATATATAGTTGCCTCACGCAACTTCAAGAGGGAAAAGAAAAAAATTCCCTGCGGCAATTTTTTGGAGCAGAGGAGAAGAAATTGTGGCAATTTCTTGGAGCAAAAACGACATTTTCTTGGAGCGAAAGAAATTGTTTTGCTGGAGAAAATCTGTTCAGGCAGATTGGACTTCTCCAAAGAAAGTTGCTCGAGCAATTTTGGCGTTGACAGTGGAGGAGAGGATTAGTAAGATTTGTGTTTGGATTGTCTTCTTCCAAGGAGCGGCCGGCGGCATCCCTTTGGTAAGGGATTGGTTGGCGTAAGGAGAAGGGATCAACTTGGTGACCACGGATCTTGGTAGATCGTCGCCCACACGACGTCCAAGAGGGGAGGGTCATACGATAGAAGATCGTAAGGTAACGGAAGGTATATTCTTCCCTGGCTCCTTATGTTCTTATTTTGTGCCATACTTATTTGCCTCGTCATTTCATGTTTGTTATTTAATTATTTTGATTGCGTATCATAGTCAATAATTATTTAACTGGACCCCGACCATAAACTCAAAAGCCGGCGATCAACTCGTCGCCTTTTCCGCGGTCGAACGGTCGAGCAAATTGCAAGACCAATTTTGGTAATTGGCTAATTTGCAATTTGAATCGTTCGATACGGCACGAGACGGCCGATGGGAAACGACTCTCTATTCAGATTAAATTTTTTAATCCGTAGGCATAGAGAGGTCTCTCGGATCGAACAAGTATCCGCTTAGGAAACCCACCAAGCTATACCCAACAGCCGGGACGCCACACGAAACCGATCGCCGACGGAGAAGAACTGGGTGGAGAAGAAGAGGAAGAGGAAGAGAAGGGGAAGGGCTCGTGAGTTCTCATATAAGCCTAATCATTTTACACTCAGCCCCCTTTTATTTTTGTTATTCGCCCAAAAGCCCCTAACTTAGGAAATTTTACATCTTACACCACAAAGTTTCCTGTTTTCTTACAATGCCATCTTGGGTCGCCGGGCGCTTAGTGCTTTCCAGGCTATAGTTTCTATCTTCCACCAGAAAATTAAGTTCCCGGTGGGCGACCGGGTGGTGGAAGTTCAAGGAGACTAGCTGGTGTCCCGACGGTGTTACAGTGGAGAGGTCAGAACAGAGTCTCGGGAGAACCTGAAGGGACAGGAGGACTAGCTGTGGAAGAAAGGTGGAAACGCAGGAGGTCCCGGTCCAGCTGTGGTCTCGGGCCCCCCTATCCTTGGTAATATTTGCAATTTGCTTAGAACAATTGTCTATGTCTCTCTGTACTCTTGCAGCAAAATCAAGTAATAAAATGGGATGGATCTTTCAAAATGACGAATGTGCTACTAAGGAAGTCAAAACCCAAATACCCCGCGGTACAGCCTCTGCCCGAGGTACTTAGGCTTGGTCTAGGACATACGCGGCAGACCAAGTAACCAAAACTCTAATTCTCCGCGGTGTAGCCTCTGCCCGGGGTACTTAGTCTTGGTGTAGGACATACGCGCCCGACTAAGTAACCAAAACCCTAATGCTCCTCGGTGCAGCCTCTGCCCGGGGTACTTGTGACGACCCAACTTTTCGTTACTTTTATCTACTACTATGCTTTAAGTTACTACTACTTGACTTCCCTTAACTTGCTCTAAATTTTTTTTCTCTTCCTTCTTTTTTTTTTCAAAAAAAACAAAACAACTTTCATTTTATTTGCTTTGCCAGGATTTGACCCCTAGACCTCTTAGTTGTAACACTAAAGCACTAACCAGCTGCTCTACACCGCTTCTCTGCAATGGTACCAGTCGACTGCTATATAGCCAGTCGACTGGTATCGGCCACAGAAAGTTTCTGGACGCGACACCAGTCGACTGGCCTCTTGGCAGTCAATTGGTGCATCGAACAGAAACTTTCTATTCGATAGGGCAGTCGACTGGTTCTGAACCAGTCGACTGGCACGCCTGAAAACCTGCATTTCAGACCTGAAAACTTGTTTCAAAAGTCCACAAAACATATAGTTTCAAGCCATACAAAGACATGACACCATTTCTATACTCTATACTAGTTTTCTAAACAATTTAGCCAATCAAAACGAATCCATAAACTTGAAATTAGAACTTTTGCGGGATTTAGCAAGTTATGAAAATCTATATAACTTTAGGCTAAAGTTTGTACCAACTCTTGACTTCATGCGGAAATAAAATAGGTTATTCATACTCAACACGACTAAAACATGAAACTATATGTTTCTAAACATTTAACTTTACTAATAGGAAATAAAAGGGGTTATTCATACTCAACACGACTAAGACATGAAACTATATGTTTCTAAACATTTAACTTTACTAATACTCAACCCAAACACTCTTCCACGGTTCCACCGCCACTGAGCACCAATGCAAGTCCTGTCGCCTCCCAACTTACACCTTTTCTTTTCCTTTGTCTGCAATAGAAGGAAAATGCAACTAGTAAGCACAATGCTTAGTAAGTAAATCCCTACTCACAAAAATCACATATCGATACTAAACATGCTCATTTCAAGGAATGCTTTAAAAACTTTACTTGCTCAGAATACTTACAACTAAACATGCTTACAACTTGAAATACTTTATCATGCTTGCAATGTATCAAATTACACATGAACTAAAAACACTTACTAATAAAAGAAACACTCACACATATACTTGTATACTTGAAAATAATAATCAACTTTCTCTTTCGGCCTTGACATTGTACCATGGTATCGGTGTACCAATGCGCGCTTTTTCTAATAAGTTGCGAGGTAGCTAGCCACCGCACCCCATTAGAACTTTACTTTCTAACTTTCTATGGGCCTTACATTTGCCCGGTACATGTCTCTTTCTCAAAGTAAAATACTTTTCTTACTTACCATACTTAAACTTATCACTTTACTTATTTTTTTGCATATGTTTGCATGCTAAAAACCTTTACTTTTCTCACTTTAACTTTCCATGGAGCATCTTGTGTGCTCCTTAACTCAAATTCACTTTTAGGTCTTTTCCAAAAGTATAAAACTCATCGTGCTTGGCCTACTTACATTCAATACAAGCAAATTGAATTTCTAACATGTTAAAACATGCAACTTCAATAGCTAAAACATAGAATAGCAAAATTTTCTTAACCATGCTTCTACTTTTCGAAAACTAGGGTTCTACAATGAGAATTTCGAAACGAAACTACTCCTATTGCAGGTGAGCGATTTACTTACCTCGGTCTTGAAGAAAACTCATAAAAACAGGGAGAAAACCCCCCCCTACGAAATCCTTTCCCCTCCTTCTTGTGAAAAGCTTCCACCTTTAATCCTAGGAAGTAATCCTAGGTCTTCTCTACTCAAGGGGGAAGGTGAAGAAGAAGAAGAAGAACCCTTGAGTTTCGCCTCTCTTCCTCTCTCACGCGCGCGGCTCCACCCCTAGCCTCCCCTTTCCAACGCGACTTAAGCGGCTTAATATACCTCTTAATGAAAAGGCTTAACTACACTACAACATTATTTCTCTCCTCCCTTTTCTGTGCTTGATACCCTAGCCCAGCTGGTTTCTGCTTTAGCCGTGGACTCAAGAGGTTGCGGGATCAAATCTCTCCACGCCCACTTAACTCTTTATTTTTCTTTCTCTCCCGCGGCACCAGTCGACTGCCATGATAGCAGTCGACTGATACCCTGAACAGCCAACTTCCCAGCCTAAAATTTCTTCCTTTTCTCCTCCTATTTAATTTCTAAAAATACTAGAAAAATTCAGTAAAATTCCTATTAATATATATGAAAAGTACTGGGTATTACAGTACTTAGGCTTGGTCTAGGACATACGCGCCCGATCAGGTAATCAAAACCCTAATGCCCCGCGGTGTAGCCTCTCCCCGAGGTACTTAGGCTTGGTCCAGGACATACGCGTCCGACCAAGTAACCAAAACCCTAATGCTCCACGGTGCAGCCTCTGCCCGGGGTATTTAGGATTGGTCTAGGACATACACACCCGACCAAGTAACCAAAACCCTAATGCCCCGCGGTGCAATCTCTGCCCGGGGTACTTAGGCTTGGTCCAGGACATATGCGCCCGACCAAGTAACCACAACCCTAATGCTCCGCGGTGCAGCCTTTGCCTGGGGTACTTAGGCTTGGTCTAGGACATATGCGCCCGACCAAGTAACCAAAACCCTAATGCCCCGCGGTGCAGCCTCTGCCCGGGGTACTTAGGTTTGGTCCAGGACATACGCGCCAGACCAAGTAATCAAAACCCTAATGCCCCGCGGTGCAGCCTCTGCCCGGGGTACTTAGGTTTGGTCCAGGACATACGCGCCAGACCAAGTAATCAAAACCCTAATGCCCCGCGGTGCAGCCTCTGCCCGGGGTACTTAGGCTTGGTCCAGGACATACGCGCCCGACCAAGTAACCAAAACCCTAATGCTCCGTGGTGCAACCTCTGCCCGGGGTACTTAGGCCTGGTCTAGGACATACGCGCCCGACCAAGCAACAAAAACCCTAATGCCCCGCGGTGCAACCTCTGCCCGGGGTACTTAGGCTTGGTCCAGGACATACGTGCCCGACCAAGTAACCAAAACCCTAATGCTCCGCGGTACAGCCTTTGCCTAGGGTACTTAGGCTTGGTCTAGGACATACGCGCCCGTCCAAGTAACCAAAACCCTAATGCCCCGAGATGCAACCTCTGCCCGGGGTACTTAGGCTTGGTCTAGGACATATGCACCCAACCAAGTAACCAAAACTCTAATGTCCCGCGGTACGGCTTTTGCCCGGGGTACTAAGGCTTGGTCTAGGGCATACGCGCCCGACCAAGTAACCAAAACCTTAATGCTCCGCGGTGCAGCCTCTGCCCGTGGTACTTAGGGTTGGTCCAGGACATACACGCCCAACCAAGTAACCAAACCCCTAATGCTCCGCGGTGCAGCCTCTGCCTGGGGTACTTAGGCTTGGTCGAGGACATACGCGTCCGACCAAGTAACTAAAACCCTAATGCCCCGCAGTGCAGCCTCTGCCCGGGGTACTTAGGCTTGGTCCAGGATATACGCGCCCGACCAAGTAACCAAAACCCTAATGCTTCGCGGTGTAGCCTCTGCCCGGGGTACTTAGGCTTGGTCTAGGACATACACACCTGACCAAGTATCCAAAACCCTAATGCCCCGCGGTGCAGCCTCTGCCCGGTGTACTTAGGCTTGGTTTGGGGCATATGCGCCCGACCAAGTAATGAAACCCTAATGCTCCGCGGTGCATCCTCTGCCCGGGCTACTTAGGCTTAGTCTAGGGCATACGTACCCGACCGAATAACCAAAATCGTAATGCCCCGCGGTGTAGCCTCTGCCCGAGGTACTTAGGCTTAGTCTAGAACATACGCGCCCGACCAAGTAACCAAAACCCTAATGCCCCGCGGTGCAGCCTTTGCCCGGGGTACTTAGGCTTGGTCTAGGACATACACGCTCGTCCAAGTAACCAAAACCCTATTGCCCCGCGGTGCAGCCTATGCCCGGGGGCACTTAGGCTTGGTCCAGGGCATGTGCACCCGACCAGGCGAACCCAGACTCTACTACTTCGATTCTAATGAACCAGGGCTTGGTCCAAGGCTCCTCAATCAATTATCTCAATGGATTTGAGCTATGGGTAGCTCCAGTCGATTCTTGATTAATTAGCTTTGAAAAATAATCATACTTTTTTTGATAGAAAATATTCTAGATTCTAGTTATATAATGCTGAATTTAGGAAAAATTATAATTTATTTTAGATTTTTTACCTAAAAAATAAGGATAATTAATTAAATTAGCATACATGGAGCTGAAATAAATAAAACTTTATATGCAGTGAGTGTAAATGATTTTTATCTGATATAAGGACTAATTGTAAAATTTAAGATATAATTGAAAATTTAAAAGCAATTTATAGATAAATCATACTAAATTATCTGATTAATTGTTATCGGTAATGCATGCTTCATTTATCAAATAAATTATAATTATAACAAGAGTTTTTTAAATAGTGGCCATCTAGAATACATAAATATACATAATTAAAAATTTTAATTTAGTATTCTTTTTCAATTTTATCTTTTTTATTTATTTTTTATATTAAATTAATTTTTTAACATATAAAAATATTTAAATTCATTATAATTTTTTTTATAATTTTTAATATCATTATTAAAATTACCTAAACCTAATTATATTTTTTCTTATTTATTTCCTACATAAATTATATATTTTTTATTTTTTATAAAAATATAATTTGGGAGGCTAGAAACTGGCCACCCAGATTTACCCTTTTTTTAATTATATTAAATAAAGGTTAGCGCTAAATGGTTAGAATCTAATTAGTTAAAAATTTTCTTTTTTTTATTATTTTTTAAACCATTATTAAAAATATTTAAATCTAATTATATCCTTTCCAATTTAATTTTATATTAAATTATATTTTTTCCTTTTTATTTCATATTAAATTCTATCCTTTACTATTTATTTTTATATTAAATTAATCTTTTAACTTATAAATATCTGTTTGTTTTTTTATAATTTTTAGGATTATTAAAGATATTTAAATTCAATTATATTCTTTTATTTTTATTTTCACATTAAATTATTATTTTTATTTATTTTCTTATAAAATTAATATTTTTATTTAAAAAAAATATTCTAACGGGTTAATTCTAACATCTAAAATTACCGTTTAATGAATAATGTACCTAAAAATCATGCATGCAACATTATATTAAATGAATAATGTACACAAAAGCCATGCATGCAACACACCGACAACAGGAAACGATCAACATAATGTGGCTTCTTAATCAATTCTTTTAGGTGGATATTTATTTTAATAGACCGGAAAGACCGGAAAGCAATAAAAAAAATAAAGATCATAATGAAGACTGAGAAATTAAAGTACAAAGACCGGAAAGCCTTCAAATTATTGGGGCTTTGCCTGCCTTAATTTATTTGAGAAATATATATTTTCAATTTCATCTTAATCCAGATATTTTCTTACTTTTTTTTAAATTATAAAGATCATTAGAACTTACCTGATTATTGTGTTAGCATTAATGTCTCTCTTATTATTTTTTTCCCCAGTCCCCATTTGATCTTTGCTTCTACTCCCCATTTGATAAATTCTTTGCATTTACTCTATGATGGATTAAGTATAAAAGAGTAAAAATTGAGTATACATTAGCGAAAAATAAGTATAAAAGAGTAAAAAGTGAGTATAGAAGATTGAAAATTGAGTACACAGTTTCTTGATTTAATGGATGCAATCTTACATACTCAAATTTCTAACTTTTATACTCAACTTTCTTCAAATAATACTCACAGAACTGTCTTGTCAATTCCATCAGGGACTGCATGTAAAAAAAATTTTAAATAGGGACTATATGGAAAGTTGAGTTTGAGATTGGGGAGTTTAAAAAAATTTCCCCTTATATGTATTGGATTACAGCCGCCATTAATTAAATATGATGCGTTTGGTATGGAAATAAGTGTATTGTACAATTATGGAATATCAATAAAAGCTCGATGCACAAAAAAACCCGCTATCATTGAAGGTCAGTGTACACCATTGAATTAAAGTCATTTATAAAATTAAGACAATAATTTTTAAAAATTTATTTGCATTGCATCCCGATATCTAAATATTATATAAATATTGAACACATTTTCTTTACGGCGGAGATGAACGTGATTACTAGTTAGAACTCTTTAGGATGGACATAAACTTGATTATTAGTAAGAAATTAATACAGACTCTATGACGATAACACTTCATGTATTATCCAACTAGCGGGGACAAACAAATTAAGATTGTTTATGAAATTTGATACACAGCTTATAGAGATAGAAATATTGATCTAGTATTTTTACTGTGTATATGAAGGATTTGGAGTTTTGATAATTCAATTTATTGCATTTATATTTATCGATAAAAAATAAAAAGGTTAAAAATTTGGAGAGGATAATTTGTTCCTATTTTCCATTAATGAATATGATAGGGATTAGCATCCCGGGGTGGACACGTGACACGGAAAAATTATGTGGAAAGGCCCGTCGAACCAGTGCTCCGAGGTCAGACCGGCAATCGGGCTCCAGAGACTATTTCGGGAGAATGGAAGAAAGCCCGGCCCCGAGGTCAGACCGGGAATCAGGCTCCCGAAATTATATCGGAAAAACGGATGAAGGCCTCAAGGCCAACTCGGGAGATGAGACTCCGAGATTGACTCGGGAGAGTAGAGCCTAAATATCAACATAGGGATCAGAAAGTTCGACTTTAAATATTCGTTCCTCCTTCCAAAACAGGAAAATCATTGGATAATTATTGTTTGCAACACACGATAATTAAGGTTTTAATGATCTCAATGGTCGTTACCAAAAGAGATAATATTTATCAAGTAACCGATGATTAAGAAACGTGGAGGAAAACGTGAGGACACGTGTGATAAAGACCTCAGGTATATAAGATGTCTCGGCACTCAGGTAAAGGGAGTAAGCTTTCCAAAATTATAGAAAGTTGATTCCTCGTTGTCCTCTGAAAAAAAGAGAGTTCTGACTTGAGCGTCGGAGAGGCTCCACCGGAAAATCTTCCAGTGCACCTTCTTTAACGCTCGTGTTAATCTCGCAGGGCGTGGGCATCGTCTCCCCATCATCGTCGTCGTGAGTTGCGTTTTGATGACTCGCTATCCCCGTCGTTCGCTTCCGGAATAGAATACATAATTTATTTATAAACTAATAAATAACTTAAGCGCTAACAAACAAATTCTTCAATCCTTTAAGCATTATTTTTTTTTTCATCTACTAACCACAGTGATAACATTAACTTAATGTTCCAAGTCCACATCCACATTTATATAGTAAATCTAATCGACAAAGACAAAGGCCCAAGTATCGAATTAGATTTTATTTTAAATATACCACACGTGTTCTTAGAAAAATCTCTTGTATGGTGATGTCAATAATGTTCGTAGAAGAAAATTGCCGTAAACACAAAACTATGAAACAGTGTTCTTATTTATTATAATGATCAAGAAACCCTTTGAATTTGCTCTATAAATAGCACACCAAATCTAGTCATTTCTATCTCACATTTCACCGTACAAAACAATTAAGCCATTGAGTTAAGATGTCTGTCTCCCTTTCTTTCGCAGCTTCGGCGACCTTCAGTTCTCGCGGTGATCTCGGCGGTTCCCGTCCAGCCGCAGCCATCAAGCGGTGGTGCCGCCTTCCATGCATCCAATGCACCGCGGCCGAGCAATCTCAATCTCCGTTGAGGAGGAGGTCGGGGAATTACCAGCCCAGCATATGGACTCACGACCGCATTCAATCTCTCACTCTTACCCACACAGTAAATATATATTAATTAATTAATTCTCTAATTAAGTTACGTTTTAATATTCTTCTTGTTTTTTATAATATTGTTCTTTAATTGAGTATATATTAATGATTGTAGGCGGATGAGGACGACCACGCTGAGAGAATTAAATTACTCAAGAATCTAACTAGCAAACTGATGGAAGAGAAGAAAGGTCAAGTGGAGGAGCAGCTTCAGCTCATCGACCACCTGCAACAGCTCGGGGTGGCTTATCACTTCAAGAATGAGATTAAGGACACTTTGCGAGGGTTTCACGCATCTTTCGAGGACATAAGCTTGCAGCTCGAGGACAACCTGCACGCCTCAGCGTTGCTCTTTAGGCTTCTCAGAGAAAACGGCTTCTCTGTTTCCGAAGGTGAGTCGTCGTTAACAACAGTAGTCAATAAATGATCAGCCATGAATATCTACTGCATTAACTTCGTCAAATCCAATAAATTAACCTTGTTGGTTAATGATTAAGATATTTTCAAGAAATTTAAAGACGACAAAGGCAAGTTCGAAGGCCAGCTCCAGAGCCAGGCCGAGGGATTACTGAGCTTGTACGAGGCTTCCTATCTTGAAAAAGATGGCGAGGAATTATTGCATGAGGCCAGGGAGTTCACAACCAAGCACCTCAAGAACCTCTTGGAGGAAGAAGGATCTTTGAAACCCGGCCTGATCAGGGAGCAAGTGGCCCACGCGTTGGAGCTCCCACTGAACAGGAGATTCCAGCGATTGCACACGAAGTGGTTCATTGGGGCATGGCAGAGAGATCCTGCCATGGATCCTTCTCTGCTTTTGTTGGCCAAGTTGGATTTCAACGCACTGCAGAACATGTACAAGCGAGAACTTAGAGAAGTCTCAAGGTACGTACATGTATACATGTATTCATTTATAAATTCATTATTTGTTATTTAATCCTTAATTATAATGCATGAAAATAAAAATTATTAGATGGTGGACCGATCTCGGGCTTCCCCAGAAGCTGCCATTTTTCAGAGACAGATTGACCGAGAACTACTTGTGGACCGTCGGCTGGGCAGTCGAGCCAGATAGCTGGGCGTTCAGGGAGTTGCAGACAAAGACCAATTGCTTCATAACAATGATCGATGACGTTTACGACGTGTATGGAACGCTCGATGAGCTAGAACTATTCACTGATATAATGGAGAGGTAATTACTTTACTAATAATCTAATCAATTCCTATAAATTCAGTTGCATTCTAATTCAATTATACTTAATTTCACTACACTTGTGTGATCAGATGGGATGTTAACGCGATCGATAAGCTCCCAGAGTACATGAAACTATGTTTTCTAGCCGTCTTCAACACGGTAAATGATGCAGGCTACGAGGTCATGAGAGATAAGGGAGTAGACATAATACCTTACCTCAAGAGGGCGGTAATTAATTCACCAATTAATATTAATTAATATACTTATATATATGTCACAATATATATGAATCTTATCATTCTTTTTGGTTGATTTTAGTGGGCAGAATTGTGCAAAATATACATGAGGGAAGCCAGATGGTACCACACAGGGTATACACCAACGCTGGATGAGTATTTAGACGGCGCATGGATATCGATATCAGGCGCGTTGATACTGTCCACAGCTTACTGCATGGGCAAAGATCTCACGAAGGAGGACTTGGATAAGTTCTCCACTTACCCTTCCATTGTGCAACCCTCCTCTATGCTTCTTCGACTCCATGACGATTTTGGAACCTCCACGGTGCTAAAATTAAATTCTTCAATGAATTAATTAATCTATGTTTATCAAAATTAACTGGCTTAATTATGTACTACAGCATGAGCTGGCGAGGGGAGATGTCCAGAAGGCGGTGCAGTGCTGCATGCACGAGAGGAAGGTGCCGGAGGCTGTTGCCCGTGAGCATATAAAGCAAGTGATGGAGGCGAAATGGAGGGTGCTGAACGGGAACCGGGTGGCGACGTCGTCGTTCCAAGAATATTTCCAGAATGTGGCGATTAATATCCCTCGAGCGGCGCAATTCTTTTATGGAAAAGGAGATGGATATGCGAATTCGGATGGAGAAACCCAGAAACAAGTCATGTCGTTGTTGATCGAACCTGTCCAGCTCTGATTATCTACATGCATGCATAATAAGGACGTACTTCTTGGTAAACCTAATTATTTTAGTCTAATTACGTACTTGTATTTGTTAATAATATACTTTAAAATAAATAAGTGAGTGAGTTGATAATGTGTTAAATAATGGATAGAGATAGAATTTAATAAGAACGAAATTGTGGTAAAATAAAAATGTCTAGATTCAATAAATGTGGAGTTGATGTTTATCCACTAAGTCTATAAATATGTAATATTTTGATGAATGAAAGCAAGTTAAATTGTTTAATTTTCTTCTTCTCTCCTCTTCCACAAGTGTGCAACTCCTGTTCTATATTTTTTCTTTCAACTGAGTGGTATCAGAGCATAATCGGATTTGACGTGTCCTAGTTTGCTTGCAATGACAATCAATGGAGTTTCTTAACCTCTCATATAAAATATCACAAATTTAGAGGGGTTAAGTGCATAAGTCCTTAAGAAGAGGACTTAACTTGGAATTAGAAAATTATAGGGGGTTATTTGTAAAAGGTGCAATAAATAAAATCCCTCTTCCACTTCTCCGCCCGATCGCCCCTCTGCTCGATAAGAAGAAACGCCTCCGCTCACACGATAGAGCCCTTCTCATTTCAATCTTCCCTCCTTGTCGTGAAACGATCGCCAGATTTCGCCACCTTCCTTCAGATTCTGAATCAGCCATTTGAGTGCTCAATTGTGTGGTGGTTTCTCGCTATTGTGGAGTTTGATTCTGCCTTGCAATCACTAGAGGCCATCAGATCTGGGCAACAAAGGCTACGTGAACATCGGATCAGGTAAGATGGTTCAAAGAAAACTAATACAAAAAAATTTCAAAAATTTAGTTGAAGGTTTAATTTATTTAACACATACTAGACCAGATATTGATTTTTCTATTTGTATAATTTTCATATTTATGCAAAATCCTATCGAGCATCATCTTAGAGAAGCTAAAATAATTTTAAGCTATATTCTTGGAATTATAGATTATGGAATTTGATACACTAGAGTTTCAAAATTCAATCTTTACATATTCACTAATAGTGATTGGGCAAGTTCATTGGATGATCGAAAAAGCACTTCAGTTAGTGTTTTTTAATTTGGATCAGGAGTAATTTCAAAGAGTTCAAAGAAGCAAGATACTACTGTCTTATCCTCTTCAGAAGCAGAAGATGTATCAGCAACTTCAACAGCATGTCAAGCAGTTTGTGTTAGAAGATTACTTGCAGATATTCACCAACAATGAAAAGATCCAACTATTATTTTTTTGTGATAACAAGACGACAATTACAATGATAAAAATGTCACGCCCCGAGGAATTGCTCATCCGATACTGATCAGACTGCTACTCCCTCGACCCAGCGGACAATCTGGAAATCTAACCCCTACGACTCGCTCAGCCGCTTGTACTGCAGCCTATAGGGCTGCAACAAGCCGCCGAATAAAAAAGAAAACGGAAACAACGACAAAAGTTGCATACCGGTACGACTTACGTCAAAACAAAACGAAAACAAGGCCTCCATAGCACACCAAAGTACAACTATACTGCCGTGAAAAATAGACGACACAACAGAGCACAAAATATAATACAGCAGCAGAAATGAAAGGACAAAACCAACAAGAAAAAGGGATACCAACATGTACCCCTATCAAAATATAAAGACAATCTCGGAAATCGTCTCGGAGACACATGAACTGGGACAGGCTGTCGGCCAATCCAGACGATCATCCTGAAAGGAGAAAAACAAGGCTAACGGGGTAAGTTCAAAGAACTTAGCGAATACAATCCAATATGCATAGAAAATTATACAAGCAGTAAGTCACCATCGATCACAATACTGAAGATAAATGCAGTAAAAAGGAAATGCAGAACTGAACCGTAAGAAAGAAAAGAAGTACATACCTACCTGCGTCGATCCAAACCCCAATAGCATGCATGTCAACCAAATGTAACAACCAAGTGCATCAAACACAACCAAATGCAGAGATGCAAAGGATGCTCATGATGCAACATGGGTCACTCCTGATGCCAGTCGGCCACTGTCGCGCATCACGCGAAACTGAGTGGGTAGGGCTTTGACCAAGTGCTCCCACCACTCAGACAGCTACTGTCGCGCATCACGCTAAACCGAACGAGCAGGGTCTCAGAACGGAACGTACCCTGCCCTAGGGAAAAGTACGCTCCCTCATCTCTAACTATCTCTAGACAGAATAGGGGACCTGCGCTGCAGCGCCGTGGTTCGCCAACGGGACTACACAACAGGTCATGTGGCAAGTCTGACGACCCTTCTCAACCACTGGGGGAGTCAAAGGTCGCCTACATATGCCCCTACACGAATAGCAAGTCCGACGACCCATCTCAACCTCCAGGGAGTCAAAGGTCGTCCACCTATGCTACGTGTAATAATGATGCATGTCACTATCCCATGCATCATCCACTATCTATCTCTACCGTCATCTACATGATATGCAGTAGTCCAGATCATCGGTATGCACCATAACCTAAACCCTAGCGTAAGGTATAAGGTAAGTTGTACATACAACCAATCCACACAGAAATAAAGAGCAGCAAGTAGTAAAGCTAACAGATACATCTATTGAAAGCAAGAGTACAGAAATAAAAGTATCAATATCCCTACTGCTATCTATAACCAACTATGCATAAAAAGGTACCCGCCTTGACATAAGGAAGTCCGAGCGATGAGGACCCCCCCCTTCAAAAATAAAATCTGCAACAAATGAACCAACTCAAAGCCCTGCATCAAATCAAATACAACTTATCTAATTATACAACCAATAAGATACTTAGCCAATTATATCATCTAATTTAATTAGGATCAATTCTAATTAATTAATCCTAATTAAACACCCATCTCCCAATACCCAAATCAAATTCAACAGACTTAGGTTTTAATCGCAAACAAATAATATCCAACTTAGATCCAAACCCCATAACCTAATCAAACACTCAGATCAGCAATCCTGTGATATCCGAAGGCAACACCACAATCCCAACCTAAACAGATTCAAAAAGATATGAAGAACTCAGAAGAATAGAAACACCACCATACACATATCAGAGCTCACGACATCCTCCAACCAGATCAAATCACACACTGAAACAGAAATCAACTCAGTGCAAATCCAAGATTCAAACTAAATTCGAAACTATCACCCCCGATCGGCAGAACATTACATGGATCAAAAACATAGCATGCTAAAAACAAAATCAACGAATAGAAACTCAACACATAGAAGAATCTAAACTGATCCAAGCTCACAACAAGAAATCTTAAACCTAATTGCATCTACCCGACTCACAGCAGAAATTAAACCCATTCACCCAAACACACGCGATCAAGATCCCCAGGAATTCTGATCTAACCAAATCGAAATCACAGCAAGAACAATTCAAACCAACTACAACTCAGTGCAATTCAAGATCCTTACCTCAATCACACGTAGTCTCGAAGCTTTGCTAAAACTCGCCCAAATAGCCACGATCGCAAGAAGAGAAAACCCGGTGATCTCGCTGGCTTGCGATGGAGATCGTGAAAGAAAGGGAATCGCCTGAAAGGAATGGGTCACCCGACTCGGAAGGGAAGAGGACGAAACACTGAGCACAACCCGTACCCTAGATCCACAAATCACAGGGTTTCAAGATCTCGATCACGGTTTAAAAATTGTTTGAAACCCAAACAACAACCACTCACCTTTGCCTTGACGGAAGATGAGCCGATCCAAGCTTGTCGTGCGCTCGCAAGGACCCAGAGACGAGAGAAAGGGTTCCCTCAGACACCGGCGATCTCAACGGAGAAGATGAAGACGCGAGAGAGAGAAAGAGAGAGTTCGGCGGTGATGGTTTCTGCGAAAACGAGGGGGGGGAACAATTTAATATACCATGGAATATTTGCATCTAACCCCTCAAATTTTCGAAATTCTCACATACGCCCTTAAGTTCAGAAATTTTATGTTTTAACCCCCAAACTTTTCGTATTCTTATAAAAAAATCCGGCATTCCATGCGAGGACTAAACTTATTGGTATTCGTCTATACTTTATTCGAGACTTGGTCGTAAATAATGAAATTATGTTATAGCATTGCAACACTCATGAACAAATGTCGAATATCTTGACGAAGACACTTCCTAAAGATAAGTTTATTTATTTCAAATCATGTTTTTGTGTTTATAATTTTGAATCAAGAGGGAGTGTTAATAATATGATTCGAAATACATAAAGGAAAATGATATATGCCCAGTGAAAAATCTCAAGGAAAAGTTCAGTGAATGACGTGACACTTTGCATGCAGCGATCCCTGACGGGTTCACCGTGACCCCAGGGTATAATTTGATTCGGGGCGACGGTCGGAGGCCGTCGATGCTGTCCGAGCGATAATCGGACATGTGCATGCTAAGCGCCACGTCATTTATTGAGCGTTTCATTAAATTTTTTCACTGAGTGTATCAGAGCTCATAAATAAATGAGGAGTTATGATACACTCAGTGAAAAAACTCAATGAAATGCTCAATGAATGACGTGACACTTTACATGCACACGTCCGATTATCACTCGGACGTCATCGGCGGCCTCCGGCCGCCGTCCCGAATCATACTATACTCTGGGGGCAAGGTGAACCCGTCGGGGATCACTGCATGCAAAATATCACGTCATTCACTGAGCTTTTCCTTGAGATTTTTTACTGAGCATATTATTTTTCATAAATGAGTTAGTGGGTTGATGATGTGACAAATAATGAATAGAGATAGAATGAAATTTTGTCATAAAATAAAAATATCTAGATTCCATGTATGTGAAATTAGTGTTTATTGACTAAATCTTTAAATATATAATCTTTTAATAAATAAAAACAAATTAAATTATTTAGTTTCTTCTTCTCTCCTCTTCGACAAATACATCTCCTCTTCTATATTTTTTTCTTCCAACAAAATTTACAAAGTTTCATTGTTCTATTATATAAAAAATCAAACTCGTGTAACCGTTATAATAATTAAATAATAACATAGATATTTTTTTTAATTTGTTAAATTTTCAAGATATGAAAATGATTAAATTAAAATAAATAATTCTATAGTTTTCAATTGCAGATGAACTTTAAATTAACTTTAATTCGATTTGAATTATAAATTTTGAAGGAAGATGCCCACTCCCACGGGTATAGAAAATATGTTCTTTCCACTGTACGAATTACGATCAATATTATACTGACTTTTCTTTTTTTCCCCAATAAACGTCGATGAGATTGAATAATCCCAAGCGACAACGGCATAACTCCATTGTACAATAAATATGATTGTGGGTGCATAATTACTTAGAGGATGATAAATATATTATAATGAGTGATAGATCAATTTTCGACTGACATATATGTTTAGAGAAAAAACTCTTTCCATGGGTTAAAACCGACTCAATGATTTATTTTTCTTCATATATGATACGGGAGAATTTTGAGACTCCCGGTCCACGTATGATAAGTCAAAAGGTTAGACGACTGATGTGGTCTACAAGAACAACACATGACAACAAATATTAAAGAGACAGTCATAGACATGGGTGCAGACCAGGCCGTTTGAGCTGACAACCTAGGCCAACCGAGTTACTCGAGCTCTTCAATCACGTCGCCTCTTCAAACATCACCAGCATTATCTCATTCTCTTCTTCGTCAATACCAACCACTTCCTCAGTGTTGGCATAGATATTGACAATGGCCCTAAAACGGATTAGCCTTTCTTGAAACTCGGGTGTGTTCGTTAACGGAGGCGAGGTAGTTGTATCAGTGTTCAGTGGTGGTGTAGATGGACTTGACACTCTTGGCATGGGTACCACAGCTGATGCCGGTGGTGTGACATCTTCCGTCTCTGCCTCAATGTCTACTACAACAATCACCTCGTCGGTGTCGAATGCATCCACCACCATAAACTCTGGTAAGTTTTCTTCATTGTTGGCACCTGTATTTCATGTCCATTCACAATTTTCTTGAAACATTACATCTATACTTACTTATGCTTGTCATGCCTTAGATCAAATAGACGATGAGCTTTGCAGCCTTCCTCGACACCCAAGTATACCATGGGTGAGCTTCTGTCGTCAAGTTTCTTAAGGTGAGGGGTTGTGTTTTTCACATATGCAACACAACCGAACACTCTCAAGTGGGCGAGATGTGTCTTTCTCCCCATCTAAGCTTCAAATGGGGTACGCTCTCCTAGTGCCTTAGTTGGGAGACGGTTTAGAAAATAGACAGCATGCCTAACCGCCTCTCCCCAGAACCTTGCCGACATATGTGCACCCTTGAGGAGAGATTTTGCCATGGCCATCACGGTGCGATTACGGTGCTCCACTACACCATTCTATTGGGGCTGTGTAGGAAATCGTGAGGTGCCGCTCGATTCTTTCATTTTCATAGAACCGAGTGAACTCCATGGATAGAAACTCGCCGCCCCGGTCTGTCCAGAGTGTTCTGATCTTGTATTCAGTCTTGTTCTCCATCAAGGATTTGAACTTCTTGAATGCTTGGAATGCATCACTCTTTGATGTCAATACAAACACCCACATCCACCTTGTGAAATCATCAATAATCAAAAGAAAATATTTGTTACCAGCTAGTATACATGGTGAGTTTGGCCCGCAAATATCAGCATGGAGAAGTTCCAACAGCTTCTCCTCTCTAAAGTTTGCTTTGTACGGGGATGGTGACCTTGCATGCTTGGCGATCACACACACCTCGCAAAGCTTGTTCGGCTGGGGCAATAGTGGCACATCAACCGCCAATCTCTTCTCTGTTGGGGCAATCAACCCTAATATGATCTGGAGGATCATGGGTTTTGATGTGTGTGGTCAATATGGTTAAGTTAGGGTTTGTTGTTGGACTAACATGTGTATGTGAGTGTGCAGGTCTGCAGGTACACATGGACTTGGTTTATGTCTTCAAGTGAAGGGTGGCATGGAGGCAAGCTGGAGGCTTGTGTGTGCACCTGAGGGACCGTGGATAGCAGGGACGATCGAGGGACGCGGACTTTGAGGTGTACATGAAGGGTGGCATAGAGGCAAGCTGGAGGCTTGTGTGCGCACTTGAGGGACGAGGGCTAAAGATGAAGAGAGCGTGAAGGCAACAGTCGAGGATGCTGGTGAAGAGCTGACTAGGTTGTGAGGGTCCAAGTGTGAGTGGTTGTACTCAGGGACTAAGCCGGGAGGGTTTGAGTGCGGAGAGAAATGTACTCGGGGAGTGTAACCCTAGGCTTAGTAAAGGACCAGTCGACTGCTCTGGGAGCAGTCGACTGGTAGTGGCTGGCTGATTCGAACATTGGCTATAACGGTCAAATCTGAGTGGGACCAGTCGACTGGCCCAGGGGCAGTCGACTGGTAGCGGCCATTTTAGACCCAAGCTCTATTTAAAGGAGCTCGTTTCATACTTTTGTTTCTTGGTGAAACTTGCTTGGTCAAAGCTAGTTAGTAGCCTATTGTACTCAGGTAGTGTCCAGATCTTGTGGAGATGTTTCTCCACCCACAAGGAGCTACGTGATCTAGCTGGAGGTGCTCCGGGGAATCATCCATCGACGGATTAGGGATCGCTCACCTTACGAGCAGCCGTGGAGTAGGAGTTTATCTCCGAACCACGTACATCGGTGTGTCATTCTCTTTCGTTAGTTTTAGTTTCTTTTATTATTCTACTTGCGCACTAACGATTGTAGGAAGAAAACGAGAAAATTGCTATTCACCCCCTCTAGCAAGGCGTATCAATCTAACAAGTGGTATCAGAGCGAAGGACCGCTCTTATTGGACTAACCGCCGAGGGAGCAAGAAAGCTAGAGGGAAAAATGATAGAAAACAAGCTAGGGGATGATATCAACACACCACCCTCCTATGACCATGAGGATTTTGGATATTGGAGGACAATGATGAAGACTTGGCTTGGCATGAAGTGGGAGTGTGTGATGACAATAGAGGAGTCATTCGAAATTCCAAGAGATAAGTACGGAAAGAAGCTTCGCCCTAGATATTGGACTAAAGAACAACAAGAACAATCTAGGGCAAATGAGAAGGTAATTGGTATTTTAGTAAATATTTTGCCTAATAATATTTTGAGTGGTGTAGGAAAATATAAAAATGCACATGAGTTGTGGAACAAGCTAGAAGAATTTCATAAGAACCCTATTCAAGCTCAAATAGTGGAAGAGTCCAATGAAGTAAGTTCAATGGTCCAAGAAGACCAAGAGGAAAAGGAGTTGCCAACCTCATGAATTGAAGTGCTCCAATTGAGTGAGAGATCATCCACCTCGTCAAGAGAAGAAGAGGAAGCATCAACTTCAAGAAGTGAGGGGGAGGAGAGACCATCATCTATACAAGAGCAAGAAAAAGCTCCAACCTCCGCCAAAGCCAAATCAAAAGAACATATTGTATGCTTTGGATGCAACATAAAGGGGCACTACAAGGACAAGTGTCCATTAGGTAAGAAGGAGGTAATCCCTAAACCCAAGTCCATTAATTTAAAATCTAATGTGGGTTGTAGGGAAAGAAAAGACAAGAAGCACATTAGGTGCTATACTTGCGGGGAGCTAGGGCATTACCACACTCAATGTCCAAGGAAAGGAGAGCTAAAGAAAATGGAACACTTAAGAAGATGGGAGAAAGAAGAAAGGAAAAGGAGCTCACATCAAGGGGGAGCTGCAAGGGTAAGTGAGGTAATCCCGAACTTTACTTATGCTTCTAATGTTTTCATGAATGCTAGAAATGCTAATAATTGCTTGCTTATGCGTGTTTTTGATTTTAAATATCATGATAGAAATAAAAATACTATTGCATGCCAAAATATCAAAAATTCTATGGTTCATGATAACCCTAGGGCTTTTAGACCTAAGGACCAAGGCATTAACCCTAAGAAAGGGAGACACATGCCTAAGAAATTAGGTAAATCTAGGAAGGATCAAAATAGGCATGGTGATACTAAAGTTAGGAATTTAGAAAAGGAAAATCAAGTTTTGAGGGCAAAACTTGATAAACTAGAAAAGAACCTAGATAGGCTCATTAGAGAATCCAAGGGGCTAGGTATGATACAACATGATCAACACCCTAGAAATGGAAGGTCGGGCCTAGGATACCACTCTAAAAGACAAATGGTAGTAGAATGTCATATTCAAGGATGTCTTATGCTTATGGTAAAGAAAAGATCAAAAATGATAAGGAAAAGCTATTTCAAAAGAAAAAGATGGATTTGACCAAGAAAAAAGTGTATAGAGTTAAAAGAGTGATAGTTGAAGGTCAAGAAACACCGGAGGAACACCGGTGTGGCCTTGCAATTGTAAGTGAGTTGCCTAGGGAGGTAACTAGAGCTAGGAGTTCAAGGGAGAGCTCTAGGAGCCAAAATGGGATCCATGGTCAATGGATCTCAGGAGGTTTTCTCCTAGGAGATTAGATGAATTATGAAATGTGCCAAAGAGTTTAAAAAGCTAAGGTTAGCCTTAATCCTAGGGAATTGACACACTAAAAGAAAACTTATGGAGAGAAAGATGGAAATGGGATTGTAATTGGTAATAATTGGTTTTTAAAGTGTAAACGTCATATAATTCAGTGATAAAAATGAGTTATGGGCAGGAATGAGAAGATACATCAAGGAGAAGCCAAAATTAGGACTTTTGGATAAGGTTTCGATGATACAATTTAGGAAAATTGATTTTTGTGTCAATCTTGGGATCCGGGATAGTTTTTTTCGAAAACATATTTTTTCCAAGTAGATATAGATTTCACAAATCTCTCCACAAAATTTTAGATTTTTTGGAGATTTGTGGAATTAATTAGGCGTTTCTGAAATTAGGCTGAAAACCTGAAATTCAGGTATTAGTCGGCTGCCCTGGAGGGCAGTCGACTGGTCCAGGACTGGGAACATTCTGTATGTTTTACTAGTCGACTGCCCCAGGGGCAGTCGACTGGTCTAGAGTGAGAAACATTCTGTAAGTTTCACCAGTCGACTGCCCTAAGGGCAGTCGACTTGTCCGCGAGTTTTAAGTTAGAACAGATCGCATGGGGTGGCCAAAACTTAGGGTTTTGAGTGCCACCCTCTACGAAAGCTCCTCCTCCCCGACCTCCTCTTCTGTTCTAAGGCCTTCCCATGACCTAGAAACTCTTCCTAGCCCTCTCCTAGCTTCCTCTATCTCCGATCTACAGCTAGGGTTCGTAGAGTCTCTCTTTTCAAGTCGATTTTCACTGAACTCAACCATGCAACGATTG
This sequence comes from Boesenbergia rotunda, assembly GCA_024364735.1. Lineage (NCBI taxonomy): Eukaryota > Viridiplantae > Streptophyta > Magnoliopsida > Zingiberales > Zingiberaceae > Boesenbergia > Boesenbergia rotunda. Next base: position 78,663 of record JAGFNQ010001022.1, read on the forward strand.
GGGAAAAGGTAACACCTTGTCTAGTTCAATCTTTCCCATTTAAACCATGATTTGGGACTAATGTGTCTATTTTTGCATGTTTTTCTTTGTCTTCTTGTTTTGTGGGGTGATTTGGCATACATGCATTTGCATATCACATATTAGGTTGGCTTCCAAAAGGTCTAGGGGTGAGGGTTCATCCCAACAAGGTCGGGCGGAATCGGGGGAGTCTCGGTTCCGATCTGTGGAATGTTGGAAAAGATTTGATGAAAATGAATTCGTGATTATGAATTGTCGATACCTAAACAAGTCTTATTTTCAAGAAAAATCTCCTCAGATTGCCGAAATGATCACATATTTTGGGTTAGACCAGTTAGTCTACTGTCAGCGTGACATTAACCTGGACCTATGTAAAGAATTTTTTGCAAATCTCACGTGCATTAATTCTGATAGTGGCCTATATGAGTCCATGGTAGCAGGAGTATGCATCCCCTTTTCATCCATTGTGTTAGGTGAATTTTTTGGGTGTAGGGCATCTCATAATGCATTCACTTATTTCCCTACCGTTGTTGAGCCCTTTACCTTTCCTGATGTTACCATTGATCAGTTCCACATGCATTACTTTAGAAGACATCGGCGTGATACAGAGCATATCTTTGACACTAAGCATATGAGTCTTTTTAGTCATGTTATGTATAAGATTGTCTTAGAGTGTCTCTTGCCCATTGTCACCAAGGGGCGGGCTAGGATTAGACTGCCATATTTGGTGATGATGTATGCCTTGGAGAGGAGGCTTGACATAGATATTTCTCTGCATGTGTTTACATCCATTTGTCACTTTTCCCATAGTGTCAATGGGAAGATTTACATGTCATTCTGCCATGTCCTGACCGAGTTCTTCGAGTCTCGGGGTATACGCGTGTCTAGCGGTCAGGTCCGTCACCTATCCAAGGATTATGATCAGATTGGCACACACGCCAGTTATCCTTGGCAGGTATCGAGTGCAGGCAGGGGGAGTTTGTCTGGAGGCAGCGTCCTGAGTCCTCCAGTTCAGATGAGGAGCATGCTAAGGGAGTTACACGAGAGGAGTTCTTCCAACTTCGGTCGGAGGTTCATGGCCTCCGGGAGGACCTCCATAGTTTTCAGCAACAACACATGGACTTCCAGCAGACCATTCAGGGGGAGGTTCACGGCATCTCACGATTTTGTCAGGGGTTTCGGAGCCAGCAGGATGAGATGCTTGAGACGAAACGACAGCTGCACCTCACATATCAGGCCCCTCCTCCTCCTCCTCCTCCTCCTCCAGACGATGATGGCATGCAGTAGATAGGACTTGACTTGTTGGTTTAGTGTTGAGAGTATTTTACTTGGCTGTATTTTTGTCTCTCAAACACTATTTCATTTTGGGCTATGTATTATTTGATTACTTCAGGGCTACGACCCTTGTGACACTTTATGCTTCACTTTGACTTATGCATGAACTTTTGAATTTATGGTTATATTGCCTTCATTTCAATTCATGATATGTTGTTGAAATAATGTTTTATTAAAATTTATGGATTGCTATTAAATTATATGTTTTGAAATATAAGAAATATTTTTGTTTATGCTTTTATGATATGTTTTGAAATCTCATGCCATGACTTCATATTGATTATATTGCTTAAAATTCAGTGGTTAATTTTGAGTGATGAGATTTTTATACATAAGTGTTGGTGCAGAATGCACCCAAGTCAAACCTGTGTTTTGATAATGGCAACAGAGGTCAAAAGTTAAGTCTTACTTGTTTTCTAACAAGTTAATCTAGTGTGCAGGAAAAGCCCTAGCGAAGGACTGCTAGGCACTGGCGAAGGAATGCCAGGGAAACAAGCCCTAGCGAAGGACCGCTAGGCACTGGCGAAGGAATGCCAGAGTCAAAAGCCCTAGCGAAGGACTGCTAGGCGCCAGGCGAAGGATAGCTTGGGACTGAAACCCTAGCGAAGGGCAGCTCGGCATCCAAGACCTAACAAAGGACCGTCAGGCAAAAGTCCAACCAGAGGAACGGTTGACATCAGGTAAACTCTCCCGAGAGGAGTAGGTGAGGACGCGTTCCCCGTCGAGGGAACAGTAGGCGTCGGTTCGACCTAGGGCTCCATTTTGGAGACCAAAGTCAGAACCAAGACAGCTAAGGCTGTATAAACAAATATTTTATTGCTTTATTGTGTTTTGGACTAACCCTGGATGCAAGACCAAAGGAAGGAGTGTCTGCAGCTCAGATAGCCTCAAAGGAATGAGGTAGTGGCTGAGTAGGGCGCCCGGAGTGTTCCGGGCGCCCCCAAGGTGCATACAAAACAAGTAAAGAGAAAAAGGGTTCGAATAGCTACTGGGCCGGGCGCCCCCATGCGCATGCCTCGAACCAGAAGCCATCGAAGTCAAGCAGATAACGCTTGACCCGGTCAATCCGGGCGCCCCGAGCGCTCCGGGCGCCTCGGTCAAAGCGGATCCAGAGGATAGACGCTGACCGAGACCTTTGCGGATCAAAGGCCACGTGGGGGGCGCCCCCGACGTCCCGGGCGCCCCCAGGCCCTATATAAAGGACCCTCGACCAAGGCTTCAACACATCATTCTTCTCAACGTCTCAAAGCTCTTCTACGCTCGTGCCTTGCTCCGGAAACACTCCAACTCGAGCCGACGACGTCCCGCTGCCCCGAAAAAGTCAATACACTCCGGACGTCGGTAACGAAGAGCGCAATTCTTTATTATTATTTTAGTGCACTTACTTTGTAACTAAATTCTGTAAACTATTATTGCGCTTCATATAGAATTGCCCAAAGTAAACGGTCAACGACTGTGGGCCTTGGAGTAGGAGTCAACACAGGCTCCGAACCAAGTAAAATCGACTGTGTCTTTGTGTTGTGCTTTTTAAACTTCCGCTGTGCAATTGCTCTTTACGAAAATCCGAACGATTTCCGATATTCACCCCCCCTCTATCGGTTTTCTCGATCCAACAAGTGGTATCAGAGCGGGGAAGTTCAAACCTGGTGCAACCACCAGTTTGAAAATTTTTTTCGGATTTTTATTTTTCTATTTTTTCCCTTACGAATTTTTCGTTAAATATTTCATTCGATTTTTTTTAAGCGAGGTTGGTGCAACACCCCTCGTTATTTAATTTATCCAGCACTACTAATCCAAGACCTAGTCTTGGAAAATTCATTTTTCTGTTAGTTTTCTGTTTCAGATGGCCATGCAAGAGGGATTTAGCACCGCCAGACCTCCACTCTTCAGTGGAGAAGACTTTTCCTACTGGAAAAACCGCATGGAGGTCCACCTGAAAACTCAGGTGGACATGTGGATCATCATCCAGTCCGGTCTGGAGATCCCCAAAAACGCCGAAGGACTTCCTCAAAGCTACACAGAGTGGGACACCGCTCTGAAACGAAAAATCGAAGACGACGCTAAAGCGACTCAGACTCTTCAATGCGGATTGACGAAAGAAGAGCTGAACCGGGTGGACCCCTTCAACAGTGCGAAGGAGCTTTGGGCAAAACTGATTGAGCTGCACGAAGGGACATCAGATACTCGGATCAGTAAAAGGGATCTGCTTCTAAACAAACTCTACACTATCAAGATGGCAGACAACGAGACAGTAGCCCAGCTCCACGCACGAATCAAGAATTGATGAACGGTCTCCACACAATAGGTCACGAGGTTGAAAACCGTGACTTAATAAGGTATGCCTTAAACGCTTTCCCTAGAAACACCTTGTGGGCATCTATGGTAGATGCATACAAGGTCTCTAGGGATCTTTCAAAAATAAAATTAGATGAATTGTTTTCCGAACTAGAACTGCACGAACAAACTAACACCAATATAGTCGAGAAAGGTATTGCTTTCGTTGCAGGTAAAATCGGAAGGACAACAAAGAAGAAACCTGAACCCGAACCTGAGTCTAACTCAGACTCAGACTCAGAAGAAGAAGATGGAGATCAAACTAAGCTGGTCCGGCTCGCTCGAAGCTACTACAAGGAGCTGAAGAACCGAACCAACAAACGGAAAACCGGCGAAGAAAGGACGAACCAGCTGAACCCGCAAACAAGCCCAATGTGACCTGCTACGAGTGCAAGAAAAAGGGCCACTACAAGTCAGAGTGCCCTAACCTAAAGGAGACAAAAAGGACGAGAAGAAAGAAGGCACTGCAAGCAACCTGGGACGAATCTTCCTCAGAAGAAGAAGAAGAGGCACCCCAGTCCAACCTCCTAGCTCTGACCGCCTCAGAAGAAGTCGGAACCGAATCAGAAACAGAACAGGAGGACGGCGAGCTAACCTTCACAGAAGACGGAGAAATTAAGGTAACTGGTTTTAATAGATCTCAATTAAGTGAATTAATTTCATTTCTTTCTCGAGATTTGGCAAAAGCCAAACTCCGAGTCGAGTCCCTCCGACAGGAAGTAAAACTCCTGAAAGAGAGAGCTGACTCTAAACCCTTAACCGAGAAGGTTCAGGAAGGAACTCCTACTCAAGTTGAAAAACTTGAAAAGGAGAACTCCTCCCTGAAACTCAGGTTAAGGATCTTAGATCAGCTTTAGAACGATTTACATCTGGTTCCAAGGGTCTTGACATGATCCTTGGAAAATAGAAATCAGTTCTAAATCGATCCGGACTGGGCTATAGAACCAAATCCCAGCAAAGATCTTACTTTGCTATACTGAATCAGTCCAGAGGTAAAATTCAGGCATGGGTACGTAAACTATACCTGAACAAATCGGCTGGATCAAATCAGTATTGGATCCCCAAGGACAAGATTCACATCTTGCCTAACCATCACCGTGGCTTTAGTCCAGGGGGAGCCAAACTGAAAACTATATTCATTATTAGATAAAATTGTTATTCTTGATTGCAATATGATTGTTTGCTTGTTTATTTAAATTTCTGCAATTTACCATGCTTAGACTTAGGCTACTTCAAGGACTAAACAAACTTAACTGAAACTTGACAACATAGTATTGGGTGGAGGTGAGATGATAGTACGTTAGGGAAGCCAATTTGGCGGAACTAGCCGAAGCTACCGATCCAAGACCCAAACTAGTTAGACTAGAAATTTTTCAAAGAATTTTTGAAAATGAAATTTCATTATAGGCTTTGTCAAGGAAAGGGCGGATGATCCCATAAGGCTACGGCCAAAGAAGACCTAGTGCCTCGCCAAGACCTGGAAGCCAATTTTTGAAATTCAAATTCAAATTTTCATTGTCAAATTCGAATCTAACACAAAACTTCAGTTATTTGTAGATTTAAACATCTTTTCAAAAATTTCAAAATTGATTAAGTTTTCAAAAATTTAATTGTTTTCAAAATTTAATTGTTTTCAAAATTAATCAAAATTTTCAAATCAGTCTTAACTATCAAAACCTGTCTCACGAAACCTATAAGGCTAACGTGATTGAAAACCCTAGATTTTGGGTGAGATAGACTAGGCAGTGAAACTCAATTTAAGCTATTCTTGACTCTAATTGGATCCAAATCAAGAAAACTCTTTATGTGTAGGAACATAAAGATTTGGACCAATGGATGTTGGATAGCGGTTGCTCCAGACACATGACTGGAGATAAATTGAAGTTCACCAAGTTCAAGTTCAAAAACCTAGGCTCAGTGGCATTTGGCAATAATGCTACACTCAAGGTAATTGGGTCAGGTAATATTGAACTTAAATCCGATTTCATTATTAAGAAAGTTCTATTGGTTGAAAACTTTAATTTTAACTTGCTTAGCATAAGTCAGTTATGTGATTCTGGTTATATAGTCACTTTTAACAATTCCAACTGCCTAATTAAAAATGTACAAAACTCAGAAATCATGCTTAAGGGCACTAGGAAAAATAATGTATACATTATAAACCTTCCCCTTGTACCCAAATGTATGTTAACTCAATTAGAACAATCAAACCTCTGGCATAGGAGATTAGGTCATACCAATCTAAGAACTATCTCAAAAATTACCCAACTTGGCTTAATCAAAGGTATTCCCAAAATTAAAAATAATGAAAACCTAATATGTGAATCTTGTAATCAAGGTAAACAAACCAAATCCAATCACAAACTAACCCAATCTGATTTAACTCAAACTACACTTGAGCTCCTACACCTTGACCTGTTTGATTCACATGGAGCCAAGTCACTAAGCGGGAACCGATACTGCTTAGTAATAGTTGATGATTACTCTAGGTTTACCTGGGTTAGGTTTCTAAAAGCCAAAGATGAAACCCTAAACCTATTTAATGAGTTCTGTAAACTAATTGAAAATCAAAACGACACTAAAATTAAAAGACTTAGGAGTGATCACGGGGGAGAGTTTGAAAATCAACGATTCGGGGAATTCTGTAAGGTAAATGGGTACCTACATGAATTTTCATGTCCTAGAACCCCCCAACAAAATGGGATAGTCGAGCGAAGGAATAGAACATTACAAGAAGCCGCTAGGGCTATGCTCAATGAATTTAATTTAGCAAACCAATTTTGGGCAGAAGCAATTGGTACGGCTTGTTATGTCCAAAATAGGGTTTTGATTAACAAGCGACACAACAAAACCCCCTATGAACTGTACTACCATAGACTCCCAAACCTACACTACCTAAGGGTCTTTGGATGCAAAGTCCATATCCTAAACACCAAAGACTATTTAGGAAAATTTCAGTCCAAGTCAATCCTAGGTACCTTCCTAGGATATTCAACCACAAGTAGAGCCTATAGAGTTTACAATAAACAAACTAAGAAAATTGAAGAAACAACAAACTTAATTTTTGATGAAGAAATCAACTCAACATCTAATAATCCAGATTTAACCTCATCAAACTCTGACCAAGAAAATAATGAACAAACTATTGAACCCTTAGTTGAACCCTTAAACGAATTAACCATTGAACCAATTAATGAGTCAACTGAACCAAGTATCGAACCAACAAATGAACCAGCCCAAAGAGTCGAATCAAATAGTGAACCAATCTGACCAGCCGGACCTGAGGCTGAACCAAGCTCTAGAAGAACCAAGAAACCCAGACTCAGTCACTCAACCAATCAAATTGTGGGTGATCCAACTCTAGGAGTCAGGACTAGATCCTCCTATAGAAACCTTAGTCAAATAGCTATGATATCTAAAATAGAACCCAAAACTATAGATGAAGCCCTACCTGACCCTGACTGGATCATAGCTATGCAAGAAGAATTAGCCAATTTGAGAGGAACCAAGTCTGGGAACTAGTGCCTAAACCTGAAGGCAAATCCATCATAGATACTAAGTGGGTCTTTAGGAATAAGTTGAATGATCAAGGAGAAATAGTCAGAAATAAAGCTCGCTTAGTAGCAAAGGGTTTCAGCCAAGTAGAAGGATTAGACTACGATGAAACATATGCCCCAGTAGCTAGACTTGAGTCCATTAGAATGTTGTTAGCCTTTGCATCCCATAAAGGATTTAAATTATATCAAATGGATGTAAAGTCAGCCTTTTTAAATGGATTCATTAAAGACGAAGTCTATGTAGGACAACCCCTAGGGTTTGAGGACTTAGCCAAACCTAACCACGTTTACAAACTAACCAAAGCATTATATGGGCTAAAACAAGCACCTAGGGCCTGGTATGAACGGTTATCAACCTATTTAACTTCTAAAGAATTTAATCAAGGCCAAATTGACTCAACTTTATTTATTAAAACCCTAGGAAAAGATATATTCATTGCCCAAATTTATGTAGATGACATAATCTTTGGATCCACCAACACCAACTTCCTAAAAGAATTTGTCAAGATAATGGAAGATGAATTTGAAATGAGCTTAGTTGGTGAGCTTACCTTTTTCCTAGGACTACAAATCAAACAAACTAGGGATGGTAACTACGTTCATCAATTCAAATATGCTAAAGAGTTAATAAAGAAATTTAAAATGGATAACTCTAAAAGCATAAGTACCCCCATGGCCACTAATGTAAAAATAGATAGTGACCCTGATGGTAAACCAGTAGACCTTAAGCTCTATAGGAGTATGATAGGTAACCTACTGTACCTTACAGCCAGTAGACCCGATATTCTTTTTGCTGTAGGGATGTGTGCTAGATACCAAACCTGTGCTAAGGAAACACACTTAGCAACCCTAAAAAGAATACTAAGATATGTAAAGGGCACCCTAAATGTAGGGATTTGGTATCCTAGGACCTCAACTTTTGACTTGACAGGATACTCAGATTCTGACTATGTTGACTGTAAATTAGATAGAAAGAGCACAAGTGGAAGCTGCCAACTGTTAGGACAGAGTCTAGTTAGTTGGTGCAGCAGAAAACAACACTGTGTAGCTCTGTCCACAACTGAAGCTGAGTATGTGGCCTTAGGAGAGTGTGTTGCTCAACTTTTATGGATGATGCACACACTTAAGGACTTCCAGCTCAACTACACCCAAACTCAAGTATTTATTGACAATATAAGTTCAATTAATTTAACTAAGAACCCAATCCAACACTCTAGAATCAAACATATAGAAGTCAAACATCATTTTGTAAGAGACCATGTAGCCAGGGGTAAAATAGTACTTAAGTATATTGACTCTAAATCTAACCTAGCTGATATATTCACAAAACCCTTATCTGAATCTGAGTTCATCTCACTAAGAAGGCAGTTAGGATTGTGCTCTGTAGAATAGATTAAATTTTTTTCTGCTCTACTTGATTTAAAATTTTTTTTTCCTAAAAATAGAATTTGAAAAACTGTTTTACTTAATTTCAAAATCAGTTTTCATTTTTCAACTTAGTTTTATTTTTTCAAAACTACCCCCTTTTCAAAACTAGGGTTTTTCGAAAATGGACTTAGCCTAGGCCCTAACCCTAGAACTGCATGCACCTATAGACTTAGAAACCATCATCTCACAAGCACCTTAGGGTACTTTTGATTGATAACCTAGAAAGGGTTGAGATGCTTAGGTCTTTGCCTTAATTCAAGATGCTTTAAGTCAGTGCATCTGCAGTAATTGGGGCACTAAATACAACTTACACAGCAATCAAGTTAAGTGTCAAGTTTAGAAAATCTAACTTGAACAGAAACACTTAACTTGACTAACCCTAGCAAAAACTACTGTTTCTAACAGTTAGTAAGTAGCTAATTGGGTTAGACAGGTCCCTACAGAGAAAATTGATTGATTTAGTTTAAAGTTTAACTATGAATTGGTTCAGTACAGCAAAATCTTACTTATTTCCTTTATGCAATCTTATTTCTGCTATATTTATCTGTTTTGATATATGGCAAAGGGGGAGAGATAGGAAAGGAGAAAGTAAATATTCAAAAAGTTTTCAAAAATTGACTAAAGTTCTTAAGCTTTCAAAATTTGGCTAAGTACTCAAACTTTCAAAATTTTTACTTAAGCTTTCAAAATTTGGCTAAGTAATCAAGCTTTCAAAATTTTTACTTAAGCTTGTCAAATTTTTAAGCTTGAGTTTTTCAAAATTGCATATGTACTTTATTTACTAAGTACTTAGGTTTTTCAAAATTACTATGTACTTAAGCTTTTCAAATCCTACTAAGTACTTAAGCTTTTCAAACCTTATTAAGTACTTAAGTTTTCCAAATATACTAAAATGTACTAAGTACTTAAGTTCTTCTTAATCCTACTAAGTACTTAAGCCAATACATTCAAAACTTTTGAGCACTTCAAAACTTAAAGCTTCAAATTTTTTAAGTCCTCTAAAATTATGCTTCAAAAACTCTCCTATGTACTTTTAACTTAAGTTGTTGAAAAATTTCTAAGTACATAAAACTTAAGTTTTTCAAAGTACAAGTAAAGTTTTTTTAACCCCACGAATTTTTGAAAAATCTAGGGGGAGATTCCTTCAAGGGGGAGGGAACAAAATTTAACACTTTTATGTTTGCTTAAACTTAACTTTTTGAACTGGGGTTGCCATAAATCAAAAAGGGGGAGATTGTTGGTGCAGAATGCACCCAAGTCAAACCTGTGTTTTGATAATGGCAACAGAGGTCAAAAGTTAAGTCTTACTTGTTTTCTAACAAGTTAATCTAGTGTGCAGGAAAAGCCCTAGCGAAGGACTGCTAGGCACTGGCGAAGAAATGCCAGCGAAACAAGCCCTAGCGAAGGACCGCTAGGCACTGGCGAAGGAATGCCAGAGTCAAAAGCCCTAGCGAAGGACTGCTAGGCGCCAGGCGAAGGACAGCTTGGGACTGAAACCCTAGCGAAGGAATGCTAGGCACCGAGCGAAGGGCAGCTCGGTATCCAAGACCTGACAAAGGACCCTCAGGCAAAAGTCCAACTAGAGGAACGGTTGGCATCAGGTAAACTCTCCCGAGAGGAGTAGGTGAGGACGCGTTCCCCGTCGAGGGAACAGTAGGCGTCGGTTCGACCTAGGGCTCCATTTTGGAGACCAAAGTCAGAACCAAGACAGCTAAGGCTGTATAAACAAATATTTTATTACTTTATTGTGTTTTGAACTAACCCTGGATGCAGGACCAAAGGAAGGAGTGTCTGCAGCTCAGATAGCCTCAAAGGAATGAGGTAGTGGCTGAGTAGGGCGCCCGGAGTGTCCCGGGCGCCCCCAAGGTGCATACAAAACAAGTAAAGAGAAAAAGGGTTCGAATAGCTGCTGGGCCGGGTGCCCCCGTGCTCCCGGGCGCCCCCGCTGCTCCCGGGCGCCCCCATGCGCATGCCTCGAACCAGAAGCCATCGAAGCCAAGCAGATAACGCTTGACTCGGTCAATCCGGGCGCCCCTAGCGCTCCGGGCGCCCCGGTCAAAGCGGATCCAGAGGATAGACGCTGACCGAGACCTTTGCGGATCAAAGGCCACGTGGGGGGCGCCCCCGACGTCCCGGGCGTCCCCAGGCCCTATATAAAGGACCCTCGACCAAGGCTTCAACACATCATTCTTCTCAATGTCTCAAAGCTCTTCTACGCTAGTGCCTTGCTCCGGAAACACTCCAACTCGAGCCGACGACGTCCCGCTGCCCCGAAAAAGTCAATACACTCCGGACGTCGGTAACGAAGAGCGCAATTCTTTATTATTATTTTAGTGCACTTACTTTGTAACTAAATTCTGTAAACTATTATTGCGCTTCATATAGAATTGCCCAAAGTAAACGGTCAACGACCGTGGGCCTTGGAGTAGGAGTCGACACAGGCTCCGAACTAAGTAAAATCGACTGTCTTTGTGTTGTGCTTTTTAAACTTCCGCTGTGCAATTGCTCTTTACGAAAATCCGAACGATTTTCGATATTCACCCCCCCCCCCTCTATCGGTTTTCTCGATCCAACAATAAGTGTTGGAACTCAGATGACTAGAGAGGGGGGGTGAATATAGCCAATCACTTTGATTTCAAAGACTTAGCAAGTTTCTGCACTTAGAGTTGTTAGTAGCACAGTGGAAGTATGAAAAATAGAATGTGCAGAAACTAAAACAGAGAACTAACTAGCAAGATTAGCAAGATCGCTAACAAGGAGGATTTACAAGGTTCGGGGATAACTTGACCCTACTCCTTGGCGTGCCCTTAAGGTGGGTGATCCCTTGATCGTCGGCAGATCAAGCCCCGGTTATCACCGGATAAGAAATAACCTCCTTCTCGGTGGAGAAACCTCTCCACAGCGCGTTTCAATCACAGATTTAAGTTTAAGCACAAAGAAACAACAAGAAAGATCTTACTCAAACACTTAGCAAGGACAAGAACACAGCAAGCTTTCCCGAGCTCCACCCAGCGGCGATCTCACGCAAGAGACCCTTCCTCGTATCTTCCCGCTGTCGGACTCCCAGCTCCTTGTTCTCTCCTTCAAGCGCTCAAGTAAGGGAAGGTTACTTCAAGTTTTCAGCAGCTTGCTCAAGAGGATGAAACTTCAGAACGTGCAAGCTTGATGTGGAGAACACAAGTGCGGCAAGAACTCAAACACAAGCTGTAGAACACTGCTTCACCGAAGCTGTCTTCCGCCTCTTTTGTTTCTCCACTCACCAACAGATGACCTCATCTCCAGCAGCCTCCAGCTGCCTCACTGCCAACGCCAGCTACCACTGAACCCTTACTGAACTTCCTGAGCTCCCTCAGCCAAGCTTCAGTCAGCGGCTTCAGTCCTACAGCCCCAACCGTTGCAACCTGAGATGAGAAACGGACAAACCTGCTCCAAGGAAAGCCTCCATTGACTCCTCCTTGAGTGTTTGAATCCTCCCTTGTCACCTGCAGCTTAATCAGACTGTTAGAGCAGTGTATCACACAGTAAATTAAGTATCAGATGTAAGTGGCAGTGAATCGGATACGTTCAGACGCGATCAGAGCGTCTGACAGTGCAATTTGAATTAAAGTGATCGGTCACCGGACCAATCAGAGAGCCTCCTGATCGGTCACCAAACCGATCAGGCTGGGTCCAGACCGATCAGGCTCCGTCCTGATCGATCCCCAACGCTCAATTAGAAATTGTGATTTCTTGGGACTCTCCTGGATCGATCACCAGACCGATCCCAGGTTATGGATCGATCACCCGACCGATCCACCCCTTATATTGGGCGATTTCTGAGTTTCCCAGCCTAAGCCTTCTGATCGATCAACTGACCGATCAGGGGTTCTCCTGATCGGTCACCAGTCCGATCAGATCATCACCAGACCGATCAGGCACCGCCCTGATCGATCTTAGTGAGGAACCCGCGAAGCTGGATCATTCTCCAGAACGGTTTGCACAGTGATCCTGATCGGTCACCAGACCGATCAGGAGCAGATCAGCAAGGGAACTCAACCTCACTGTTCGCTCCCTGATCGGTCACCAGACCGATCAGGAACCAGTCAGTGGGTGAATCGCATACTCCCTGATCGGTCACTAGATCGATCAGGAGCAGCACAGTAGGTTCCCAATCTCACTGTGTGCTCCCTGATCGGTTACCAGACCGATCAGTCATCGCTGGATCGGTCTCCAGACCGATCCACGAAGGAGCAGTGTGCCAGATTCCTTGATCGGTCACCAGACCGATCCAGGGACTCAAACCTAGCCCTCTAAGCTAAGTTTTCATCCACCTTAGCCCTCCAAGCTAAGGATTTTTCACCTAACTCTCCAAGTTGGGAATTTTCACCTAACCCTCCAAGTTAGGACTTTTCACCTAGCCCTCCAAGCTAGGACTTTTCACCCAACCCTTCCGAATTAGGACTTTTCCAAACCTAGCCCTCCAAGCTAGGACCTGACCCTCAAAGCCAGGACTTTTTCACCTAATTCTCCAATATGGGAATTTGCACCTAACCCTCCAAGTTAGGACTTTTCACCTAGCCCTCCAAGCTAGGACTTTTCACCCACCTCTTCCGAATTAGGACTTTTCACACACCTAGCCCTCCAGGCTAGGATTTTCAATACCATGCCTGATCCCCGATTAGGACTTAATCATAATCCATGTCATGCCTGATCTCCGATCAGGACTTAATCATAATCAATAATCATCCACCTAAACTAAAATCGATGTCAACACCAAAACAACAATCAGGGCAAGACTGCATCAACAATAAGGGCATAAGAGAGGTGTTTATATATGTCTCTAGGGTTAAGAGATAAATAGGGGGAGGTTTATATCATATTGAGAATACATATGAAAAAGGGAAGATTTGAGGACAATTACTTGTGTAAATTGATAATGGTTAAAGTTGGCAAACACAAGGAACCATGAATAAAGTTCAAAGTTGATACAAAATGTCAAGTTTTGAGGATATTTGAGTTTGTACCAAAAGTCAAGCACATTTGACATTTTTCATGAAACTATATTTTTCTAGGGTAGAGTATATCCTAACAAATGTGCTTGCAAAATTTTACATATTTCCAGATTTTTTAGAATTTTCTAGAGGTTTCTGAAATTCGGCTGGAATTTCAGAATTTACAGTATCAGTCGACTGCTCTGGGGGGCAGTCGACTGATGTCTCTGTGGGTTGGGGAAACAGAGGGAAATCAGGGACCAATCGACTGCCCCAGGGGCAGTCAACTGGTAAGGCTAAATGTTGATTTCTTAGGGGTTTTTCAGAAATTGGTTGAGTTCATTTTGGCACCAGGGGTAGGGTAGCTTGGGGCAATCTTTTGATGGTGCCAAAGGGGGAGAACTTGGGGTGTTAAGTTAGGTTTAACTTGACAAAAGATAGTGTGTGTTACGGAGTTAAGTTGGGAATAACATAACTTGGTGTTAAGTGTTAAGTTGGGGATAACTGAACTTGGTATTGTGCTTGTGGTGTTAAGTTGGGTAGAATTTAACTTGTTGTGTTGTGGTAAGAATTGAAAATTGGGAGAAAGCATAGGTTAAGGGGGAGGTTGTCTCTTGTTTGTTATGCTTTGATTTTCAATTGCTATTACTATTATTGATTGTGTTTACCTAACTTAACATATTGTCACACATCAAAAAGGGGAGATTGTTAGGGCAATCGACCATAATATGATCTGGAGGATCATGAGTTTTGATGTGTGTGGTCAATATGGTTAAGTTAGGGTTTGTTGTTGGACTAACATGTGAATGTGAGTGTGCAGGTTTGCAGGTACACATAGACTTGGTTGATGTCTTTAGGTGAAGGGTGGCATGGAGGCAAGCTGGAGGCTTGTGTGTGCACCTGAGGGACCGTGGATAGCAGGGATGATGAGCCGAGGGACGCGGAGTTCGAGGAGTACGGAAGGGTGGCATGGAGGCAAGCTGGAGGCTTGTGTGCGCTCCTGAGGGACGAGGGCCAAAGATGAAGAGGGCGTGAAGGCAACAGTCGAGGCTGCTCGTGAAGAGTTGACCAGGTTGTGAGGGTCCAAATGTGAGTGGTTGTAGTCAGGGACTAAGTCGGGAGGGTTCGAGTGCGGAGAGAAATGTACTCGTGGAGTGTAACCCTAGGCTTAGTAAAGGACTAGTCGACTGCTCCTAGAGCAGTCGACTAGCAGCGGCCAGTTTAGACTCGGGCTCTATTTAAAGGAGCTCGTTTCATGCTTTTGTTTCTTGGTGAAACTTGCTTAGTCAAAGCTAGTTAGTAGCCTATTGTACTCAGGTAGTGTCCAGATCTTGTGGAGACGTTTCTCCACCCACAAGGAGCTACGTGATCTAGCCGGAGGTGCTCCGGGGAATCATCCATCGACGGATTAGGGATCGCCCACCTTACGGGCAGCCGTGGAGTAGGAGTTTATCTCCGAACCACATACATCGGAGTGTCATTCTCTTTCGTTAGTTTTAGTTTCTTTATTATTCCGCTTGCGCGCTAACGATTGTAGGAAGAAAACAAGAAAATTGCTATTCACCCCCCCCCACCTCTAGCAAGGAGCATCGATCTAACATTCTCCCCTAACAGCTTCAAGTCATGGAAATTGACATGTCCGAGCCTTACATGTCATAACCAGGTTGGGTCTTCTAGGCTTGCTAGGAGACAAACTTGCTTGAATGTCTTCAAGGTTATCTTGTATAAGCGATTTTGTGTTTGCATTACCAGCATCAAGAGTTTCCTGCTCCTATCAATCACCTTCAATCTCCTTCCATGCACACCTCGTTCCCAGTTTCTATCAATTGACCAAGACTTATGATATTACTACAAAAGTTTCGGAATGTAGTATACCTCGTGAAGAGCCTTCTGATCACCGTTCTTGCATTCGAACACAACCGTCCCCTTGCCCGTGATCTCAATGGTTGATCCATCGCCAAACCTCACCCTCCTATTGATGGTTTCATCTAGTTCTTGAAACTTCTCACGATGGCCAATCATGTGGTTGTTGGCACTATTGTCAAGGTACCAGACGTCTTTATCTGCCCCTTTCTTTATGCTGCGATACATCTCCAGTAGAAACCTTTCTTCACTGAGCAGAATGATATCATGCCGCTCACGCCTAGCGTGAGACACCTCGTGGGACACGCTCATCATCAGTGCTGGCTCTCCATCGGTGGCGCAAGTGATGTGAGCCTCATCATCACAACACTTGTTGTAGCATTCGGACGCATGATGCCCCATTTTCTTACTATTGAAATACTTTATATGACTCTTGTCACGAGTGTCACTGTTGTTGCCGCTATTGCCTCCTGCATTGTCTTGGCGCTGTGTACTGTTAGGATCGTTTCTGGTACGCTAGAGGGGGGTGGATAGCGATTCCCGGTTCGTTCTTGTACCTACGTTGTTAGTTGCACAGCGAAAACAAAAATAAAAATAACAAAGAACGCTAACAAACCAGGTTTTACTTGGTATCCACCCCGGCCGGGTAACTAATCCAAGAATCCGTCGGTGGATCACTCCCCGGATAACCTCCGGCTAGTCCTTGTTGCTACTTGTGGGTGGAGAAACATTGCCACAGCACCTTGACACGATCTGGACTCAATAGACTACTAACAAGCCTTAACCAAGCTTGATTCGTCAAGAAACTCAGCCACCACGAAGTCCTCTTTAAATAGGACTCGAGGCTGATTTCTCGCTACCAGTCGACTGCCCCCAGAGCAGTCGACTGGTGCCAGCCAAATTCGACCGTTGACAGCCCCAACGTTCGAATTCTGCCAGCTCACTAGCCGCTACCAGTCGACTGCCAAAATGGCAGTCGACTGGCCTAGGGTCCAGAACCTACTGTGAGTTTCTGTTTGCGCTGGCAGTCGATTGTTATAACACCAGTCGACTGCCTAGCCTCTACAAACACTCTTTCTCACTCTCTTTACCCTCGTCGACATGTGCCTTGAAGCATTCTCCCTTGGCTTGCTCCTTGAAGTCCTCTTCCACCGCCTATCGTCCCTCGGATGCGCACGCAAGTCCTCGACCTGCCTCCATGTCAACCTTCACGTGTGCCCTTTGAAGTCCACTTCTCAGCTTGCCCTTGGAGTCATCTTCCCTCGGCTCTTGTCTCTTGCCTTAGCTGACTCTTCACCAGCAGCCTTGACTATTGCCTTTGCGCCCTCTTCATCTTCGGCCCTCGTCCCTCGGATGCACACAAGCCTCCAGCTTATCTCCATGCCATCCTTCACGTACGCCTCGAAGTCCACACCCCTAGACTCATCATCCCTGCTATATCAGGTCCCTCGGGTGCTCACAAGCCTCCAGCTTGTCTCCATGCAACCTTTCACCATACCGAAGTCGTCCAACCAAGTCAATATGTGTAAACTTGTACAACATGCACACTCACATACTCATATTAGTACACAAGGGAAAACCTAACTTAAACCTTTTGCCCAAACATCAAAACACAAGGTCACTTCGGACCTTAGATTGCCTCAACAATCTCCCCCTTTTTGATGTTTGGCAATATGTTTAAGTTAGGGAAACAAATAGTAATAAAGAATAGCAAAAACAATGCTAAATAAATGCATATGCAATGCATACATGGATCCTATCCCAAGGCATCCCACACCTAACCCTTCAAGTTAGGAATTTTCACCAAATCGGGCTTTTTAAGGCTTCTCCCAAGCCCCCCCTGCATTGGACTTACAAAGGCTTTTTAAGAACCTCTCAATGGTTCCCCTTACGCAAAGAATGGAGCAACTATGCTCCCCCTTAATCTTAGCTCCCCCTAAACCTAGGGTTTCTAGCAAAGTTGTGTTTGGTTTCCCAACTTAAACCCAACACTTTTCCCCCTTTGCCTAACATCAACAATAACCCAATAATAACCCAATTATCGGTTCTTTTAATCCCCAATGATCGTAAACATAGTGTACTAGCCCCCCATACACTTGTTTTACATCATTTGGACACTAAACCAGCTGCTGATACAAAACTCAGCATTGACCAGTCGACTGCCCCCAGGCAGTCGACTGATACTCTGAAAGTCTGAAATTTCAGCATTTCTGACGAAATTCAGAAATGCGTCAAAAATTCCACAAATCTCCAAAAATTCTCAAATTTTGTGGAGAGGTTTGTGGTACCCATACCTACTTGGAAAAAATATATTCCAAAATGTATCTATCACCATTCCCAAGTTTGACACAAAATCCAAAAAGTAGCAAAAAGGTTCACTCAAACCTTAACCAAAAGTCCTAGTTTTGGTTTCCCTTTGATATCTCTGCCCATGCCAACTCACAATGCGTCCCTAGCATTGATTTACAATGCAATTACACATCAAAAACTAATCTTCATGCTATATGACCCCAAAGTCATATTTCCATGCATGAAACCCAAAATACCATGCCAAAACCCAAGAATTGAGACTCAAGCCCGTCTCCAATTCTTTTGGCACACTCCATGGTCCATATAGACCTCTAGGAGCACCCCCTCCCATGGTCCATTTACCATATATCCCAAAGGCTACTAGAGCTTCCCCTTGATCTCTTAGCCCTTGCCACCTCCCTAGGTGACTCAACCATCACTAGGCCACATCGGTGTTCCACCGGTGACTCTTGGCCTACAAACTTGACACTCTTAACCTTAGACACCTCATCTTTGGTTAAGTCCTTCTTTTCCCTTTAAATGGAATCCCCTTGCCATTTTTGGACTCCCTCTTCTTGCCATAATCATATGCTATCCTAGTATATCTCTTCCCCTTGGCATGGGAGTTCTTAGACCGGTATCCCAACCCCGATCTATCATTGGTGCAGTTTAAACCACCCAACACCATGTCTAAACTCTTAGATCCAATAGTGAATCTCTCTAGGGTTTTCTTCAATCTATCAAGCTTTTCCCTTAAAGCTTGATTCTCCCTTTCTAGGTTCTTAAACCTAGAATCCACATGTCCGCTTTGGACATTCCTAGACCTACCCTCCTTTCTAGGCACATTCCTCCCATTTTTGAGATTTTTGCCTTGATCCTTAGGTCTAGAGGTCTTTGGTTTTTCATGATGCATGACCTTTCAAGGGTTTTGATCTACCTTGTTAACCTTAGTCCTATCATTATACTTGAAACTAAAGTTATGCACCATTAAGCATTTTTCATGAGCTCTAGCATGCATGGATGAATGATTTGCATTATCTTTAACATTCATGGAGGAATTTACTTGTTAGGATCGTTTCTGGTACGCTAGAGGGGGGTGAATAGCGATTCCCGGTTCGTTCTTGTACCTACGTTGTTAGTTGCACAGCGGAAACAAAAATAAAAATAACAACAATGCTAACAAGCCAAGTTTTACTTGGTATCCACCCCGGTCGGGTGACTAATCCAAGAATCCGTCGGTGGATCACTCCCCGGATAACCTCCGGCTAGTCCTTGTCGCTCCTTGTGGGTGGAGAAACCTCGCCACAACACCTTGACACGATCTGGACTCAATAGACTACTAACAAGCCTTAACCAAGCTTGTTTCGTCAAGAAACTCAGCCACCACGAAGTCCTCTTTAAATAGGACTCGGGGCTGATTTCTCGCTACCAGTCGATTGCCCTGGGGGCAGTCAACTGGTGCCAGCCAAATTCGACCGTTGGCAGCCCCAACGTTCGAATTCTGCCAGCTCACCAGCCACTACCAGTCGACTGCCAAAATGGCAGTCGACTGGCCCAGGGTCCAGAACCTACTGTGAGTTTCTGTTTACGCTGGCAGTCGACTGTTATAACACCAGTCGACTGCCCAGCCTCTACAAACACTCTTCCTCACTCTCTTTACCCTCGTCGACATGTGCCTTCAAGCATTCTCCCTTGGCTTGCTCCTTGAAGCCCTCTTTCACCGGCTATCGTCCCTCGGATGCGCACGCAAGTCCTCGACCTGCCTCCATGTCAACCTTCACGTGTGCCCTTTGAAGTCCACTTCTCAGCTTGCCCTTGGAGTCATCTTCCCTCGCCTCTTGTCCCTTGCCTTAGCTGACTCTTCACCAACAGCCTCGACTATTGCCTTCGCGCCCTCTTCATTTTTGGCCCTCGTCCCTCGGATGCACACAAGCCTCCAGCTTGTCTCCATGCCATCCTTCACGTATGCCTCGAAGTCTGTGCCCCTCGGCTCATCACCCCTGCTATATCAGGTCCCTCGGGTGCTCACAAGCCTCCAGCTTGTCTCCATGCAACCCTTCACCATACCAAAGTCGTCCAGCCAAGTCAATATGTGTAAACCTGTACAACCTGCACACTCACATACCCATATTAGTACACAAGGGAAAACCTAACTTAAACCCTTTGCCCAAACATCAAAACACAAGGTCACTCCGGACCTTAGATTGCCTCAACATGTACCACGACCACGACCGCGCCCTCGCCCACGCCCATGCCATTTGCCACGACAAGGGCTGCTAGACCCACGCCTCCTGACGAAGTGTCCACGTTGCTCCCCTTCTGTCGCATTTTCCATGCGGCATGAGTAAGTAGGAGCTCACCTTCAATGTCATTGGTATTGCCACGTAATCGTAGTGTTCGTTCCTCATACGCCTTCAGTCGCCCTATAGTCTCCTCAAATGGTATAGTCTCAAGGTCGTGGAACTGCTTAATACCGGCAACAATAGGGAAGAATTTATCAGGGACAAAATCGAGCAACTTTTTTACCAAAGAGGAATCTTCAAGCGTGGCACCAAGAGTGGAGAACTTGCTGCTCATAGCGTTGAGTTTGCCAACAAAATCATCAATCGTATCAGTCTCCTTCATCCGAAGGGTGTCAAACTCGCTCTTCAACATTTGTATGCGAGCCTTCTTCAGTCGATCACTAACAAGGTACGTCATCTTGAGGTTGTCCCAGACTTCCTTTGTCGCCTTCTTTTTTGCAATCTGGAGAAGTATGTCTTCGGGGACACACCGCAAGATGTATGCACGCGCCTTTTTGTCCTTTCCATCCACTTGTGCTCCTTTCGCTGGCTCCACCGCCTCCCAGACTCCCTGTGCATCAAGAATCGCCTCTGTCTTTATTGCCCACACAGTGTAATTGTGAGGGGTTTAGCATCGAATAGGGAAATGACACTCCGCCGTTATCCTTCGCACCAGCTTGTGGGATGCCCGACATTTTTTTGGAATCGTGCATTCTTGGGTGTTCTATACTTCCAACTCTCTGATACCAGATGTTGGCTCAGAATCAGTGAATAGCACACCGAGGGTACACAGTAATATGCAAGAAGAATAGAGCAAAGAGAAATTTAACTTCTGAGAAGAAAACTTACAGCAAGACAACTTCTACACACCTCTACGACTCTTTAAATACACCACAAACTAACACCACTTGTTAACATTTAGGAAATTTTTAAAGTGCTAAAAAGTAAACTTCCTAAAATCAGGGGTTCTTGTGATAATAACCGAACTTGGAGGGGTAAATCGCAAAACAAATTTCCATTTAAGGGTTCATCTCCGCGGCCGATCGGGATCGTGAACCAGAGCTCGATCCCGATCCTTTTCTTCTTCCCTTTGATTCTTCTTCCTCTCAGGCGAGTGAGACTACACGGGTCGGGGTCTTGTTCGCGTGCGACGTCTAGGCGATACCAGAGCGGAACCTTCCTCCCTCTCTTGAGTCTGATCGAGGTCTCGGTGTCCTCTCTTCTCCCACAAGCGCAGATCTAGGTAAGGTCTTTCTTCTCTGGGTTTGGTTTGAGGTGTTGAGGTGCTAGGGTTGATATGCGGTTTTGGACTTGTAGAGCTCTCTTCTCTTCGTCCGAGTGATTCAGTTTCCAGCACATTATCTTCTTCTCCTTGCGTGATCTCGAAGAGGGGAGTCGGATCTTGGGAATTTGATTGAGGGTTGGAGCTGAGATGTTCTGCCAACAAACACGCAGAGGTGAGTTGGACTTATTAGCACCTTTGTTGGCTCTTTTGGGTTTTTCCGATTTGAAATCTTCTATGGATCAAACTGAGATTAGAATCTGTTCTTGATCATGGATCTAGGGTTTGTATCTGTTTTTAGTTGTCCGATTGATTTTTGCCATGTTTGGATGATAGCTGATACAAACGTGTTTTGGTGGGGTTAGGAATACTCTGTTCTTGGGTTTTCTCATCACTGTCGTGAGATTTGTGGGTTATTTTGATCAGTTTCTATGTACGAATTTGACTGGCATTTACTGATCGATTGTAGTTTGATTCTATCTCTCTGTTCTTGGCTCTGTTGTCTCTGTTATTGGCTATGTGCTGCCGTAGGCTGTATAGTGTGCGGATCATTATGTTTGCTTCATGCGAGACTGATCATGTGGATTGAGTTGATCCTGAATTGATGTGAGTTTGATTTGGGTTCTGGATTAATCGGTTTATTTAGGGATTGCTGATGGTTGTGTTGTTTATACATCAAAGTTGTAGGTTTACCTCAATGCTTGCAAGTAGTTACCACAAATTCATTGGGGGTTTGTGTTGAGCTTTGTGTGGTGGACATTAGGTGGATGCCTTGTTTTGGTTTTGGTTTTAGGGCAGGGAAGAAGACTGGTAGTTCATTCAGAATTAATGATTTGGATTTGTGTATCAAAGAGCTATTGGGGTTGATAGGTTAGGTTTAACCGAGATGATTATTTGGGATTAAGATTTAGTTTTAATACTTATTTAGCTAAATATCATGTGTGAGTTTAGCTAAATAATTGTTATTCTTTTATGCAGGACGTTGATTGGCTTTGATACCTTATTTCGGATATTATTTCGGACGGGGGGTTCTCGACGCTTGGAGACTTCTATACCGGAGGTGGGTACCTCTGACTTATCTTCTGGATTAGTCATAGTTTATATGCTTAATATGTTATGTTTAGCGATAGGGTAATGTATTGTTATATACATGTTCTATCTTTTGCTGATATTATTTATGCTAGACCTGGCAAGGACTTAGGCTATGGTGCATTATTTACGATCCTTGCATATCATGCATGTTGATATAGGTGGACTAGCTAGATAGTGGATGTTGTTTGACCAGTGTCATGCATCATCATGCATTGTGCATCACTGTCGATCAGGGGCCCCCTTGTGGGTGAGTCAGGTCGACAGTCATACCGGACTACCCATACGGCCACTCAGGGGTTAGTGGTTGACGGAGTATGGGTAGTGTGCTCTGTGCTGCTCCGCTTATGCACTCATGGGTTAGTGAATCGGAGCGTGGTAGCAGACAGAGTTCCTCCTTGGGTAGTCCATATACTAGGAAATGAGATAGAGAGGTCTCTCCCCCATTTATATACATAGAGTAGGGGTAACACTCAAATATAGATATCCTCCAGAGATGACCTGGGGTAGATAGAGATATCCCCCAGATAGGTCATGGAGTAGGGGTATTACACCGACAACATCCCGTCTACTCGATCGCTCAGGAGTAGTCATGACAGAGTACTGATAGTAGTCACAGCCCTACGTCGGAGGGTAGCCTCCACTCAGCTTCCTCCCGTACATAAGTGACAATGTCTGACCAACGGCAGGGGTGACCATGTCATTGCACCATGTGCATACGCATATTTTGCATTTGCTCGTGCTTGTTATACTTGGATGTTGCATATGGCTGACATGCACATACAGGAGACATTTATGCCCTGGTTTTGGCTATCCCGCCACATTGGTATGGTATTTTCTGTTTCCTCTTCCAGTTGTACTTATCATTGCCTGTACATGTGTTATTTTGATAGTCTGTTACTACTATTGCTAGATTAGACTATATTGCATATTTGATGAGATATCCGCTAAGTACTGTGACTCATCCCGTAGCTCCTTGTTTTTATTTCAGGATGATTGACTGGAGTGTCCGGCAGACCGTCCCATTTATGTATGTCGAGACGATTTCCTCGTTGTCCTGTATATGTTTGTGGGTACATATTAGTACCCTTTTCTTTCGTTATTCAGTTGTACTTCCATTGTGGTTCCGCTGCGGTATTTTCGATATGGTTGTACTTTTGTGTGCCGTGGAGGCCTTTGGTTTCATTCTGTTTTGTCATAAGTTGTACCGGTACGTAGTTTTTATCATCGTTTTCGTTTATTTCAGACGGTTGTTCCAGCCCTATCGATTGCGGTACAATCGGCTGAGATAGTCATAGAGGTTAGGTTTCCTGAGTTGTCCGCAGGGTCGAGAGAGTGACAGTTCGGTCAGTATCGGACGGGCAGCTCCTTGAGGCGTGACACCACTAACCCATGAAAATAGGGATGATTAACACCACTAAACCTTGAAAAGAGGAAAGACTAATTCCACAAATTAATCCCATGAAACTAGGAAAGATTATCACCATTAATGCAGAAAAGACGTGACCAATACTTATCATGTCCGGATTATATATATGCTCATAGTTGAGCCTCGATCTCTTCGGTACCTCCTCTCTTTGATCAAACAAGGATCGTTACATTTGGATGCCCTCATTTTGTGTGTTAGTGTGCCTGTTTTCTAAGAGTAATTCGATGTGGTTGTGTGGTGGAATAATATGCAATTTGTGCAATCGGAGTTTTATGCCGTGC
The DNA here is from genome assembly GCA_024364735.1 of Boesenbergia rotunda. Lineage (NCBI taxonomy): Eukaryota > Viridiplantae > Streptophyta > Magnoliopsida > Zingiberales > Zingiberaceae > Boesenbergia > Boesenbergia rotunda. The sequence continues at coordinate 102,820 of JAGFNQ010001022.1, forward strand.
GGAAGAGGGACCTACGAAGTGTCGTCCATTATTTGAATTTTATTAAATGCAATATCATGAGGTACGTCCTTATTTTGCATGCATATATATAATCAGAGCTGGACAGGTTCGATCAACAACGACATAACTTGTTTCTGAGTTTCTCCATCCGAATTCGCATAACCATCTCCTTTTCCATAAAAGAATTGCGCCGCTCGAGGGATATTAATCGCCACATTCTGGAAATATTCTTCGAACGACGACGTCGCCACCCGGTTCCCGTTCAGCACCCTCCATTTCGCCTCCATCACTTGCTTTATATGCTCACGGGCAACAGCCTCCGGCACCTTCCTCTCGTGCATGCAGCACTGCACCGCCTTCTGCACATCTCCTCTCGCCAGTTCATGCTGTAATATATACTTAATTAAGCCAGTTAATTTTGATATATATTGAATAATTCATTGAAGAATTTAATTTTAGCACCGTGGAGGTTCCAAAATCGTCATGGAGTCGAGCAAGCATACAGGAGGGTTGCACAACGGAAGGGTAAGTGGAGAACTTATCCAAGTCCTCCTTCGTGAGATCTTTGCCCATGCAGTAAGCTGTGGACAGTAACAACGCCACTGATATCGATATCCATGCGCAGTCTAAATACTCATCCAACGTTGGTGTATACCCTGCGTGGTACCATTTGGCTTCCTGCATGTATGCTGTGCACAATTCTGCCCACTAAAATCAACCAAAAAGAAAGATAAGATTCATGTATATTGTGACCTATATATAAGTATATTAATTAATATTAATTAATTGGTGAATTACCGCCCTCTTGAGGTAAGGTATTATGTCTACTCCCTTATCTCTCATGACCTCGTAGCCTGCATCATTTACTGTGTTGAAGACGGCTAGACAACATAGTTTCATGTACTCTGGGAGCTTATGGATCGCGTTAACATCCCATCTGATCACACAAGTGTAGTGAAAGTATAATTGAATTAGAATGTAACTGAATTTATAGGAATTGATTAGATTATTAGTTAAGTAATTAATTACCTCTCCATTATATCAGTGAATAGTTCTAGCTCATCGAGCGTTCCATACACGTCGTAAACGTCATCGATCATTGTTATGAAGCAAATAGTCTTTGTTTGCAACTTCCTGCAAGCCCAGCTATCTGGCTCAAATGCAAAGCCGACGGTCCCCAAGTAGTTCTCGGTCAATCTATCTCTGAAAAATGTCAGCTTCTGGGGAAGCCCGAGATCCGTCTAATAATTTTTATTTTCATGCATTATAATTAAGGATTAAATAACAAATAATGAATTTATAAATGAATACATGTATACATGTACGTACCTTGAGACTTCTCTAAGTTCTCGCTTGTAGAGGTTCTGCAGTGCGTTGAAATCCGACTTGGCCAACAAAAGCAGAGCAGGATCCATGGCGGGATCTCTCTGCCATGCCCCAATGAACCACTTCGTGTGCAATCGCTGGAATCTCCTGTTCAGTGGGAGCTCCAACGCGTGGGCCACTTGCTCCCTGATCAGGCCAGGCTTCAAAGATCCTTCTTCCTCCAAGAGGTTCTTGAGGTGCTTGGTTGTGAACTCCCTGGCCTCATGCAATAACTCCTCGCCATCTTTTTCAAGATAGGAAGCCTCGTACAAACTCAGTAATCCCTCGGCCTGGCTCTGGAGCTGGCCTTCGAACTGGCCTTTGTCGTCTTTAAATTTCTTGAAAATATCTTAATCATTAACCAACAAGGTTAATTTATTGGAATTGACGAAGTTAATGCAGTAGATATTCATGGCCGATCAGTTATTGACTACTGTTGTTAACGATGGCTCACCTTCGGAAACAGGGAAGCCGTTTTCTCTGAGAAGCCTGAAGAGCAGCGCTGAGGCGTGCAGATTGTCCTTGAGCTGCAAGCTTATGTCCTCGAAAGATGCGTGAAACCCTCGCAAAGTGTCCTTAATCTCATTCTTGAAGTGATAAGCCACCCCGAGCTGTTGCAGGTGGTCGATGAGCTGAAGCTGCTCCTCCACTTGACCTTTCTTCTCTTCCATCAGCTTGCTAGTTTGATTCTTGAGTAATTTAATTCTCTGAGCGTGGTCGTCCTCATCCGCCTACAATCAATATACTCAAAGAAGATTATGAAAAAGAAGAAGAAGAAGAATTAGAACGTAACTTAATTAGAGAATTAATTAATCAATATATAATATTTACTGTGTGGCTAAGAGTGAGAGATTGAATGCGGTCGTGAGTCCATATGCTGGGCTGGTAATTCCCCGACCTCCTCCTCAACGGAGATTCAGATTGCTTGACGATGGCGGCTGGACGGGAACCTCCGAGATCACCGCGAGAACTGAAGGTCGCCGAAGCTGCGAAAGAAAGGGAGACAGACATTTTGTGTGCGCGTCTGTGTTTGTATATGGCGAAATGTGGGATAGGAATTGCTAGATTTGTTATGTTATTTATAGAGCAAATTCAAAGGGATTCTTCATTATATTAATTCGTCCATTGTGCAAGTCTCGTAGTTTTGTGATTACGGCATTTACATATTCCAAGAGATTTTACCAAAAACGTGTGGTATTTTTTAAATAAGATCTAATCCAATAGTTCGATCCTTGTCTTTGCCGATAAAATTTAATACACAAATGTCGAGGTTGACTTAGAAGATTAAGTTAAGGGAAAATTATCCTAAATATCCTGTATGTCAATTTTCTCCTCAGTCATTGCGTCAGAAAAAATTTATTTCTACTCCCTACCTACGATGTTTCAACTACAGATTTACCGAATTATTCCTCAATTTTTTTTAAGTACAGAAAGTCTGAAATCAAGTATAATTCTTTCTAAATTCAGCATCATTTAACTAAAATTTATTATATTTTATATCAAATTGAGTATAACTTAATCAATTCATCCTAATCAAATCAATTGGTATGAACTCCTAATCAATTGGTCCGGTGAAAAAAGAATTTTGCTCAATTTTATAGAACATATACTAAATTCTAATTGAAATATGGGGAAATTTTCTTAAACTCCCCAAGCTCAGACTCAACTTTGCATGCAGTCCTCATTCAAAATTTTCTTTGCATGCAGTCCCTGATGGGATTGATAAGACAGTTCTGTGAGTATTATTTGAAGAAAGTTAAGTATAAAAGTTAGAAATTTGAGTATGTAAGATTGCATCCACCACATCAAAAAACTGTGTACTCAATTTTCACTCTTTTATACTCACTTTTCACTCTTTTATACTCATTTTTCACTGATGTATACTCAATTTTCACTCTTTTATATTCAATCCATCAGTGAGTAAATGCAAAGAATTTATCAAATAGTGAGTGGAAGCAAAGATCAAATGGGGATTGGGGAGTTTTCTGCAATTTACCGTTGAAATATACTGAATTTAGAAAGAATTATACTTATTTTTAGAATTTTTATACGTATAAAAAGTGTGGTACTTAAACTGATAGAAAATATACTAGATTTTAATTATACGATACTGAATTTAGGAGGAGTGATACCTCGTTTTAGACTTTTAGTACCTAAAAATAATAAGGACAATTAGGTATGAACTCATAATCAATTGGTCCGGTGGAAAAAAAAATTATGCTCAATTTTATAGAACATATACTAAATTCTAATTGAAATAGGAAGAATTATATTTCATTTTGGGATTTTTTTTACCTAAAAATAATAAGGGCAATTAGGTAAAGTAATATTTATTAGAGAGCTGAAGTAAATGTATCTTTGTACGTAGAGAGTAGAAATGAATTTTTTCTGATATAGGGACTGAGGATAAAATTTAAGATTCATTCGAGGATTTAAAAGTAATTTATCCTTAAGTTAATGTTGTTTACTGTGATTAATTAATTAATACTTATATATGATCATTTAAGAATTAATTTGTTTGTGGCTAAGTTATTTATTAGTTTATAAATAAGTTATTTATTTATCAACGAAAACAGAAAAATTAATAAATATCTTCTTTAAATTTTTAACCTTTTTATTTTATTTTTATTAATAAATATAAATGTATTAAATTGAATAATTAAAATTACTCCTCTATTAGTTCATATCTATCCCTTACATTATCATATTCCCCTCGGGAGTACGAGTTAATGGTACGTAAAAACATAACAGAGAATTTCACTGTCTCTGTTGACCCTCGTCCAGACATCTCTCACTTATTGAACGTCTCTGCTTTACCTCCCTCCCTATAATAATGAGTTGGCCGCCGGAGTAAATCGGAAAACTCTCGCAATAGACGATCTAGAAGACCAGCGTCCCAGGATTCGCGGCTCATTTGAAGAAAAAATTCCTACAAATACGCCGTAGCTACGAATCGAACCGTGGATATCTGGAATAGCAACTAATCACCATACCGTTGCACCTGTAACCTCGGAATCAATAATAATGAACCTAGAGATCGCTAATGTAGCGGTTCTAATTTTTTTTCTTAACATTATCCTATTATAAATTGTCCATCAAATTTCATTAAAAGTCTGTATCCAATATTTATATACTATTTAAATACCTAGATATATGCAAATAAAAATTTAAAAATTATTGTCTTAATTTTATAAACAATTTGTTCCAATATTGTCTGATGACCTTCAAGATAGCGGATTCATTCCTAGATCGACTTTATGTTGCCATGCTATAATTATACACTATTTGATCCTGTCGCAGAGTGAGATGAACTCTCAAGAGTAGAGTAGACCTGAGTATCACTGATGCTGGCTCCGACTTACAAGAAAATGACCGTTAGCAACCTAACCGAGAAAAGTCCCCAACAAGATCCTCCGACGATCAAGTCAGTCTCCACGAGAAGAGAACAAAGCAATGGAACAGTAGAACAAAAATATTATCACGCGTACCTGCGAAGTGGAGAGCGGAGAGGCTTATATAGCCGAGGGAGCTGATAGTTTCTGCCCGTGTCTGCCACCTTTTATCGTATGGGAGTAGGGCAAGGTGTCACATGCGGGGGCAGGGTAAAGTGTCGCATGCGAGGGGGGGGGGGGGGGTAAGGCAAGAGGCGCTATCGGCTCGCTGACGGGCGCCGTCCGATGCCGCTCGGTCTGACACAAGCGTAGGTTGTTGTGGTACGAAGTGCAAGGGTATGGTAAGAGGATGCTGTGTCAGCGGGATACTCGCGATTAGGGCACGAACTGTGTCAGACCTGTGCCGACTCCCATACTACTGCTATTGGTGTTGTGTCAGNGATTTACATCTGGTTCCAAGGGTCTTGACATGATCCTTGGAAAACAGAAATCAGTTCTAAATCGATCTGGACTTGGCTACCGAACCAAATCCCGACAAAGATCATATTTGACTGTACTGAATCAGTCCAGAGGAAAAATTCAGGCATGGGTACCTAAACTATGCCTGAACCAACCTACTGGATCAAATCAGTATTGGATCCCCAAGGACAAGATTCACATCTTGCCTAACCATCACCGTGGCTTTAGTCCAGGGGGAGCCAAACTGAAAACTATTTTTATTATTAGATAAACTTGTTATTCTTGATTTAAATTGCTTGATTGATTGTTTATTTTCAGCAATATACCATGCTTAGACTTAGGCTAGCTTAAGGACTGAACAAACTTAGCTGAAATTTGACAACATAGTATTGGGTGGAGGTGAGATGATAGTACGTTAGGGAAGCCAATTTGGCGGAACTAGCCGAAGCTACCGATCCAAAATCCAAACTAGTTAAACCAGAAATTTTTCAAAAAATAATTTTGAAAATGAAATTTCATTAAAAGGCTTTGTCAAGGAAAGGGTGGATGATCCCATAAGGCTTCGGCCAAAGAAGGCCTAGTGCCTCGCCAAGACCTGGAAGCCAATTTTTGAAATTCAAATTCAAATTAATTTTTGTCAAATTCGAATCTAACACAAAATTTCAGCTAAGTATAGACTTAAACATCTTTTCAAAAATTTCAAAATTAATTAATTAAGTTTTCAAAATTTAATTATCCTTCAAAATTAATCAAAATTTTCAAAATTTTCAAAACTATCAAAACCTGTCTCACAAAACCTATAAGGTTAACGTGATTGAAAACCCTAGATTTGGGTGAGACAGACTAGGCAGTGAAACTCAATTTAAGCTATTCCTAATTCTAATTGGATCCAAATCAAGAAAATTCTTTATGCGTAGGAACATAAAGATTTGGACCAATGGATGTTGGATAGAGGTTGCTCCAGACACATGACTGGAGATAAATTGAAGTTCACCAAGCTCAAACTCAAAAACCTAGGCTCAGTGGCATTTGACAATAATGCCACACTCAAGGTAATTGGGTCAGGTAACATTGAGCTTAAATCTGATTTCATTATTAAGAAAGTTCTATTGGTAGAAAACTTTAATTTTAACTTGCTTAGCATAAGTCAGTTATGTGATACTGGTTATAGAGTTACTTTCAACAGTTCCAACTGCCTAATTAGAAATGAACAAGACTCAGAAATCATACTTAAGGGCACTAGGAAAAATAATGTATATACTATAAATCTTCCTATTATACCCAAATGTATGTTAACACAATTAGAACAATCAAACCTCTGGCATAGGAGATTAGGACATACCAATTTGAGAACTATCTCAAAAATTACCCAACTTGGCTTAATCAAAGGTATCCCCAACATCAAAAATAATGAAAACCTAATATGTGAATCATGCAATCAAGGTAAGCAAACCAAATCCAATCACAAACTAATTCAGTCTGACATAACTCAAACCACACTTGAGCTCCTGCACCTGGACCTATTTGATTCACATGGAGCCAAGTCACTAAGCGGAAACCGATACTGCTTAGTAATAGTTGATGATTACTCTAGGTTTACCTGGGTTAAGTTCCTAAAAACCAAAGATGTAACCCTAAACCTATTCAATGAATTCTGTAAACTAATTGAAAATCAAAACGACACTAAAATAAGAAGACTTAGGAGTGATCACGGGGGAGAATTTGATCAACTCTAGGAGTCAGGACTAGGTCCTCCTATAGAAACCTCAGTCAAATAGCTATGATATTAAAAATAGAACCCAAAACTATAGATGAAGCCCTACCTGACCCTGATTGGATCATAGCTATGCAAGAAGAATTAGCCCAATTTGAGAGAAACCAAGTCTGGGAACTAGTGCCTAAACCTGAAGGTAAATCCATTATAGATACTAAATGGGTCTTTAGGAACAAACTAAATGATCAAGGAGAAATAGTTAGAAATAAAGCCCGCTTAGTAGCTAAGGGATTCAGCCAAGTAGAAGGACTAGACTATGATGAAACATATGCCCCAGTAGCTAGACTTGAGTCCATTAGAATGTTATTGGCCTTTGCATCCCATAAAGGATTCAAGTTATATCAAATGGATGTAAAGTCAGCCTTTTTAAATGGATTTATTAAAGAAGAAGTTTATGTAGGGCAACCCCCCGGGTTTGAGGACTTAGACAAACCTAACCACGTCTATAAACTAACTAAAGCCCTATATGGATTAAATCAACCACCCAGGGCTTGGTATGAAAGACTATCAACTTACTTAACTACTAAAGAATTTAAACAAGGCCAAATTGACTCAACCTATTCATTAAAACCCTAGGAAAAGATATATTTATTGCCCAAATTTACGTAGATGACATAATCTTTGGATCCACCAACACCAACTTTCTAAAAGAATTTGTCAAGATAATGGATGATGAATTTGAAATGAGCTTAGTTGGTGAGCTTACATTTTTCCTAGGACTACAAATCAAACAAACTAGGGATGGTAACTATGTTCATCAATTCAAATATGCTAAAGAATTAATAAAGAAATTTAAAATGGATAACTCTAAAAGCATAAGTACCCCCATGGCCACTAATGTAAAAATAGATAGTGACCCTGATGGTAAACCAGTGGATCCTAAACTCTATAGGAGTATGATAGGTAGCCTACTGTACCTTACAGCCAGCAGACCTGATATTCTTTTTGCTGTAGGGATGTGTGCTAGATACCAAACTTGTGCTAAGGAAACGCACTTAGCAGCCCTAAAAAGAATTTTAAGATATGTAAAGGGCACCCTAAATGTAGGGATTTGGTATCCTAGAACTTCAACTTTTGATTTAATAGGATACACAGATTCTGACTATGCAGGCTGTAAGTTAGATAGAAAGAGCACAAGTGGAAGCTGCCAACTGTTAGGTCAGAGTCTAGTTAGTTGGTGCAGCAGAAAACAACACTGTGTAGCTCTATCCACAACTGAAGCTGAGTATGTGGCATTAGGAGAATGTGTGGCTCAACTTTTATGGATGATGCACACACTCAAGGACTTTCAGCTCAACTACACCCAAACTCAAGTATTTATTGACAATATAAGTTCAATTAATTTAACTAAGAACCCAATTCAACACTCCAGAACCAAACATATAGAAGTCAAACATCATTTTGTAAGAGACCATGTAGCCAGGGGTGAAGTAGTACTTAAGCATATTGACTCTAAATCCAACCTAGCTGATATATTCACAAAAACCTTACCTGAATCTGGGTTCAATTCACTAAGAAGGCAGTTAGGATTGTGTTCAGTAGAATAGTTTAACTCAATTGCTTTTACTCTACTTGAGTTCAAAGATAAGTTTTCTCAAATTAGAATTTTGAAAAACTGTTTTATTTAAATTTCAAAATCAATTTTCATTTTCAACATAGTTTTTTTTTCAAAAATCCTTTCGACTTAGTTTTATATTTATTTTAAAACTACCCCCTTCAAAACTAGGGATTTTTCGAAAATGGACTTAGCCTAGGCTTTAACCCTAGAACTGCATGCACCTATCGACTTAGAAGCCAGCATCTCACAAGCACCTTAGGATGCTTTTGATTGATAACCTAGAAAGGGTTGAGATGCTTAGGTCTTTGTCTCAATTCAAGATGCTTTAAGTCAGTGCATCTGCAGTAATTGGGGCACTAAATATAACTTATACAACAATCAAGTTAAGTGTCAAGTTTAGAAAATCTAACTTGAACAAAAACACTTAACTTGACTAACCCTAGCAAAAACTACTGTTTATAACAGTTAGTAAGTAGCTAATTGGGTTAGACAGGCCCCTACAGAGAGAATTGATTGATTTAGTATAAATTTAAGTATGGATTGATTCAGTACAGCAAAAAGTTTTACTTATTTCCTTATTTATGCTGTATTGATTGTTTTGATATATGGCAAAGGGGGAGAGATAGGAAAGGGGAGAGTAAAATTTTCTTTTCAAAATTTTCTTAACTCTATCCTTTATTCAAAAAGTATTCAAAAGTTTAAACGTTTTCAAAAATACTTAAGCTTTCAAAACTTCTACTTAAGCTTTCAAAAATACTTAAGCTTTCGAAACTTCTACTTAAGTTTTCAAAACTCTGCTAAGTACTCTAGCTTCAAAATTTTTGGTTAAAGCTTTCAAATTTTGCAAAGTACTCTAGCTTCAAAATTTTTGTTTAAAGCTTTCAAAATTCTGCTAAGTACTCTAGCTTCAAAATTTTTGTATAAAGCTTTCAAAATTCTGCTAAGTACTCTAGCTTCAAAATTTTTGTATAAAGCTTTCAAAATTCTGCTAAGAACTCTAGCTTCAAAATTTTTGTTTAAAGCTTTCAAAATTCTGCTAAATACTCTAGCTTCAAAATTTTTTGGTTAAAGCTTTCAAATTTTGCAAAGTACTCTAGCTTCAAAATTTTTGTTTCAAGCTTTCAAATTTTGCAAAGTACTTTAAAACTTAAGACTTTAAAGCTTGTTATAACATTTTGAGTACTTTAAAACTTAAGACTTTAAAAATTTCCCAAGTACTCTGATTATGCGTTAAAAACTCTACTATGTATTTTTAAGTTACTTCTAAGTACCTAAAACTTAAGTACAAGTAACGTTTTTAAAACCCCATGAATTTTTGAAAAATCTAGGGGGAGATTCCTTCCAGGGGGAGGGAACAAAAGTTAAAACTTTTTTCATGTTTTTGCTTAACTTAACTTTTTGAACTAGGGTTGCCATAAATCAAAAAGGGGGAGATTGTTGGTGCAGAATGCACCTAAGTCAAACCTGTGTTTTGATAATGGCAACATAAATCAAAAGTTAAGTCCTTCTTGTTTTCTAACAAGTTAATCAAGTGTGCAGTGAAAGCCATAGCGAAGGACTGCTAGGCACCAGGCGAAGGATAGTCTGAGACTGAAGACCTAGCGAAGGACTGCTAGGCACCGGGCGAAGGGCAGCTCGGTATCCAAGCCTTCACAAAGGACCGTCAGGCTAAAGTCCAACCAAAGGAGCGGTTGGCAACAGGTAAATTCTCCCGAGAGGAGTAGGTGAGGACGCGTTCCCCGTCGAGGGAACAGTAAGCGTCGGTTCGACATAGGGCTCCATTTCGGAGACCAAAGTCAGAACCAATACAGCTAAGGCTGTATAAAATAAATAATTAATTGTGTTATTGTGTTTTGGACTAACCCTGGATGCAGGACCGAAGGAACGTGTGTCTGCAACTCAGAGAGCCTCAAAGGAGTGAGGCAGCAGCTGAGCAGGGCGCCCTGAGTGTCCAGGGCGCCCCCAAGGTGAACCAGAACCAAGTGAAGCAAAAAGGGCTTCGGCTGCCTATTGGGCAGGGCGCCCTCAGCAGCCAGGGCGCCCTCAGCAGCCAGGGCGCCCTCAGAAGCCAAGGCGCCTTGGGCCCAGGTCTGCGAAGCCTCGTCTTTATCCACAGCCGAGATCTCTATGCGGAAGAAGTCAGCCAAGGCGCCCTCTGTGACCAGGGCACCCCCAGAGTCAAACTTAATCCTATTCGGATGGGATAACTGTTGACCGAGCTAAATCCGGATCGGCTGACACGTGGCAGGGCGCCCCCGACGTCCAGGGCGCCCTAGGTGCTATAAATAGCACCCCTCGACCCCAAGCTTCACATCAACTTGATTCAAAAGCTTCCACGCTCTTCTACGCTCGTGCCTTGCTCCAGAAACGCCTCATCTCGAGCCGACGACGTCCCGCTGCCCCGGAAAAGAATCGATACACTCCGGACGTCGGTAACGAAGTGCTTAATATTTTATTATTATTTTATTGCACTCTCTTTGTAATTGAAATCATTGTAACCTATTTGCGCGAATATAGAATTGCCCAAAGTAAACGGTCAACGACCGTGGGCCTTGGAGTAGGAGTCGACACAGGCTCCGAACCAAGTAAAAATCGCTGTGTCTTTGTGCTGTGTTTTGTATTTTTATTTCCGCTGTGCACCTACTCTTAGTTTTCCGAAAAAGAGCGATTTCCGATATTCACCCCCCCCCCTCTATCGGCTTTTCACGATCCAACACTATCAATCAGGCCAACCTAGCGCAGGATGGGTCGACCCTTAGTAGGTTGGTCAATTGCCGGGGCGGGGAGGGAAATCCCCAACCCAACCCAATCTGGGTTGCAGGTTAGGCAGGTCAACCCGCAGACCCATCAAAAATTAAAAAAAAAATAAAAAAAATTATATATTCAATATTTTACTTTGGAATGATTTCATCAATCTAATGTATCAAGAAATATATATTTTAAATATAAATGGATACAAACAAGTACTCATGTTTGATAAAAAGTATTATTTTTTTATTTCAAAATATAACAAAGAAAGATAATAAATTGGTATAAAATTTGACTAACATGTGATTTTCAACTCGCGAGCCAACCCAAGCCCATCACGGGCCGACCCATACGGGTCGTGGGCTAGGGAGGTCAGCCCACGGTGGGCTTGGGTTGTTAAAATTCCAACTCAAACCACTTAAATTGTTTGGCGAGGCGGGCCGACATGACGGGCCCAACTCGAATTGACAGCTCTACTGCCAGTAGCCCTTTTTTTTGCTGAAACATAGGGTTAGTACAATAGATAATATGCAAAGGAAAATGCATGCAAATGACTTTCAGGTTTCAACTGAAATCCTAGGTCAGACCTATTGGGACCTTGGCGTCTAGCAAGAGGGGGGGTGAATAACAACTTTTCGATTTTGTCTACAAGAATGTTAGCAAAAACACAAGAACAAAATCAGAAGAAACAAGAAACACTGCTAACTCCCAGATTTACTTGGTATCCACCTCCAAGAGGTGACTAATCCAAGGATCCACACCACGCTCACAAGCTTCACTATGAACTTTTCCTTCAAGGTGGAGAAACCTTCACAAGATGTTCTCTTCCTCTTGTACAAGATGGAAATTAGAGTATGAGGAAGAGAATGAGACTTTGAGCACTTAGAATATGATCTTCCACTTAAGAACTGCAACTCTATTCTGCTCCAAAGTCTCTCCTTAAATTGAGGAGAGAGCTGTTCCTTAAACAGCTCAACCCCCGACACCAGTCGACTGCCCCAAGGGGCAGTCGACTGATTCCCAGCCAGTGGCTAGCCAACGACTATATTTTCGAACAGATCAGTCGACTAGTGTCTGGACCAGTCGACTGATCTTTCTGTGAGTTTCAGTTTTGTGTTAGCAGTTGACTGGCCCTTCTCGCAGTCGATTGCCCAGCTTACATTTCCACTCAAACTCACTCCGAAGTTCATCCTTCATGTATGCCTTGAAGTCCACTCCCTTGGCTCGCCCCTTAAAGTTCTCTTCCCTTGGATTTCATCCCTCGGATGCGCAAACAAGCCCACGACTTGCCTCCATGCCATCCTTCGCGTATGCCCTTGAAGTCTACTTCCCTGGCTTTCCCTCGATGTCCTCTTCCTTCGGCTCTTGTCCCTCAGATGTGTACTTCATGTGTGATTCACCAAGTCCTGCATGACTCAAACACACATATCAAACCAACATGACAACCTAACTTAATCATATTGACACACACATCAAAACCATAATCCACTCGATCATACTTGGGTCGATTGCCCCAACAAGACCGATGCTTACTGTTCCCTCATCCGGGGAACACGTCCTCACCTACTCCACTCTGGAGAAGTTACCTATTTGCCAACCGACACCTCCAATTGGGCTTTTGCTCAGTCTCCGATGACTCCGAAACTCATGACGTTCATAGCTCGACCCATCCCGACTCCTATCCGTTATCCTCGCTCGGCTAAGTCTTCTGCCTAGTCCTCAACCAGGACTTCGGTGCTCAACCCAATGTTAGGTCTTTGTGTTCTGAACCAAGTCTTCATGCCCAACCCTTGGACAGGTTTTCACGCCCTATTTTACTCACTAGGTTTCGGTGCCTAACTCTCGGTCAGGTCTTCGTGCCCGGTTTTACTCACCAGGTGTTCGGTGCCCAGTCCCCGACCAGGTTACACTAGGACTTTCCTGCAGATCAAGACTTCATGCCTAGTTACACTAGGACTTTCCTGCATACTCAGTGTAACTAATTAGAATAGAAAAATATATTTAACATTGAATCCATTGCCATTATCAAAATAAGGTTCGATCTGGTGCTTTCAACACCAACAACGCCTTTATTCGAATAGATCTGATCCAAATCCGGCCTCATAACAACTTATCTACACCCAGGCACCTCTATCCTTTCAGGCACCTTAATCTTAGGCGCCTCTATTCCATTGTGGCGCCTCAAGTGCTTAACGGATGAACTTCACTTGTCAAAGCATTATCCTGTCCCATGAACCTCTATGCCTTTGAGGCGCCTCAGCCCCATGCGCCTGGATCCCTTCCAGGCGCCTAGACCATCTTGGTTTAGAACTCTAAGATTTGCATCAATTAGTTAGCAAACATATATGTGAGATATGATAATTAAATTCCAAGGGTTAAACTATGGAATAATCTTGTAGAATTTTTTGAGAATTTTAAAAAAAAATTCTAAAATTTCTAGGGTTTTTTTTGCATATGATGCAATGTTGTATTTGCATATGGTTGCGTTGTTATATTTGTTTGAGCTATGATTAAATGCATATGGTTAATATACACATACAGATAGTACATTACACATAACGTTGTGATCTTGTAGGGCTCGTGTATACGAGCATATAGGGGGATCGGTTTTCTAGGGTTATGATCTTATTACCTCGCACGATACACTAATTTTGATATGTACATTTATTCAGTATTTTAGTTGTATATTTTGATGCTCCTATGAGATTATATCCTATTGATTCTATATTGCTTACATTCATACGACTTTGTGGTGTTTTTGTTTGTCTGTGTTGTTATTTTCTTTCTATTATGTCGATAGTACCAGCCATGTTGGTTGAGGATGTTGTGTCAGCTATATTGGCCCTATATACATGAATCAAATGTTTGTCATTTTGGAGAGATATTGTCTGATTTCTATTGGTCATGTCGCTCCCTTAGGGAGAGACAATTTATTTAGTATTAGAGCTCGGGTTATGAGGGCAACCTAGGTATTTTTGGATTTTACGGAGTCATTTTCACAACGTGGTCTTAGTTTGGGACTTGGCGGTGAGGCAACGAGAAAATAAAGTATCTCTCTACGATTACCCTATCTTTTGTATACACTACCTGATTTAGGATTGGTTAGACATTTCCCAAGAGTGGGATTGTATATCTGTTTCTTGGCTATAGGTATTTATTGAATTGGTTTTAGCTTGATGACTTGTAGTTAATCTGTCCTAGTTGCAATCATGGTCAAGGTCGACCATGGAGCCACCGGAGGCACATTGTGGATTCAACCGTGACAAAGAGAATGTTGATTCTCTTGTAGCTTCAATTGATGAGTCGAACTTGTCACAATCTATTGGGGAACGCGGATTACAACTTTAAGGAATTCCTCCTACCATACTTGTAGTAGTATCCGTACCTGCTACTACTAGCTGAGTGAGAGATAGGGATTGTATACGGTAGTTAGTTCGATCAGTGTAGGATTGATTTACTTTAGTTCTTGGAGTTTCAACTCTTTAGGTTATTTCTAGATAGATAACCTAGAGGACACATTGGGTACATGATCTACTATAATGCAGAATAGATAGTGTTAGCTTCTTATCGTCCCGGTCGATAGATGATCAATGTATCTTATTCAGTGGGAATTTTGACCATGGATCAGTTGTAATTGGTTGGATGATAACCTTTAGATGAGCAATCTCTAGTATGAGGCTTATGTTGGTAACTTCAGTTGATTAGCAAGTGGATGACCCAATATGTCTACAAGTATCACACACTAAAGAGGTTCGGATTGAAGGGCATGTTAGCCCCTCATTATATCGGACCTTTCCAAATACGAGAGAGGATAGGTATAGTAGTTTATCGGTGCAATATCTCGATAATAGGCATGATGATAAGTAAAGGTAGAACCCTATGATAGACATGGAGGTATCGTAGTGGGCCCATAACCCACAGGGTACGTCAGGGACCGACATACTTACTTCCACATGTTTACATAGGGGTGCATGTAGTTTCATCAATTGTTGAGCTGATTGAACAAGTTACTTTTACTTATCACACTTAAGTAGTAAATTTGGGGACTAAATTTTTGATAGTTGGGCAACATGTTAAAATACGGGAAATAACTATGCTAGGGTTAGAGAATAATCTGGGGGAAATTTAATTCAGTAGGAAAACGGGAAAAAAATCGATTGGAAACCAATGATAGGGTTAACGGGTCAATCGACCCAAGGTTTGGGTTGGGTTTCAGTCTATTGGATGAGCATGAGGGGTTACGGTATTTAAACTTAACCAAAAATGGGGTATAATGCTTAAGAACCAAACCTTAGGAGGGTGGGGGTTTAATAACCCAAACTTGGTGAGCTAAACTGAGACATCACTTGCTTAAATCTACCCTACCACCATCCCCCCTACGTCCATTGAGATCTCCGTCGAGAGCATCTTGTTGGTGCCGGAACCACCAATATTGAACCTGGGTTTTGATAATGACAAAGGGTTCATAAGTTAAGGTTACATTGTGATCTAATGAATTTGTTTAAGTGCGTAGGAAAAGTCCTAGGTAAGCTAGGTACGAAGTCCTGGTTCGTGGAATTGGGCAATAAGTCCTGGCCAAGGGCTGGGCACCGAAGACCTGATCGAGGGTTGGGCAATAAGTCCAGGTCGTGAACTGGGCACAAAGTCCTGATTCGAGGAATTGGGCAATAAATCCAGGCCGAGGGCTGGGCACCGAAGACCTGACTGAGGGTTGGGCAATAAGTCCTGGTTGTGGACTGGGCACGAAGTTCTGATTCGGAATATCGGACAAAAATCCAACCAGAGGAGCCGATTGGCAAAAGGTAAATTCTCCTGAGAGGAGTAGGCGAGGACGCGTTCCCCATAGGAGGGAACATTAGGTGTCGGTTCGACCTAGGGTTCCATTTGGGAAGCCCAAAGTCAGAACCAAGACAGCGCAGGCTATAAGTTGTACTTATCTTATCTATTATTTGTGTTTTGGAACTAACCCTGGTTGTAGGAAGAAAGGATGGAGTTTGCTGCTTCCCATGCGCCTGATCATACAGGCGCCTGTATGGATACAGGCGCCCAAGAAGGGTGTTTTCCAACAGTCTGCGAAGCTGAGCCTCCACGTCAGCAAAGGAGGCGCTCGTGACCATACAAGCGCCCCAATCATCCCAGGCGCCCTGGTTGAAGGGATAAGCGCTGGCCAAGTCTGCGGATGAGGATTCGCGCAGAATGGCACACGTGTCAGCACCCCATTCAACACAGGCGCCCCAGACGACTATATATAAAGGGGTTCACCCCCTTGCTTCCAGACAACACTTCTTCCAACTCAAATACTCAAGCGCTCTGCTCTAATCTCTCCATGCTCAAGTTTCAAGCGCCAACGACGCTGCTCCAATCTTCGAGTCCTTCTCCGGTCGTCAGTATTTTTAATTTAATTGCTTAAATTAAATTCTGTATTCGTGCTTCAAATTTGTAACCCTTTTGCGAAATATAGAATTGCCCAATGTAAACGGTCAAGGACCATGGGCCTTGGAGTAGGAGTCGATCTAGACTCCGAACCAAGTAAAAGAAAAGCATGTTAGCATTGTTTGAAATTTCCGCTGCGTATTATTCTTGTTATATCCGAAAAGTTTTATCCATATTCACCCCCTGTATCGATTCTAAACGATCCCACAAGTGATATCAGAGCGGGCGGCTCAAATCTGGTGCAACCACCGATTGAGCAATTATTGGATTTTTGTTTAAAATATTTTTTTTCGTTCGTAACTTTTTCGTTCATCGATGTTGGTGCAACACCACTCGATTTCTTTTATTATTATTTTTGCTACTGCACTACTAATCCAAGACTTAGTCTTGGAACAAAGTTCTTTTTGTAAATTTTCAGATTAAAATCCATGGCTATGCAAGAAGGCTACAGCACCGCTAGACCATCACTATTCTCAGGAGAAGACTTCTCCTATTGGAAGAGTATGATGGAGGTTCACCTGAAAACTCAGGTGGACATGTGGATAATCATACAGTCCAGATTGGAGATTCCCAAGAATGCATAAGACAAGGTGCAAGGCTACACAGAGTGGGACGGACCACTCAAGAAGAAAATCGAAGTAGACGCAAAGGTCACACAAACACTGCAATGTGGCTTAACCAAGGAAGATCTGAACCGCGTCGGACCCTTCAGCAGCGCAAAGGAGCTATGAAACAAATTAATCGAACTGCATGAAGGTATGTCAGATATGTGGATTAGTAAAAGAGATCTGCTACCCAACAAACTCTACACCATCAAGATGCATGATGGGGAAACAGCAGCACAACTCCACGCAAGAATCCAGGAGCTGATGAACGGGCTACATACGATAGGTCATAAGGTGGAAAACCGTGACCAATAAGGTATACTCTGAACTTGTTGCCAAGGAACTCACTGTGGATATCTATGGTGGATGCCTACAAGGTTTCTAGGAACCTTTCTGAAATTAAGCTCGATGAATTATTCTTAGAATTAGAATTACATGAGCAAACAATACTACAATGGTCGAGAAAAGTATTGCTTTTGTTGTAGGAAAAACTCCAAGAAAAACATAGAAGAAGAAGCATCAACCAATATCCGAGTCCGACTCAGAGTCAGAATCTGACGACGATGGAGTAGATCGTTCAAAACTGGTCCGGTTGGCTCGTGACTACTACAAGGTGTTGAAGAATCAAACGACCAAAAGGAAGACAACTCAGAAGAAGGATGATTCGTCTGAACCCTCAACAAGCCAGAAGAATAAAAGCAACGTAACATGTTACCAGTGCAACAAGATGGGTCACTTCAGATCAGAGTGCCCTAACCTGAAGGAAAACAAGAAAGCTCGGAAGAAGAAGGCACTGCAAGTCACATAGGACGAATCATCCTCGGAAGAAGAAGAAGAGGCTCTGCACTCCAACCTCCTCGCATTGACCACCTCGGTAGACATCGACTCCAGAACGAAATCAAAACCTGATGAAGATGTCGACATCGGAAAGCTTTCGATCTTGGAGGACGAACGAATTACGGTAAGAGGTTATCTTGAATCGGAGCATTACGATCTTATCTCGTATCTGTCTCGCAAGTTGGCAAAAGCCAACATCCGGGTTGGAACCCTCCGATAGGAAGTCAAACTCTTGAAAGAGGAAGTGAACTCGAGTTCCTCGATCAAGTCAGTTCAAGAAGGAATCTCGACTCAAGTTCAAAAGCTTGAGGAAGAAAATTCCTCCTTAAAACTCAAGTCAAGGAACTCATAGTCGTATTAGAACGATTCACTTCGGGTTCCAAGAATCTGGACATGATTCTTGGAGAACAAAAGTTAATTCTAAATCGACCTTGACTGGGCTATCGAACCAACTCGCGACAATGATCTTACTATTCTGTATTGAACCAACCTAAAACCTGAGTCCAAGCATGGGTCCCAAAGCTAAGTTTGAACAAACAAGCTAGACCAAACTAATATTGTATCCCAAAGGACAAGATTCACATCTTGCCTAACCCATCTCGAGGCTTTAGTCCAAGGAGAGCCAATATAAAAACTATTTTTATACTTAGATAATTTTTATTGATGCTTGTTTTTTTTTGTAATATTATTCTGCTTAGACGTAGAAATGGTTAGTTAAGGACAAAACTTACTTGAAACTTGAATAACATAGTATTAGGAGGAGGTGAGATGATAGTACGTTAGGGAAGCCTATCTAAGGAGTCAAGTAGGGTAAGGCGTACCCTATTTGGTTTGTTTAGTCCGGTGAAACTAGCCGAAGCTACCTCTCCAAATCCTAAGCTAGTTAGACCAGTGTTTCTTAAAGAGTAATTTGAAAATGATCTTTCTTTAAAAGGCTTTGTCAAGGAAAGGGTTGTTGATCCAATAAGGCTATGACCAAAGAAGGCCTCTGTGCCTCACCAAGACCTAAAAGCCGATTATCGAAACTCACTTTTAAATTACTATTTGATAAACTCAAATCTAACACAAGTTTTAATTAAATCCTAGATCTAACATTAAATCAAATATAAAAATAATACATCTCACAAAACAAATAAGGTAACATGTTTTGTCACTTAGAATTGGGAGAGATGTCTAGTACCTAATAATGTAGTCCAAACCAACCAAAATTAATTCTACACTTTCAAAATTAATTCTAATTCTACATTTTCAAAATTAATTCTACACTTTCAAAATTAATTCTAATTCTACATTTTCAAAATTAATTCTACACTTTCAAAATTAATTCTAAATTCTACATTTTCAAAATGAATTCTACACTTTCAAAATTAATTCAAATTCTACATTTTCAAAATTAATTCTACACTTTCAAAATTAATTCTAATTCTACATTTTCAAAATTAATTCTACACTTTCAAAATTAATTCTAATTCTCAAAATTAATTCTACACTTTCAAAATTAATTCTAATTCTACACATTCAAAATTAATTCTAATTCTACATTTTTCAAAATTAATTCTATACTTTCAAAATTAATTCTAATTCTACATTTTCAAAATTAATTCTGCACTTAACATTTTCACCTAATATTTTTTAAAGTCAATTTCAAAATTAATTCAAACTCAGTTTTTTACTAATACTGAAAATCTGTCTCACAAAAGGAAACTCATAAGGTCAACGTACTTGATAACCTTAGATATGGGTGAGACAGATTAGGCAGTGAGATTCAATTCAATCTATCCTTACCTCTATATAAATGGATCCAAATCGAACATACTTGATGTGTAGGAACATAAAGATTTGGACCAGTGGATGTTGGATAGTGGATGCTCCAGACACATGACTGGGGATAAATTGAAGTTCACCAAAATCAAGTTCAAAAACCTAGCCTCAGGGGCATTTGGCAACAATGCCACACTTAAAGTAATTGGGTCAGGTAATATTGAACTAACCTCAGATTTATTATTAAAAAGGTGTTATTGATTGAAATCTTTAAGTTTAATTTACTTAGCATTAGCCAACTGTGTGATATTGGTTATATTGATACCTTCACCTATTTTGACTGCCTGATTAGGAATCTATAAGACTCAGAAGTTACACTTAAGGGTAGTAGGAAGAACAATGTTTACACAATCAATCTACCCATAATACCTAAATGCTTTCTAACTCAACTAGAAGAAACCAATCTATGGCATAGAAGACTAGGCCACACCCATACTAAATTAATTTCAAAACTAACTCAACTTAAACTGGTTAAAGGTATACCTAAAATTAAAAACTTTGAAAATATCATTTGTAATTCATGTCAAAAAGGTAAACAAACCAAGTCAACCCACAAATCAACCCAGTCAGACTTAACCCAAGCCACACTTGAGCTCCTACACTTAGACCTATTTGATTCACATGGAGCCAAGTCACTAAGTGAGAATCGGTACTGCTTAGTAATTATTGATGATTATTCTAGGTTTACCTGGGTTAGATTCTTAAAAATCAATGATGAAACATTTAACTCATTTAATAACTTGTGCAAAATGATAGAAAATCAAAATGACATAAAAATTAAAAGACTTAGGAGTGACCACGGGGAAGAATTTGAAAATCAGAGATTTGAGGAATTTTGTAAAATTAACGCGTACGACCATGAATTTTCATATCCTAGAACTCCCCAACAAAATGGAATAGTTGAGAGAAAGAATAGAACCCTTTAAGAAGCCGCTAGGACCATGCTCAATGAATACAACCTAAATAATCAATTTTGGGCAAAAGCGATAAATACAGCCTGTTATATTTAGAATAGGGTCTTAATAAATAAAAGACACAATAAGACCCCTTATGAAATTTACTATCACAGACTACCAAATTTACATTACTTAAGGGTTTTTGGGTGTAAAGTACACATTTTAAACACTAAGGACTAGCTAGGTAAATTTCAATCAAAATCAACCCCAGGGACCTTTTTAGGATATTCAACAACAAGTAGAGCATATAGGGACTACAATAAACAAACCCTTAAAATTGAAGAAACCACCAACTTAATATTTGATGAAGAAATTGAAACAAAACCTATGGTCAAACAAAACCTAAACAATTCAAATCTTGATCAAGAAGATATTAATCATTAATTGAACCATTAACTGAACTATCAATTGAACCAACTACTGAGGCATCAACTGAACCAATAGCTGAACCTACCCAAGTAGTTGAACCGACCGAACCAAATCTACCAGCCGGATCTGAGGCTGAACCAAGTTCTAGGAGAACGAAGAAACCCAGACTCAATCATCCATCTGACCAAATCTTGGGTGATCCAACCTTAGGGGTCAAAACAAGGCCTTCTTACAGAAATCTTAGTCAAATTACCCTAATTTCAAAAATAGAACCTCAGACTATAGAAGAAGCCCTACCTGACCCAGATTGGATCATTGCAATACAAGAAGAACTAGCCCAATTTGAGAGAAACCAAGTTTGAGACTTAGTACCTAAACCTGAAGGTAAGTCAGTTATAGACACTAAGTGGGTATTTAGAAACAAGCTAAATGATCAAGGGGAGATTGTGAGAAACAAAGCCCGCTTAGTCGCTAAAGGGTTTAGTCAAGTCGAAGGGTTGGATTATGATGAAACTGATGCCCATATAGCCAGACTTGAATCAATTAGGATGTTACTAGCTTTTGCAACCCATAGATGTTTTAAACTATACCAAATGGATGTCAAGTCTTCCTTTCTTAATGGGTTCATAAAAGAGGAAATATATGTAGGGTAGCCCCCAGGATTTGAGGACTTAGGCAATCCTGAGTATGTGTGTAAATTTAGGAAAGCCCTTAATGAGTTAAAACAAGCACCTAGGGTCTGATACGAAAGACTATCAACCTACATGATTTCTAAGGAATTTAACCAAGGCCAAATTGACTTAACCTTATTTGTTAAAACCATAGAAAAAGACATATTTATAGCTCAAATCTACATAGATGACATAATATTTGGGCTAGCAAATTCTAACTTTTTAAAAGACTTTGTCAAGATTATGGAGAGTGAGTTTGAAATGAGTTTGGTAGGTGAGCTAAACTTTTTCTTAGGTCTCCAAATAAAACAAACCAGGGATGGTAACTATGTTCATCAATCCAAATATGCAAGGGAATTAATCAAGAAATTCAAAATGGAAAACTCTAAGAGTTTGTTACTCCCATTGCTACGAATGTCAAAATAGACAATGACCCTAAAAGTAAATTAGTTGACTTAAAGCTATATAGAAACATGATAGGTAGTTTATTATACTTAATTGCTAGTAGACTTGACATTCTGTTCGCAGTAGGAATGTGCGCTAGATACCAAACCTATGCTAAGGAATCTCACTTAGCAACCCTAAAAAGAATCTTTAGGTACATTAAGGGTACCCTCAATGTAGGTATTTGGTATCCTAGGACCTCCAATTTTGAATTATCAGGATACTCTGACTCAGACTATGCCAGATACAAACTAGATTGTATGAGTACAAGTGGAAGTTGTCAATTATTAGGACATAGTCTAGTCAGCTGGTGTAGTAGAAAGCAACATTGCGTTGCCTTATCCACAACTGAAGCAGAGTATGTTGCCCTAGGAGAGTATGTAGCACAACTTTTATGGATGATGCACACTCTTAAGGACTTCCAGCTAGACTATGTTCAAACCAAAGTGTTCATTGACAACATAAGCTCGATCAATCTTATGAAAAACCCTATTTATCACTCATGAACCAAACACATTGAAGTAGAACATCATTTTGTTAGGGATCATGTAGCCAGGGGCTAAATTGTACTTATGCATATGGACTCGAAATCTAATCTAGCCGACATCTTTACCAAACCCTTACCTGAGTCTGAGTTTAGCTTACTAAGAAGGCAGTTAGGGTTGTGCTTAGTAGAATAGGACTATTATCATTTGTGTTCTCAAAATGTTTTCAAAACTAGTATTCATATCTTTCGAAAAATCAATTTTTTTTAAAATTCTTTTCCGACTTAGATTTTTTTGAAAAATTATCCCCTTTAAAACTAGGGTTTTCTACACAATGGACTTAGCCTAGGCTTTAACCCTAGAATTGCATACTCCTATAGATCTAGAAGTCAGCATCTCACATGCACATTAGGACACTTTGATTGGTAACCTAGACTGGGTTGAGATTCTTAGGTCTATGCTTTGACTCATGATCCTTTAAGTCAGTGCATCTAGAGTAGTTGGGGCGATAAATACATTTGAACAGCAATCAAGCTAAGTGTTCAAGCTTAGAAAATCTAACTTGATAAGATCACTTAACTTGACTAACCCTAGTGAAAGCTGTTGTTATATAACAGTTAGTAAGTAACTAACTAGGTTAGACAAGACCCGAACGAGTTCAATTTAGTTAGTTTGATCCTTTTTGTTGCTTGGACTCACTAAAATTGGTTCAATATGTGTTTAGAATTTTTATATAAACTGGCTCTGATTCGCAATTGGTTTTCAATCAGTATTTTTTGATATATGGCGAAGGGGGAGAGAAGAAGAAGAGAGTAAAAACAATTTTTTTTATTGAAAAGTATTTTACTTTTAAAACAAAGTAATGTTAAATTTTCAAGTACTTTTAAAAGATGTTCAAGTGCACAATATTTTTCAAAGTAGTAATTATTTTTTTGAAAAATATTTTTGCAAAATATTGTGTCAAAATATTTTTCTAAGTGCAAAATATTTTTTCTAAGTGCAAAATGTTTTTAAGCACAATATTTTTAAAGGGCAAAATCTTTGTAAGTGTGGAAATGTTTTGAGTACAAAAAGTGTAAAGTCTTTTAAAGTACAACTTTTTGTGGTAAAGTTAAAACTCTATTTTTCAGAAAAAAAATTGTTAATCTTTCCAAAATGGTGTCTTAACTTTTTCAAACTTCAAATGTCTTGCAAAATATACTTGGTCAAAATTTGGTGATCTTGATTTCACTAAAAGACTTTAACTTGTTTTCCCTCAAAAAAGGTACACTTAAACTTTTTGAAAATCTGCATATCTTTGAAAGCCTCAGGGGGAGAATCTCTAATTCAAGGGGAGCTTAGTGTATGTTTTTCGAAACTTGGTTTTCTTAAAAGAGAGGAAAATAAACATGTTTTTATGTTGAAATACATGCTTTATATGTTTTAACTTAACTTTTGAACTAGGTTGTCATAAATCAAAAAGGGGGAGATTGTTGGTGCCGGAAGCACCAAGATCGAACCTGGGTTTTGATAATGGCAAAGAGTTCATAAGTTAAGGTTACATTGTGATCTAATGAATTTGTTTAAGTGCGCAGGAAAGGTCCTAGGTAAGGTAGGCACTTTCTGGTTCGTGGAATTCGGCAATAAGTCCTGGCCGAGGGCTGGGTACGGAAGACCTGACCGAGGGTTGGTCAATAAGTCCTGGTCGTGGACTGGGCACGAAGTCCTAATTCGAGGAATTGGGCAATAAGTCCTGGCCGAGGGCTGGGCACCGAAGACCTGACCGAGGGTTGGGCAATAAGTCCTGGTTGTGGATTGGGCATGAAGTCCTGATCCGAAAGATCGTGCAAAAGTCCAACCGGAGGAGTTGATTGACAAAAGGTAAATTCTCCTGAGAGGAGTAGGTGAGGACATGTTCCCCATAGGAGAGAACATTAGGTGTCGGTTTGACCTAGGGTTCCATTTGGGAAGCCCAAAGTCAGAACCAAGACAGCGCAGGCTATAAGTTGTACTTAACTTATCTATTATTTGTGTTTTGGAACTAACGCTGGTTGTAGGAACAAAGGATGGAGTACGCTGCTTCCCAGGCGCCTGATCATACTAGCCCCTATATGCATACAGGCACCCAAGAAGGGTGTTTTCTAGCAGTCTGTGAAGCTGAGCCTGCACGTCAGCAAAGGAGGTGCCCGTGACTATACAGGCGCCCCAGTCATCCCATGCACCCTGGTTGAAGGGACAAGCGCTGGCCAAGTCTATGGATGAGGATTCGTGCAGAAGGGCACACGTGTCAGGCACCCCATTCAACACAGGCACCCCAGACGACTATATATAAAGGGGTTTACCCCCTTGCTTCCAGACATCACTTCTTCCAACGCAAATACTCAAGCACTCTGCTCTAATCTCTCCGTGCTCAACTTTCAAGCGCCAACGACGCAGCTTTGATCTTCGAGTCCTTCTCCGGTCGTCGGTATTTTTAATTTAATTGCTTAAATTAAATTTTGTATTTGTGCTTTAAATTTGTAACCCTTTTGTGAAATATAGAATTACCCAATGTAAATGTTCAAGGACCATGGGCCTTGGAGTAGGAGCTGATCTAGACTCTGAACCAAGTAAAAGAAAAGCGTGTTAACATTGTTTGAAATTTCCCCTGCGTATTATTCTTGTTATATCCAAAACATTTTATCGATATTCACCACCCTCTATCAATTCTAAACGATCCCACACATCTTATTTCCCCGATGCAACCCAAGTCGCCTCCTCATCCCCTTGGGTGAGATTTTTCGAGAGCTTCTTATTCCCTGACGCAACCTAAGTCGCCTCCTCTATTTTATCTTTTCCATCTATAGCTTGCATCGAGAGCCACCTTTAAAGATTGTCGTGACCACCTTTACGGTTGCCACTGAATGAACTCTCCTTCTACATTCTCTTTCTTGGGATGTACGTGTCAGCATCGGGCGAGATCAGTGGATAGGGATTGTTGTTGTGCCACCTCTAGTCAGCCGATGAGTCTCACGGGGCTTGGTAGGGTAATTATTTCCTTTTCCCTGGGTTCTATTGATGGTTAAGCTGAGAATAGATTTGGATTCCAATGTCTTCCTCATCCAATCTAGATTTGGCCCTGTTATCCTCGATGATTAACTCGGTCTGGTCGGGTTGGGGCTGGGGCTGGGGCTGGGGAGTCTAGGAAGGGCTCACCGAAGTTAGGGTTAGCCGTTGTACTAGCTGGAGGAGTTGTACTTGTTGGTGCCGGAAGCACAAGATTGAACCTTGTTTTGATAAGTGGCAAGTGGTTCAAGTTAAGCTGGTTTGTTGTGTGTACTAATGAATTTGTGAAGCTTGAGGAAAGTCCTAGGTAAGCTAGGAAAGAAGTCTTGACCTCTAGGGTTGAGCAAGAAGTCCTGGTTGGGGATTGGGCAACGAAGTCTTGGTGAGTGAAGCCGAGCATGAAGACTTGGTCTGGGGGACCGAGCAGAAGACTTTGCCAAGCGGGGATCATGGACAGGAGTCGAGATGGGTCGAGGTCGAGCATCGTCGAGTTCCGGGTCCTTGGTGGCCAAGCAAAAGTCCAAACGGAGGAGCCGGTTGGCAAAAGGTAAACTCTCCTGAAAGGAGTAAGTGAGGGCGCATTCCCGGGTGGAAATAGTAGGCGCCGGTCCGACCTAGGGTTTCAGGTGAAACCTAAAAGTCAGGACCAAGACAGCACTGGTTGTAATTCATACTTGCATTAAATTCTATTTATATTATTGTATGGAACTATCCCTTGTTGCAGCTGAGAAGTTGTACCACTTGGACTAGGGTGCCTTAAAGGGACTCAGGCGCAAGGGTGCTGGCAGCGGGTGGCTGAGCTGGCACAACGGTCAAGCTTGCATGGCGAGTGTTGAGTGGAGGAGCCACGTCGGCACTCAGGCGCCTGAAAGGGACTAGGGTGCCTGAGCCAGGATATAGGTTTGACTGCGCAGCGGATAGAATTGCCGCCTGAGATACTGCGACTAGGGCGCCTGAATGCTCACTATATAAAGGGGTCGAGGCAGCACCCCAGAACACAACTTCAATCTCTGAAATCACTCTTCTCTTTTGTGAGTTGCGCAACCAATGCCTCGACAAACGTCGAAATGCCGCCCGACTCTCCGAGCGAAAGTCTTCAACTATTCAAAGGAGTCGGTATATTTATATTATTTCAATTGCACAATTTGATATTGTAATCTATATATTCTCTCGTTGATTAGTGATTGCCCAACGCATATGATCAAGGATCGCGGGTCTTGCAATAGGAGCCGGTCAAGACTCCGAAGCAAGTAAAAAGAACTTGTGTTAGCGTGTTGTGTTCTATTTTCCGCTGCGTACTCAGTTAAATCCAAAAAATTTTCTAAGCGATATTCACCCCCCTATTGCTCTAACTCGATCCTACAATTGGTATCAGAGCGGGAGTTACTCAATTTGGTGAAACCACCACTTGAGTATCTTTTTCAGATTTTACTAATTTTTTTTCTTCGATTATATTATTGAGCATATTGTTTATTCTTTTTATCCTGCACTGCTAATCCAAGACAAAAGTCTTGGTACATTTTGTTTATTTTTGTCTTTGCATGTTTTTTTTCCCGCTTCCTACTCAATGACCATGCAAGAAGGCTATAGCACCGCTCGCCCTCCTCCCTTCTCTGGGGAAGATTACAGTTATTCGAAGAGCTGAATGGAAGTTCACCTGAAGACTCAGGTGGACATGTGGATAATAATCCAAATCGGATTCGATCTCCCAAGAGACGAGCAAGGGACGGTATTGAGCTACGATAAATGGGATGCACCTGCCAAAAAGAGAATTGAGGTTGATGCAAAGGCGATGCAAACCCGCCAATGCGGACTCACAAAGGAGGAGCTCAACCGGGTCGGATCTTTTAGCAGCGTTAGAGAACTATGGACTAAGTTGATAGAACTCCAAGAAGGAACATCCGACATCAAGATAAGTCATCGTGATTTACTTTTAAATAAATTGTATAATTTAAAAATGCAGGACGAAAAAATTGCTTCTCAATTGCACGTCCGGATAAAAGAAATTATGAACGGGCTCCACATCATAAGGCACACAATCGAAAACAGAGACTTAATCAGGTATACACTTAATTCCTTCCCTAGAAACTCACTGTGGACGTCCATGGTTGATGCTTACAAAGTTTCTAAGGACTTATCTAAAATAAAGTTAGACGAACTATTTTCAGAATTTGAACTACATGAACAGACTAACGGTGCACTTACAGAGAAAGGTATAGCTTTGTTTGCAGGTAAAATAAAAAAGAAAGCACCAAAACCAGAACCAGATTCTGACTCGGAATCCGAAGAAGAAGAATTGGCGGAGCTTGTGAACGTCATCCGGAAGTTATTCAGAGCTCGTAAAGTGCAAAAGAAAAGGAAGATGGGATAGCCAAAGGATGATCCGGCTGGAGCAAAGAACAAGACGGACTTTACCTGTTATGGGTGTGGAAAGAAGGGGCACTTCAAGTCTGAATGCCCGAATGTAGTAGAGACAAAAAGGCAACGGAGGAAGAAGGCGTTGCAAACAACATAGGACGAGTCATCTTCAGAATCGGACGAGGATGAACCAATGCACTCCAACCTACTCGCGCTAATGGCTCAAAAAGAGATCGGCATCGACTCCGAATCGGAAGAAGAAACAGAGCATGGAACTGTCTCACTGTCGGAAACTGGGCGACTCAAGGTAACAAGCTACTCTGAATCGGATCTTTACAAACTCATCTCTTATCTATCTTGCAAACTGGCTAAGTCTCATGACCGCATCAAGTCTCTCCAAGAGGAGGTAAAACTTCTTAAGGAAGAGACCAGCTCGAGTGCTTTGACTGAGCATGTTATGAAAGAAACCTCAACTCAAGTCCAAAAACTTGAGGAAGAGAATTTCTCTCTGAAAGCTTAAGTTAAAGAACTCAGAGCAAATTTAGAATAGTTTACCCTGGGTTCCAAGAATCTTGATTGGATTCTTAGAAAATAGAAGTCTGTTATAAATCGATCCGGAATTGGATTTAAAGTCAATTCATGATTTAGATCTTATTATTCAATAGTGAACCGCCCTAGGACCTGAGTCCAATCATGGGTCCCCAAATCAAGCTTGACTAATCAAGATGGACCAAATCAGTATTGGGTCCCTAAAGTTCATATCCATTATTTAAATAGACGAAATCAAGGATATGATCAAGGGGAAGCAAATAAAAATATCATTCATGTGGTTAGGAAGATTTGTTTGAATAATTTGTCTGATGTTTGTTTGATTTTATTTTTCTCTTTATTTATTATTTTGCTTAGAATTAGAAATGGTTAGTTAAGGACCAAATCTGAATGAAACTTGCACAACCTAGTATTAGGGTGAGGCGACCTAGTAGTACGTTAAGAAAGCCGTCTGGGGAGTCAAGTAGAAGAAGGCGTCTTCTATTTGGTCTTCTTAGTCCGGTGGAACTAGCCGAAGCTACCTCATCACATCCTCGACTAGTTAGACCAAGATTTCTAAACGAGGAATTTAAAAATAAAATTTCTATAGGATCGGTGTCGGTCGATAGAGGGGGGGGTGAATATCGACTTGAAAAATTATTCAAAAGTACGTCGGAAAACTCCCGTTAACGTCTTTCTATCAGAGATAGTACGCGGTGGAAAATAATAGAAACAGAAAGACAACACAAATGACACACAGGTTTTTACTTGGTTCCCAACCCCACTAGGGTCAGTACATCCAAGGCCTAAGCACTCAATCGAGAGTCCATTAATGGTCTCCTTTTCGGACTTTTAGAAGGCGGAGAAACCCGTCTTACAGTATGAATTTACAAGCAAGATGATATTAAATAGAATTGACTTGTAAATAAAAAGCAAACCAAAATAGAACTCGGCCAACTCTGGAAGTCCGAAGTGCTGTGCAATTCTTCCTGGAGCCTCCTTGGTCGCAGAGCTTTGACTAGAGCGTGTTTGCTTCACACGGAATGTTTTTACGGTTGTGGAAAGTGATATTTTGCATTGAGGGGTCGAACCCCTTTATATAGTAGTGTCCAGGGCGCCTGTGATGTCTTGGGCGCCTGCCACATAACGGTCAAAGCTTCATCCATCGCACCGAACTCGCAACTGTTAGATGTATACTAAAAGACTTATCTTTTTATATGATCATCTACATTTTGAAAGAGAATAACAACAACAACAGAGTTGCATATTTATATTAGTATATGCATAACCGTCTCATACTCTGCATTGTAGATAACATGGTGTGTGGTGACACACGGAAGATCATGTTATCAATCTCTTGGGTTCATTGGTGGTGGAAGACTTCCCAACCTGTGAGTCTTGCTTGGAAGGTAAGATGACCAAGAGGCCTTTTAAGGCTAAGGGGTATAGGGTCAAAGATGTGTTAGAACTAGTTCATTCTGATTTATGTGGTCCTATGTCCATCCAGGCTAGGGGTGGCTTTGAATACTTCGTCACTTTTATAGACGATTATTCAAGGTATGGGTACATTTACCTGATGTGCCGCAAATCTGAATGCTTTGATAAGTTCAAAGAATTCAAGGCTGATGTGGAGAAACATCAAGGTAAAAGTATCAAGACACTACGATCAGATCGTGATGGCAAATACCTCTTAGGAGAGTTTAGGACCTACTTATCAGAAGCTGGGATTCAATCCCAATTGACTGCACACGGTACACCCCAACAGAATAGTGTATCAGAAAGAAGGAATAGGACTCTTATGGAGATGGTTAGGTCAATGATGAGCTACTCTGAGTTGCTAGATTCGTTCTGGGGATATGCTCTGGAAACGATAGCATATATACTAAACTTGGTACCATCTGAGTCAATCCCTTCTACTCCCATAGAACTATGGACTGGGCAAAAGTCAAGTCTAGGACATGTTCGGATTTGGGGTAGTCCAGCACATGTGCTGAAGAGAGATACTGATAAGTTGGAATCTCGTATGGAAGTGCGTCTGTT